>JAODTK010001776.1:0-410113 GCA_026419785.1 Sclerodactyla briareus | reverse complement strand
CGGCATTCAATGGTGTCGCACAGCTTAGATAGATCACGACCTGGCACACTAATTTATTCCACATATTTTTCTGGCCCATCTGAACGGGGGGCATGCTACTCTAACTTTCCTTGATCTGAAAATGATTATCATTGGGGACTCCGTGCAATCTGTGAGGCATAAACTAAAGAGGTGCAAAAGAAGTGAATTGTATGCCAGGAGCCTACAATGACTATTTGAGGTGTTAAAGAAGTGAATTGTAGCCAGAAGACCTATCAACTGAAAGTTTCGAGAATATTGCACGGAATAAAAGTGGAAAGTGTTGTAACAAATTTGGGGATGTGGTTTTACTCCATGATAAGGCTGGAAGTTGGGGGAAGGTCTTTTTCGGCTATATCACGAACATTTGTATGTAGTGGCGCACCAACCCGTAGTGGCGCTCCGTTAGATAGTCATCACCTGCTGTGGGCGATGGCCCCCCTCAAAAAAAAAAACCATGCACGACGAACACAGACATCAGATGGACCAATAATTGGATTACCAAACGATGAACTTTATAATGTGACCAACCAAATCCCTCGGTCATCCGTAGTAGCTCACAGGAGATTGAGATTTTTCGGTCACGTTGCAAGACTCCAAGAAGAAGCTCCAGCGAAGAATCGTCTGAGAGAATTAAGCCAGTTGGGGAGTCCCGTGACTACCTTTTTCAGAAAATCAATCGGAATGTCGGGACATCACCAGTAACAGTTTTGAAAAAGCAATAAACCTTGCACAATGATACGTGGCGGAGGTTGATCACTGACATAGGCGTGGATCGCGGGGGGGGGGGGGGGGAGACATCCCCCCACATTTGAATTGGGGGATGGCATATGTGATCTCCCCACAAGGAATCCAGGCAAGCATCTCCCAAAATAATGTAAAAAGGAGGTAAGCAACAAGGTATACAATACATTCATAACACAAAGGCCTATCACATTTCTAATCAGATTGCTTAAAGGACAACTGCAGGCTTGGAGACAAACAGAGGTGATACGGGAGAAGGGGAAAAACTGTATCTATAGGGTCCAAACCCCATTCATACGATGTTCCTATATGGAGTTATTGGCCTTCAAAGTTTGGGACCTCTAGCAAAGAAATTGAGGGAGAATCCCAAGGACTAATAACGCATGACGGCACACATGGACAACACGGGAAAAATTATGTTATGTATCTTATTTTGTTGAATAAGTCAACATTTAGCAGAGATTATGTTGTCTTTCATCAAAATAACCATCAACACTACCAACCCACTATAGCAAATCGTCTCCATAGAATAAATGTTTTCGAAAGTGGAATTAATGTTTGGAATTTCAAATAGAAAACAGAGAAGTTTGCAGGGTTGTGCAATTATGACATAATTCATTATTGCATGATGGGATGCCTTTCGATCTTGCACATGCAATACACATGCTTCCAATAACACACTTCAAAGACTATACACTCCGTTACGGAAAGTCGTATGAAATTCGTGTGGGATTGGACGATTCAGTTTTATCCAGCTTTAAATTTAATCGGCCCTACTGCAGTGTGTCCTTTCTGAATTTATGGTAGGAGCCAAATGCTAAAACAAAATCGCGCTACGCGCGCTGTTTCTATCTATTCGTTACATGTGTGATATGAGGCCATGCACATAACTTCGTCAGCAAATGTTTTCTAACACTGTCATCTACAAGTACGTGACCTATGGAAAGGCTACAGGGAGAATTTGATTTGGAACATGATTAATGCTGCCCCCCCCCCAATGCTTGAATCCAACTGGTATTTTCCTAAGACTGCACAACAACCATTGGCTAGCGTTTAGTCCATTTATGGTTTTGGGGTGGAGCCGCCGGCGCCGGAAACCCTAGCCGTTAGCGCAATAACTCTCCAAGACGTCATACGATTGACACGAAATTGGTACCCCCATGTCCGTCCTGTGAAATCTAGATGAGCTCGAAAGTGGGCTTTCCTGAATGTCTGCTGCCCTCTATTTTTGCGGATTTTACACGAAAATACAGTAGCCGATTTACACGGAACTCGGTGGGGGCGACAAAAGTTGGTCCCAAAAACATGACGGGGATACAGTAAAATTGTTCAAGTTTCCTAACTGCGTCGGATTCAAACGAAACTTAGGTGGATGTGGACTGGGTTAATCCCAAACAACATGAAGATATTTTATGGTCACGGGAAGTCGAATTGCTGATGTAGCAATTTGTCTAACTTGGAGAATGTGGAACGACAGTTCGTACTAAAAAAACAGGTAAGCATTTCAAAGTCACGGAGATCGAATGGATATAATTATATCCCCGCGACACTGGAAAGTTGTCCGGGGATATTTGGTTTGGGGTGTGTAGCCGCTGTCGTCCCAGGCTTCCCCCGCCACCGTGAAAACTTTAGGCGTCACCGCAATAACTCTTTACCGTTTTATCCGATTGATCTGAAACTTGGTACACTGCGCCCAGTGGGCATCACTGCAATGCTTGGGGCCGCTAATTCGCATAATATAACGTCGAATTTTTTCTAATTTGGTCGGATTTGAACGAACCTTGGGGGGTAGGGACTATAGTTTTGATCCCCCCCGAAAATGTGGGGTCATGTCAGGTCATCTGAGGTCACATTTGCATAATTTCATGCAAATTCCAAACTTTGGGTCGATTTGAAACTAAACTTGGTGGATGTGGACTATATTTGTTTCTGACAAAGTTAAAGGTCATTATTTCAACACAAAAGGGCCTGGTGGTCAAATTTGCATAATTTAATGCAAATTTCCAAACTTGTCGGATGTGAACGAAACTGGGGATGTGGACTATATTTGTTTCTGACCAAAGTTACGGTCATTTCAAGGCCATCGGGGTCAAATTTGCATACATTTATGTGACTTCTTGTAACTACATGGATTACAACAAAACTTGGTGGATGAAGTTTATCTTGAATTGGTTTCTGACCAAAATGGAGGTCTTTATGGGGTGTTAGTAATTCTTCTTCATGATTTTGCTGAAACGGGGGATATACACGTAGGAGGTTTAGCCTACAACTGTCTAGTTTAATATGCTTTCTCTAAACGGGTCCAACAAAGGGCCCCATTCTTGCGGGGATATACGTCGGCGGTTTACCCACGTGCACAGGTTCTAGTTGATGGAGCATTATGCAACGAAGAACAACGGGGCAGGGGTCGTGCACATCATATGAAAGGTTGATTGATTGACGTGGTCATACATAAGGCGCGGAAGGGGGGCAAAACAATTCGAGACATGTGGAATTGGAAAGAAAAAAAATGAACGGAAAACAAAATCTGAAAATGACCAATTTTTTGCGACTGGCTCGATCTTTTTTAATCACAAGGCTCGACAAATGCCACACATTTTCCACGACGTGATGTGCAAAGCAAAATTCCAAGTGCGGGGCAACCTCGAACCCAACTGGAAGGTCCTCTATGGGCAGCGAGAATTGTAAGGAATAAACATTGATCAGTTTTTTGAAATTTATTGTCAACTTCCGTGGTGTTGCTAACTGCCATAAGGCCCGAGAAGCGCCGTTTCCTGCGATCTGGGGGGTCTGTAAAAACAACACCGTTCTTCAATGCTACACTCCAACTATGGTGGCGATCGACTTAGATCGTACTAACACATCCCCCGCCCCCCCCCCATATTTCACACCAATCGGGGGGGCCGTCTGTTTATAGTCTTGTGGTTAAGAATGATACTTGGTATTCCCTCTTACCACTGCTCATGTACACCACCCGCGGAATTTCGGCAGTGCGCCATCACACGTACTCCCGGGTGTTTGTATCATCGTCTTGTACAAAATGCAAATCTTACGGTCCAAAATTGGATGAAGCCAATCACAACACTGATCCCCCCGGAACACAATCTCGCTCCAAAATATTCAAAGATTCAATGGTGGACCGTAACAGCAGTTACCGCACGTGACATCGAGGCTTGCCGAGCAGTTGACCAATTCAAACTGATCTCTCACTATGACCACTCCCACATTTTGGTAATTTGGACGAGACGATTATTTTAATCAGTCGGGCTGCATATTTTTTTGTGTAGGACAAAAAATAAGAAAATCCAGCTTCGGAAGGGCTGAACACAATAATTGACGAAGTGGTTTCGAGGCAAATTTTCAAGAGGTGCAGTTGGAAGGGTCCTCGATTGGCAGCGGCAGACTCAAAGAGAAGGGTATGGTAAGAATGATGGAGAATTGTAAGGAATAAACTTTGGTCAGTTTTTGCCAATTATTGTTAATTTTATCAGTGATGTGCTTACTGCCCATAGGGACCGAGGAAGCCGCTATAGTAGTTCTGGGTGAGGGGGGGGGGGGGGCGGAGGGGGGTCTGTAAGACGAACAATTTCTTGTACGGTAGTAACGGCTACGCGTCAACTGATAGTGGCGCGAATGATAATGAATGAGAATACATCAGTTCTTCCATGAGTTGTTCTTGAAATCACAAACTCAATATTTATTGTCAATTTTAGGATTTACATGATTCAAAGTTCAAGTGAATGAAAGGCTAAGTCAAATATGCCTAAATTTTTGATGGGATGCCCAAGAGTGTAAACGTTTGGGTTTTTTGAGAAAAGGTGGTCGGAGGTAAGTCTACCATTGGCGAGACCTGTGATTTGTTTTTGTCATATATGGTCTATTGGCAAATTTAAAATTCAGCATTCAGAGCCTTCAGCAATCAATTTATGGGTGCGACCACTTGTTTTTGAAGTTGGGTGCGTGTACGGTGCACGGTGCACAGTGCGTGTGGAAACTACTTAAAACAGCATCGAAGATTCGGTCAGGGAACGCCACAAAATTCGTTAAATAAAAGACATGATTAAAAATTACGTGAAGATAAGTTCATATCCGAAGATTGCCTGACGTTTCGATGGAATATCCAAAAGTGTAAATTTTCGCGAGCGCTTCGCGCGAGTTGCGGTTTTACTCTGTGTTTACTCACTCATTGGCCACCTGCTGGCGCCAAGTGTATATAAGTGTCCCCCCCATGCGTCTGTGGTCCGCAAAGAAGGTAAAAAATAGGGCCGTACGTCGTAATTCTCGAGTGAAAAAACTCAGGCCTATCTAAGTGATAGGTCAGAGAGGGGTCAGTGCAATGTCGTTGGTCAAATTGGATCCTGCAAAATCGTCGCGCGAACCGAGTGATGGTTTTGCCATTGCTCATTTCCATCCGTCCTTTCATGACCGTAACCTCACTTGCATTGTATTTAGAATGTCACAGCACCCAACGCAAAAACTTGAAAATGATCCCTAAGGCGATTTTTTTGGAGAACCTTTCCTAAAATAAAAAAATATTATCATATTAAGGAATGCTGCTACATGTATCATAAGGAAGGGGACAGTGCATATCTCCAATCATTTGCGGGGCTGTCAAAAGAAACATTTTCTATTCCTAATACGCATGCTCAAGTGAAATAAATTATTTCCCATTGTGCCTTGCGACCGTGAGAAAAACATAAACATATACATACAATTTAGAGGGGCAGGAGACTTCGCCAGCCGACACCTGCCTCCTCCAGCGGGTCTGTCAAACGAAACATTTCCTTGTACGCTACGCGCCAACCTGTCGTGGCGCTCCGCTTAATCGCTATATTCATCTTGTCCGCCCCCCCCCCCAGATCGCCAACACAAATCGCCCCTTGAATTGAAGTTTGATTTGAGACCCGTTTCTTGTAAAACACGTTTATTCTTACAGGAATTTAAAGAGCTCCGATTCATAGCTGACGCAATCTAAAACACATATAAATTTTTAGACGATTACCTTCATTTTAGCTTCATTTTAGCTGACTCCGTCTGAACAGCATTTTACTTAACGTTTTCGAATTCCAAAATAACAATTCGAATTTTCTCAACCATCCGTGCCGAGCGGTGGCGGCGCTCCGTTTAGATGGCCCGACAAAATATCTCCCACTATTTTACAACGGATATGTACGATAATTCACATAGGCTATTGTCACTTCGCCGGTCAGATAATAATGGCTAAAATGAAGGGGGTTGAGTTCCTATAGCTCCACCTGCTTACGTAAATTGCAGTGGTTTCTCGAGGGTATGTGTAGGTAAGATGGTACCATAGGTCTGATGGGACCACCGTCACGTGCCTCGCAGCTAGTGGCTGAAGAGTGATGTCACTCTCCAGCCACTGGCTGCCAGGCACTCGGCAATAGCGCCATTAGGTTGGTGACTCGTCTTATCAGATCAAAAAGGCAAAACATTACAGCTAGGAAATGAATCAACGCTAAATTTCGCGGATTTTCCAGCTAAAAATTGAAAAGTTTTTTTATTAATTCGAACAGCTCGAAAATCAGGTCGAGGGCGGGTTTCATTTGAAGAAGTGTTGGGGATGGGCGTTGGGGGAACTGTTGAATTTCAGCATAGTTTGTATCAGTCGTAATACAGGCCGCCGCCTTCGCAAAACAATCGCGACACTAGTACGGTGGTATGAATACTAACAGGCCACGTTGTCAGGCAATTTCCCCAGGCTGTGCTGGGTCCTGGGGGAAGGTGGACACATTCCTGGCCTATAGACCAGGTAGGCAATGGAGTTAGTGACATCTGTTAATACTTGGTATAACACAGTAGTTATCGCCCCGTTTTGTGTGGTGCTGAATCGGCAAATGCTCATGTCTACCAGAAAATGATTCTATCCATATTGCCTAGAACTGTTTTAATAATTATATCCCCGCTAGTGCCGCTACACAGTAACTTGTGTACGGGGATTATTATGGTTGGGGGCTGGGTCGCCGCCGCCAGGAAAACTTCAGGAGTTGGCGCAAAGAACTCCTCAACGCTATCCGATTGGTTGGAACGTGGATACACATGGATTTCCGTCCTAGTGAATCTGGATGGGTCTGAAAGTGGGCATTACTGTATGTCTGATGCCCTCTATTTTGAAGGGTTCGAACGGAAAAACGGGGTTGTCCAATTTACACGGAACATGTGGGTGGGGAAGAAGTTCTTCCAGGAAAACGTAACGGGGATTTCAAAGTCACCGCCGGAGGTCACCTTGTGGGTTTTTCGCGATTTTTCGTCAGATTTGACGAAAAGTGTGAATGGGACTACTGTTTTCCAAACAACATGAAAGTCCCGGGGGAAAAAATTGCGCAATTTATGCGAGTTTCGAACAACAGATAGATAATTTTGAAGTCACTGGAGACACAATGGACATGATTGGATTGTTTTCCCTAAATGAGGTCCACAAAAGGTAATTTCTGCAAGGATATACATGGGAAACCTATCACAAAAAAATATACTCATTGTTGGGGAACAAACTGACATGTTAGAAATGAACGTGTTAGCCCACATGCCCTGTTATCTATCAGTGTTGGAGTCGAGTCCAGCCAATCCAAGTCCGATCCAAGACCGCGTAATCCCACCAGCCGATCCGAGTCCAAGACACGGAGTCCTCAACATCCGAGTCCGAGTCAAGTTCCGAGTCCTTGATGCCCGTGTCCGCGTCCGAGTCCACGAGTCCCTACTTACAACTTGGCATTTTTAGCAGAATATATGGTATCAGGTTAAAGAAGAAGTTAGGCAGTTAGTGGTTGCATCATCCCTCACAAACGGGGTATATTGTAATGTTGAACATTCATCCATACAAAATTTGGGGTGTGCCCGTACCTGTGTTACAGTTTGGGTCATCATTGGGGAAGTTCATAACAATAGCCTAGTAAATGCAAATGCATTTACAGCAGTGCCAAAACTAACAAAATAAATGCCCTAAACAACTCACGTATATAACTCCACCAGATCCCCACCTCCCACAGTTTGCAAACTCTAGGACAATAATAACTTCAGAAGCAGTATCACTTTTTCATTGCATTTCAAGGAAACATCAACATCTCCCATCCTTTATAGACAGGCGTCCATAGTATAGTACCCCATAAGGATGCCACCTGTTAACAGCCATTCCGATGACATGGCGTTAGTTAGTCAATAGAATGCACTATTGGGTATTGGCTATAACTTCAGATTTTATTTGAGTGAATTCTGGGGACATTGAACGCAGACAGGACATCAGAATTATGATCGTCGATGTCAAAATGTCTGCAAGTATAACACCTACGTTTCGGGATTTCCCTGTGATTGTTTTCTGAGCGGAGTGAAACCGGATCGGACCGAGTCCCCGAGTCCAAACCGCCGAGTCCCCGAGTCCGAGTCTGAGTCATCAGCTTCCGAGTCTGAGTCCGAGACCAAGTCCCTCAAAATCAGTCTCGACTGTCTTGAGACCAAGACCCGACTCGAGTCCTCCACACTGTATCTATTGCGTTGCTGTTTAATGGGTCATTCGATGGGGGTGAGATTATACTCGTACCCGGGACCATCGATACCAGTTACTCGAGACTTGGTACCCGTACCCAAGACGTACTCACTCCTCTGTAGTTGTACTCGAATCCGTACCCATGTTCACAATTTCTGTTGTAACCCATACTGATTTGCCCATATTCCGTACGCATGGCCAACGTACCTGTACTCTGGTACCCCACCCATTCCAAACTGAGATGCCATGGCCCAGATATAAATCCAGATATGCCCAGATATGTGCCCAGCCATATCTGGTCCATATATAGCCCATAATGGTCATATTCAGATTTAGGCAGATAGAACCGAGGAAGCATCAAGTTATATCTGACAACTACTTTACTGGCCCATATAAAACTTACATGGCCCATATAAGTACATGTAAACAGAGCAGATGAAATTGATATGGCCAAATATGGGTCCAGTGGACTAACCAAATTAGATATGCCCAGTATTTCGCCAAACGATATTTTGTTCCATACAAAGTCATATCTGGGTTGCTCAATTCAGTATTGGGCAGACAAAACTTGATAAAAAGCCTATAGTAAGTTATTCCGACAACTCCTTCCTATAGGCCATTGAAAATTTACATGGCCCATACGACTACATCGTAGCACAAAAGCAAAATGAAAAATTATATGGGCCAGGAAGTTCTTCTGCCTGAGACGGCAAAATATAATCTGGTCCATATAAAGCCGTACACTACCATGTTTACACCTATGTCTGGGTAGGTCCATATGAAGTTTGGAAGGGCTTATATAGCCATATAACACTACATGTGTACCATATTGGCAGCCTCTTTGTTCAAGTTATATAAGGCTTTATTTGGCATTATAAAATGTATACCATATCTGGGTCATAGGCTCTATATCAGTACCGGTATATAAGGCTTGATATGCGGGCCAATATAAACTGTATACGATATCAGCTGATATGGATAATAATTTAATAAAAATTGTGAACCTATATCAGGGTAGGCTCTATATAGGCCCTAACCCTAGACTTTATCAGGCCATAATCAATTAACCAGATATTTCCGATATAATGTCATATATAGCATTTTGTAAGGCGGGCAACTACAATATCGTCCAGATCCCCATATTAATCAACGATAGACATTGGTCAATCAGGCTAAATGGTGACGGCGTTCTCCGTAATGTTTATTTTGCGCTTTGGGAAGAACCTGGGGATGAATTTCGTTTATCATTCGAATTGAACTTACACACTTACAACCGGGCCGGGAAAGGGCCCACCGAAGTACAATTATATTACCATAGACAAGTACAATGTCATTAAAGGAAAATTCTGCCCAAATTAATACTCTTCCTGTTGTTATAATGTTAAAGAGAAAAACATTCATTCAATAATCACTTGTTCCAGGTTTATCGATGTTCGGTGGGGGAAGATATGCTCCTCCCATTTAATCTGATTTGCTGATTTGGGCGAATGGCAACCCCTTTTTCATGATGTCATTATCTACCAATTATAAGGGGGAAAAACATATTTCTTAACATTTCCTTCAAAATGTAGATTTGACTTCATCAAATGTTGCCAATTTGCAAACTTGCAAACTAGTAGTAGTAGTAGTAGTAGTATAGGTTGAGGTCGAGATCTCGTCTATCCCAATGCTAAAGTGATCAATCTCGCCCCGTATCACGATCTTGCGCAACAGCGCAAGGTTTCTTGTTCCTCAAAACTGATGTCCCTGAATTGCGATTAGATTTTTCCGAGCAAGGTAAGATCACGGGTCTACCAACTCGCTTAGTAGTATGTCTCAATGGTTCTCTAAGAGCATCTTCGCTGGAGCGTCTTCTTGGAGTCTCCCCAGCCAGCATGCCCCAACGGGGCCCCACGTGGGGCCCAAATGGGAGCCCATGTGGGCCCCACATGGGGGGCCCATTGCGGGCCCCACCTCCGATTTGTCCGCGGTTTCCATGTCGGGCCCAAGTGGGCCACCAACCGGGCGGGGATGCTGGGCACCTGTGGGACCTCCCCTCCCTTCGTGGGCCCTGAAATCTGCTCACACAACACATACACTGCCAATATAGCCCCCGTGTGGGGCTGACGTGGGGCGGCCCTTTTCCGTGTTGGTCCGGCCTGAACCCATGTGAGGCCCACATGGGCCCCATTTGGCCCTGACGTGGGCCAGCCCTAGCCCACCTTGCCCCACTTGAACCGGACTAAACCCAGGTGGGCCCCACATGGGCTCGCTGGCGGGGTCGCGACGGACCGAAAAATCTCAAACGTTATGGGCTACTACGGAATACCAAGGGAATTGGTTGGGTAACATAGAGAGTTCATCGTTGGTAATTGCCAATTAGCAGTGATATAATTATAATCTTTAAAAATTCGTAACTTCATAAACGAACATGCTATGAACATGAAACAAAGGCTGCGTTTTAGTCGACTGTTCGTGTTGGATAATTACGTCACCAGCCATGATTTTTTTCTGATTGGCTAACGAGTCAGGTGACACCATTAAATCATCTAACAGAGCGAACAGTCCCAAGAGACTGATACTGATGTTAGGACGCCCACTGTAGTACGGGTTAGTTACCAGAGTTGGTATACAAAATTACGTCCTCCGTGACAAACCACAGGATGTTACTGAACACGTGGACCCCTTTTGCGTTCGAGTCGCCGTGCAAATTTATCTAACCACTACGTCGACAAAAAAGCAAACCCCCACAAAGTTCGAATGGCATGATATTTTCAATGCACAATTCATATGACATTTTAATATTTTGACTGAAACGCGACTTGTCCTAGAACACAGACCAATTTATAAACGCGAGTTTATCTCGCATAATTTCAGTGGCAACACGTGATAAATAATGGCGTCTGATTCGTCAGTCAAATGAATTAAACAGAAAAAAAATTATCTTTGGCACCTCGTCGCGGGAAATCCAAAAGGGACCCCAAATAGAGGAAGATTATGATTAAGATCAGAGTCCAAGTTCAATTGTGTGGCTGGGGGCGTTTCAGGAAGTGGCTAACGTCAAGTTCAACTTCAAGATTCAAAAAATAGAGGAGCCCCATTGGTATCCGATCATCACAACCACAATGGACGGCGCCAGCGGAAAGGTAGCCTCGGCCAGCCTATGACCCACTTATTATTGGAGGGCCTAACGTTAGGCCAGTAGTACTAGTAAGGCTAGGCTTCGGAGGCTCGGGCCAAGGCCAGGCCAACCCAAGGGCTAACGTTAAATTAATGTTAGGCCCAGGCTAGTCAGTTTAGGGGGTAGCCTCACAGCCCCCCCCCCCCCCACGTGTGTTAGTATCCATGGAATCGCCGTTATATACGTCGGCGCGTGTACGACACAGTACCTAGGGTAAGTGCACAGTATTAAACCCCCTACCAGTATTCAAACCCCTTGCAGGAATTTGATGTTTATTAAGAAGTAGAGCAAACATTTTCCATAGAAAATGTGCAGAGATGTTTAGACGCTTAGGAATGACTAAAACTACATTCAGGTAATATTTTTTGGAATAAATTATATTTTGAACAATTTTGCAATCAACTTGGGTCCATTTTGTCAAAAAGTGTGTATTTTAAAAAAGCTGTATAGCATAGGAATTATTGAGGGAAAAATTTATGAGTTCAACATTTGTTTATCCCATCCTTTGTAGTTGTTGCGGCATAAAAGCGGAAAGTTGTATACAAAGAAGTCGAAATACTATTAACATAAAATTTAACATGTTACAAACGAAATGAATTTTAAAACAGGGGTTGATACTGGGCACCCAATGTAGATTCACTGCCCAGTAGTCAACCCCCCTAGTATAAATATTGATAAAAACCGGAAATGAATAAAAAATGTAGTATTTTAGTTACTTCACAAGTGAAAGATGTTCCAAAAGATATAAACAAAATTAAATTGAAATACATTTAAACTCGTATGGAAAATATAGCAAACTAGGAAAAAATGTGCCAAAATTTGGTCTATTGGGCCGATATTACATGCAAAAGCAATCGAAATACTACCACATTTAGAATTCCATTAAAATAGGAAGAAATCATTATAATCAACTGGAATGAACATAAATTGTGGAAACACATCAAAATATGTTTCCCATATCAAACGCTTTGAAATAAGCACTTTTGGAAAAAATATGATGAAAATTAGTTAGGGGGTTGAATACTGGTATAGAAAAAGAATAACATGATGCATGGGGGGGTTGAATACTGGTCATGTGACCACCATTTTTCAAAGTAACCCTCCTCAGAAATAAAAAATTGAATAATTCCAATATTTTGGTTTGTAACTGTTCTATAAAATGTCCAAGGTAGGTGCATGATAAAGATGATTTTAGTTTCCATGGTAACCCACGTAGGTTGTAAAAAGCCTCAAGGGGTTGAATACTGTGCACCTTAGATGTTATTTGTTCATTACTGGAGGGCTTATCTAAGCTTTTAAGTCGATTGGCTCCCGTTTTCTAGTGTGCGTTGCATTTTTTTGCACAGGTACAAAATATTGATGAAATTGTTTCACCTTTCGTGCGTGGGGGGGCCGACCGAATGGAAGGAAATAGTACATGAACCTATCTGAAAAACTGTCCATTGACCTTTGTACAGGCTTCAGCTATCGTTTACACATATGACGGCAGTAGGCAGGCGTAGCCAGGGTGGGGGCGATCGGGGCATCGCTCCCCCAAAAATGAGAGGAAATACATTAAGAAAAAAAGGGGAAGGGAGAAAAACAAGAAAGGGGGGGCGAGTGGGCGGATTGAGCGAAGTGTATGTTTTTGTAGGGCATGGAGTGGGTGAATAAGTTCGAAATTTGTCCCCAATCATGATATTTGGTCTCAAAAAAACACCCCCACAAACAGGAACGTTATTTATTTTCTTAAATTGGCCCCTGTACCTGCCCGACACTATATATGCACCCAATCAAAGCAGAAAGCGGACTCAAAGGGGTTTCCGTATTGGACTGTCTATCAGGATACAAAATATGCCGTACAGTCCTCTGTCTGACCAGTTCCGCGAAATCCGTCGGATTCAAAATTTTCGGCCAAAACACCGAAAAGAACTAAAGAAGTTGAAATTTCTATTAGGCAACAAAAAATAATTTCAGTGTGCGTCCCCTCCCGCCTGCCTCTTTTTTTGGAGGATTCTGAATTTTTTTTTTTTTCTCTTCATTCAGGCCATAACTTTTTATGAAAGAATATTTTTGAGAGTCTACCTAACTCCATGGAATCAGTTTGCTCTTGACACAGGAACAATTTGAAGTATGTTTTAGGTTAGTAGACCCTGTAGAACCATAAAATAAAAAGGAATTTAAAAGAGGCCGCCTCCTCTGAGAAAAGGTCAAGTGGCAAAACCCTGCTTCGACCCGCTTCTTTTCCTCTTTTCAAACCTGTCTGAGTCTCGTTTTTTTTGTTTTTCTCATGTTGCATTTTCATTTAGAAATGGTTATTAAGCAATTTCTGGTTATGAATGGCTATTAGTATTAGTTCGAGCTACATGTGGGATACCCATCGGGTATATATGGTGCGTTCTTTCGAAGTGGTGACTTTGGTAATTACCAGATAGAGTGAATACAAACCGTACGTGATTCCAACGGTTATGTGACGCAATAACAAACTCCCTCGGGTTTTGTCCGCTCTACCTGGTATGTACGGTATATACGAGGTCCGACAGAACGTGGCAATAAACATCTTGATAAGCAACTGTTGGTGGCAGAAAAAAAAAGGGGGGTCGCCTCCTCATTTTCAAAAAAGGGGGACGTAAACATGTTTTATTTTTACTTGGCCTTATGTTGATTTCAATTCTGTGTGTCATTTTCAAGATTTCAGAAAAATATAAATTCATTACCTAAAAATTCCTAGGAATTCCTAGAGATGTATTCAATTCAAACTCAGCTTCAAATGTGGCACCATTTTGCATCTAGCCCACCCTCCCCTTAGACCCCTCCCCCATATTCTATGCCCCTGTCAATAGGTGGTATTTCGCTATTGTGACGTAGGCATTTTGCACGTATCTCGGATCAGTGAATAGGCAAGTACTCCAAAAAAAACTACTCAAGGGGCCTGTGGTAGACCCTTGACTTGATCTTCTTATTTTTGAGGCTCGCCTTTGACTGGTTAAGTTTGTTGTGGATTTTCATTAGTAATACTGTAATTCTGTATACAGTAACATTATAGGGGCCTGCCAGCACTCACTGCGGTGTCCAGCCCAGTTTGGAGTCAAGTCTAAGGGTCCAGCGTCCAAGACCCAGTCCTCACCATCTGAGTCAAGTTTGAGTCCTTGTGTCCCAGTCCGATACACTTTGGCAGTTTAGAATATATGGCTGGGTATTAGGTCCAAAGAGCACGTTGTCGACTTGTGCATCAACAAACCGAGTATATTGTAATTTAGCATATTTATCCCAAGTTTTCCTGTTACCTGTTTTAGTTGAGTTTGAGAACTCATCGAGAAAGTTCATAACCGGTAGCCATGTATTGCAAATTGAAATTGCAGCAGTGCCGCACTTATACATGATTGCCCTATAGAAACAACTCATGTAACCCCACCTGATCCCTCTCTCCCACCGTTTGCAGACCTCTAGGACCAGGGGATTAAATATTTTCAAGCAAACAGTTCACTTCGTCTTTTTTCACATTGTTGTTTCAAGCCATCACCATTGCCTCTGTCTTTGCAGACAAGGCGTGGTACTGTAGTCTCATGAGATTGCTGCCTGCTGAACGCCATTTTGAGTGATGAGTGCATGCAGCAATTTTTGAAAACAAGACAAGCATACTATTGCATTTGTGTTTCAATGTCAATTTGAGAGATTCTGCAGTATCCTTCCATCTAAGTTTCAGGATTTTCCGTGAATAATTTTCTGTTCTGGCGGTCTGAACCTGGACTTGGTTGAATCTCGGACCGAGTCCCAACGTCCAAGTCTTAGGCCGTTAGTGTGGCTCAACCCTACATTCTCCCCCCACTTTAGAAGGACCGAGAGACACTCCTCGACTGTTTGTGTGACCCGTACCTTACCCCTGTGGTCACTTCACACTTAAGGGCCACAGTCAGGGTTGGCCTTGGAAATACCAGGGCGGAAATACCGCGCGGTATTTCCCTTCTGGGAAATATTACCCCGTGAATGGGAAATATTGAAATACTTGGGACATATTGAAGAGCGTAGAATTTTTATGTCCAACAACTACCCTTAACTTTATTGGTGTTAAACCTTGTCTTTAACAAAACCAGAGCTTGGTAAATACAATGAGAGTTAGTTATTGCTGCTTTTAACGAGGCACGCGAATTGGCGAAACGACAGGCGATTTCCAGAAAGGCAAATCGGTTCGTTGTGTCCGCGCGGGTATTACTAGGCTCGCGACTCGCGAAATGAAATTTGCGCAGGGAACACAGAACTACAATGAGCGGTCTTTTAGCTCAAAACGGACAAGAAACTGGTGCCTCGTAAAGCATGTCAATTTAGGCAAGATGTCATTATTGCAACAGGATATACTTCCTCATTGAAGAAAATACAGAGGAGATGCTTCACCCTTGACGACACCGACTGTAGGCTATGGCCTAATAGGGCAGGGGCCTGTAATGTCCCTTCGACGAGAATGTCCAACGAAATGGGCGACACACTCTTGAAACAAAAGAGTGAATTTACAACACTCCCAATGAATTGGTGCGGTGTGTCATTCCCACTCCATTCACTCATTTCGCACTCCTTGTAGAAAATCTTTCGCCCATTATGAAGCATATTTTCACTCTTCTAGAGTGTGGAATTCGAAGTGTGCTGACTGACTACTCCAATGTTTCCATAGAGAGCACAGTACGGATCTCGCCCATCATAGAGTGATACCGTACTTCACTCTATTAGAGTGAAATTCCGTCTACTTCGAGGTTTGCTGAGTGACTACTTCATTAGAGTGCAATTTCACTCTTTTGCTTTTTAGAGAGCATGCATGAGTTACATGGTTATAATAGACATAGCATGACATTTCCGGGATGACGTTGTTCGGTAATTTTGGTTATTTCATGGCCATGGTGGGTTCAGAAGAAGGCTAGAAATATACTTCCCTGGGCTGGCGATTCCCCGAGTAGATCTCTCCAACCCCATTGCGGAAGATTCCCAAGACCTTGGGGAGAATCCCACCGATCAGGGTACAAAACGCTTCAACAATCCATAATGCCAACTATTCGAACATATGGCACGGTTAGAATAATGCAATAGACTAGGCCTATTGAACAGGCAAATAAAGGGAATGGCACGATGTATGTTGACACGATATGCCATTTTTTGCAGCAAATACTGAACTTCTAGTAGAACAACTCATTCAAATTAGAAATTAGAAATTCACAGTAGACAATGAATCTTATGAAAATAAGATGTTTGTCAGTTTCTTTCTGTAGAATACAACTTTGAAATTGAGGTGTTCCTAGAGCCCAGTATTCAAACCTAGGTTGGCCCAGTATTCAAACCTATTTGGCCCAGTAGTCAACCCCTCTGTCCCATTAGGCTATCTGACCACTAAAAATATTTGTTTCAACTGAAATATCTGTGTCTGCCTCCACGCATCACAGAACATCTACCAACCAAATATTGGATCATCGGTCAATAGTTTGATTTTGGTCAATTTTGTCAAATAAAGCAAATTTGATAATTATTTCATTTTCATTTTCCATATTTTTTCCAATTCCTCTGCCCCTCTCTTTCACCACAGTGAATAGAAGTTTTTTTTTTTTATTCTAGAAAGCCCTGAACGCATTTTAAAAATTTCAATCTCAGCACATTTTTGTAGCTTTTTATTTGGGGCGGATCAGAATACTGGGCATCAAACTAAATTACGAGCCTCCCGGTATCTGACTCCTTTCAAATGACAGAATTTAAACCCTTTTCCGTGTGAAATCTTTTCATACAAATGGCCTTTAAATTCAATGAGGCACTAGCTTATCCCTTCATTTTAGACCTAAAAACTATGAAAGTTGTGAAATCACCCCATTTGGTGGGTTATGAAATTTTGAAATTAACCACACCAAACATTCAATGTTTTGCTACTGAATAATTTTGCAATTAGGTTTGTTGAGTAGATGTTTTTTGTCAATCCTATTATCGTTTGACAGAACATCGCTTCAGCTTGAATATTTTCAAATACTGGACTAGGTGTCGGATTACTGGGCAGAGAGGGCCGGATACTGGGCACTTAAGAATAAACTATTGCTGGTTCAAGTCTCAGGGAATGACCATGATGAAAATGATATCGTAATCTAGAAATGATCTAATAATTAGTTTTCAATGACTAATACAGTAGAACCCGGGTTCTGTCACAAAGTGAGACTGACAAAATGAACCGCCAGACGGACTTATTATGCTCAGTGCATGACAAAATCATTAAAAAAATGTTGGTCTATGCAAAAGGGAAGGGGAAGGCCTAAAAGAGTATCCATGTGCAAAAGAAGATGGCACATACCACACAGAACCACATTTGACATTCTCGTGAACCCCAATGGCCTACTGATTAGTGGAGGACCAGAGCGATGTCAGCTACAACAATATAATCTAGATTCTGGTCTGAAATTAAATTTTGAAAAAACTGAATTACGGGTTGCTTTTACACATGCTGTTGTGGCCAATATTTGAAGTACATTGATCCAACATGTTTTCTGCAGAGTAAGCCATTCCTGAAAGCCATTTATTGAGATGGATAGTAGCGTTTGACTGGCCAATAATTTCTCACGATTTTGCCATGGTATTCCCATTATCATCGGATTTAACCACTATTTCCCGCCCGGCGGGAAATATAAATATTTTCCCAGAAAGAAAAAGAAAATTGCAACCCTGGCCACAGTCCAATGAAACAGTGATTTCCAGGGCCATCAGGGTGGTACTGGGGTAGTCTAGTGATGGGGTAACATTGATTATGTAGCACAGTTCCATCGCTTGTAATCCATGAGTTCCACTTCAGGTTCCAACATGGGCTATGAGTTGAAATTTGGAGGGTTCCTGGCCACCCACTCAAAATAGAAGTAAATGTGTAAAAAAGAAGGTATGCTACTGCGACTATGGCACCACCATAGAAGTTTCAGGAGTGCGCCCTGAAACAAGGGGCTATTCTCTTTGAGAACGGGAGAATAGTAGAGCGGTATCAGGGTCGCTTTGCATGAAACGGTCCCGGGTTCGAATTACAGCAAAGACCGGGCGTTTTTCCAGAAGTGGCTGTATTTGAAGTTCGACTGGCGTGTTCGTGGTCTTAGGTTTCTGGTCCTGCTGTTGAGCAGTGGGATTATCTAGTAATTTCGGGGGGTTTTGCGGGGGCCACTTGCAATAGTCTAGTCGGTAGGCGGTGAGACAGTCGCGTCGAAATCTTACGCTCTCCAGGTTCTGAGAAGGGGGTCAGGTCCTGGAGTTCACTGATCGTCAGTCGGATGGGGACGTAAAATGCGGGTCCGGGAGCAGGGATGGGTGTCACGCCTGCTCATTATATTCTGAGCACTAGTCGAGAAGAGAAGGCGATTGTCGCCGGTGCTCATCCACGATCAAAAAAATTCGGGTCGGGTTCCACGATGAGTCCAAAATTGGCTTCCTGAACCCGTTAGCAATCAAATCAAATCAAATCAATCCCCCCCCCAAAAAAATAAAAATAAAAAAAATAGAAAAATTAAAAATTCCCTCGGCCCACAATCGATTAGGACTACCGGGGTTGTTGATGTAAATTTCCTAGGAACTGATAATGCTAGTTATCCCCAAACCCTGTTGTGACCTTCCAGGGAACTCTCATAGAAACACATTCAAATGCCTCTCCAACTCCACTAAGACTAAGTTTTCCTACTTTTCGTTCTACTGTTTGTTACTGGGAGCATAAACATTTCATTAGCCATACCATGCCAAAGCAAGAATCCAAACTGCATCTAACTGGCCTGGTCACCTTTTCCTAGTTTCTTCTTCAAATTTTTCCTTTTGCCCCCCTCTCCATTCCCGATCCAAAACATTTAACACTTTCTCATTTGTATTTTTATATGAATTTTCTTCCCTTTGTAGAACCTGAAGCAGTGATTACATTGCCACTGTGGCCAAGTGAAGACCCAGAGGACCTTGTGGGGCAACCCGTGTCTTACTTATCCGCGACCTGAACACATCCAACATGAAACTCATCGAAGTCGATGGTGCCGTCCTGTTATATTGAGGAGGGAAGGAGTGAGTGTTTCTTACGTAGGGTTTGGGGAGTTTGCTAATCAGCTGTTGGCTTTGAGCAGAAAATCTAGCTTATGATGGGAATATGAAACTCTGGCTCTGGCTTGTTGGGGGCAGAAAATAATTCAAGTTTCTCAGTGAAGCAAATTCGGTAATTGAAGAAAAAATGCAGCTATAGGGGATTTTGATGTCAAGAATGTTGGCAATGCTGGAATAGGGGGGGGGTCCCAGGTGGAATAGCGGCTCAACGAAACAGATATTTGTTTTATACCGAGCACAATCCATGGTGCCGGACCATCAGCCCACATTGGCGGATTGCAGCGGGGTTTCAAGTTGCCCCGCTTAGACCCACTATGCAGTGAAGACTGTTCATATTTCCGAGTTGTTTGATCACACCCACAGCCTAGTCATCAGGGGGAGAAAACTGACAGCCGCTTTTCGGGTCCTCTTCCTTGATGACATACGCTTTGACCTGAAGAGGCAGAGACGCATCGAACCGCTCCCTGCTGGAGCGGCAGTGTTTCTGTGTTGCCGACGAATTACAAAGATGCAAAACCTGAAAGGCTGCATCATTTATGAGGTGAGATAACATAGTTCACATTCCATTGCCCCCCCCCCCCCCTGCCAGTGGAAAAAAAATATTGAGTGGGTAGATTCTACAAACTGCAGTGTTTCATATGGTGTGATCAACTCGGTATGTTGTAAATTAAAGGTCGAAGCAAATGCCTAGGCTTGAGCAATCCTATTTAATATCCCATGAGGTATGATTTAAGGATACAGCTAATAAAGTAGAATGCACATTCCATGTGTACTGTAATGTTATTGACCTATGTAGAGTGTCTAATAGGGTGTTTTCTACAGGCTACAAATGGCACATGCTCTCAATTTCAATCATCTCTTAACTGCATGGTGCTGGTTGTTTCTCGCAGTCAAACAGGTTTATACCCACGTAGGATCCTATTTGGGTGTGGGGTTTTTGGAGAACGTGCTAAAGTCAGCTATCCCCATCTACTCCCCCAGCATGCCTTACATACCTAATAACCGATCATCTGGTTTGCCCCCCCCCCCCCCGCTATTTTGCAGATGTGTGCCTAATAAATACCTACAATATGCGATTCGCAGATTCGGGAGTTCGTCTGGGGCTTCGCTGATTGTCTTTCGCACATTCACTAGTCATTAAACGCAGCTTCAGCGCGAACCAGAATGGATTTTGTATGAGGGTACAGTAATTATCAGGAGGACATCAAATATATTCAGCCTAACTCTCATTGTTGATTTGTACGAACATCTCCAAAAAAAATTCGAGCTGTTCCATATATCTGATGAGCGTGGAGTTCGAGAATATTTTATTTGATCAAAACACCTTCCCCCCCCCGCCCCCGCATTTCGACATTGAAGTGACCTAATATCCTTATTACCTCATGCTTCCACGTATAAATATCATATGTATGTGCACTATTATTCTTTCAGGTTCAAGGGGTTGCCTATGAGTATTACGAACTCCGGCCAATGCGACCACGGTCTTACGAAAACTGCAGACGCTGCTTGAGAATACTCCTTACGCTGGAATCTGTACGAGGACAGCCCCGCTCACGCAGGAACCGAAGTACGGCCATGCAGACCTACTGAACATGGTGCAAGCAAGCAGGAAGGAATTGAAGCGAACTTATAAAACTAAGGCCTGCTTTATAAAAGGTAAATGGAGTCCTTTAGTTTTGGTATGGGCCTACCTGATCTACTTCTGCAGAGGGAAAAGTGAAGGAGCTGCATGACAAAATCAAGCTGATGCCAATGATACATCGGTGCATTCGGGTTTTGTGATATTGCACAATCGGCGAGGCCAGCTTCGCGCCACAGGCGACGGGAGATTCGCCTGGTCCGGACCGTATGCCCCGCTACTGCGGCGCTACATACATGAATGCGTATTGTGTTTTTTCATCGTGCGGGCTACGTTCGTAATTGTATTGTATTCAAGCATAATGATCTTGTTATTTTGGTAGTTCTGTAATGTGAAAATTGCCTTGCTCCTTAAATTATCTTCTAAAAATGTTTGACTTGAAGACATTTTTTAAAATTGATTATTTTGGAGACCCTGGGACTTGATATGCCATACATATTTTTTCATCATGTGTCCGAATTGGATGTAATGGGTCTCGACACGCAGACGCGCATGAGCGGGACACCTGATTTTTAGGGAATGTTATTTTCCATCAATACAGCTAGATAATTTCTGGGTAACACAGCTGCATGAACATTATTATATTCCCTCACTGTTCCCTCTCCCCATGTCCATGGGAGCCAACTGAAGAATTTCCTGTCTATTTTGCTTGCTACTCAACCTCGTTCTCATAAATTCCCCCCCCCCCCCCCCCCCCTCCCCACTCCATCTGGTCTATTGGTTCGAATTTGGTAATTTCTGTTCTATCCCAATTGGCACCCCACAGTCCTTTCTAACAGCAGAATCCAGCTTGAACGGTTCACATTCCTGAACACATGGCAGATTTAGAGTTTGTAAAAATTAATGCTCGATTGTATCCGCCATCTCATATCACAAGGATGTGACGGAGTAACACATGCAGTGCATGCTGATGTTTTCTCGTCTCTTGCTACTTCTGTTATACAAATATCCAATCGCTTTTGCTCTCTGAATTTCACTCTCACTCTGTCGTTCCCATCTTTTGTAGGGATGTGGAGGCTGCTGGACTTTGACTATGAGTTTGAGGTCCCTCTCTCAGATCCTCTCCCTAATGGAAGAGAACTCCTGGATATGGATAGATACCTGTCAGGAGACGTTGGACAACCCTAGCAGAACTCAAACCAATGTAATGGAGTGTGTCCTGCTTGCAAGTGTTCAAAGAATTTCAAGAAGTTCAAGAATGTGCCAAAATGCAATAAAATTCAGGCAACATTCAAACAGTCCACTACAGTAGTCATTACTTATGATTTTCTGTTACTCTGCCTGACAATGTAATAGCCGATCGTAAACATGTGGGGTGTCCAGTTCAAGGTTGCGGCGCCTTTTTTGACACACCAGAGTTGAGTTAGTAATTGGCTTAGACATATGATATTAGAGGTACACGGGTATTAAAGTTTCCATCTTGTGAATTTCCATACCAATTTGTTAATATTCATGGGGGATTCTGGCTGCTCCAGCCCTGTGCTTCTCCCTAATTCTGCATCCAACTGCTTACATGAAAAAAATTATGTGACTCGGGGTAAAACTTTTTGTTTGGGGTTTTGAAAACACTCTAATGACACTGTATCATTCCAGGATATGCCTACTTGGTTTTGGTTGCACAATTTTTTGTGTTAATCGATCAACACTAGGTGTAAGGAAATTTAAAAGGACTGCCTGACTTCAGGATCTGTATGCAAATGGTCTTGGTGAATCAGGCATGTTTGTCTGGATCGCCAGTTGGGTTGAGGGAACCAGCACCTGAACACCATGGGTAATACCCCAGAGTGTAATCACCACCATCCATTGGTATGAACGGCTCATGGCATCTCCCACAGATGTACCCTCCCCGACTGAGAGGTTACTTGAGTGTTTGGCTAGGTCCCTTTCGCCCCCTCGCCTTCCCCCCCCCCTCCAGTGTGCATGCCCGACAAGTTGCACATTAGCCCTCCTGATACAGCTGTCACTAGGCTGGGCGTGCTCATACCAGCCACTTGAATCCATCTCATTTTGCTCTCCATTCTGGAGCTGACATCTGAGTGACACTTTCAGCAGAGGCCTAGATTTTTGTCAAATTTTTTAGGTGCCTATCGGCAAAGCACTTTCTCTACTCCTTCTTCCCACCTATATACTGAATAGAGGGAACTGTTCTTCATCCCTCGAAAAAATCAGAGGAATCTGTGCAGTCATGTCAGTACAGTATATGAGTGTGGGTGTATGTGTGTGTGGGATGCATGGCTTGTAATGTAAACATGATAACTCAACCCCACCTGGTTGATGAAGATCATACTTGGTATGTGTGTTCCCCATGATGAGTACATGAGCCCCATTGTCTTGGGGTTTTTTTTTGTTTTCCAGGTCAGAGGGCAAAGTTGGGAAATTCTTGTAAACATGCCAAGTCAGAGTGCATTTCCAATGTTTGAGTGGCAAGTAATAGTCCTCCCAAATACCCATTGATCATTGAATAAAATTAACTAAACATTGCCATAAACTTTCATCTTTTATTCCAGGTGCATATTACAACATGTGATGGACTGCTTCGGTGACAGGAATGAGAGTGGAGGTATGTCTCATGCTAGTGATAGAAATCGATCATGGTATATCTGACTATTAATCCCCACATGGGAAATTATGGTTTTGTCTTCGTCAGCGCCGCCGCCGGAAAACTTTCATGTGAACGCGATAACTCTCCAACGCATTATCCAATAGAAATCTCGCATGAGTTCGAAAGTGGGCGTCGCCACCTCCCAGCATGAGGGCAGCCATCTTCGATTTTTGACGGAACATTCTTATCGCTGATCTGCGCGTCTCGGAACAAGACGATCGTTTTAAGATCAACTTTCGTTTTCGCCCCATGGGACTCCACCCGGCGGCCATTTTGGATTTTCTTGCAAAACCATTTTTATCACTGATTTGTGCCTTTTCGGAACATGGCGATCGTTTTGGGACAAACTTTCGTTTTTGCCCCATGGGACTCCACCCGGCGGCCATTTTGGATTTTTTGGCAAAACTTTTTTATCACTGATTTGTGCCTTTTCGGAACATGGCGATCATTTTGGGACCAACTTTCGTTTCAGCCTCATCGAACCCCACCCATCATGATCTTGGGCGTTATCAAATGAGATTGACATTGTCTCTCCCACTGATTGCTCAAATGTGGGGATATACACGTTGGCGGTTTACACGCGGGGCGGGGCGATATCTAGTTTGTGAGAGTGATCATGGCACCTCGGGTAAAGGTTTTCCTCTTGATGGTATTCATTGGTATTCATCCTGTGCCCTGTGCTGTCCATCTGCTCTCCTGGCTTGCATGAGTCCCAGGCATGTGGCTGGGACATTCCCGTTTGCACTTCCCGATGATTGTGACATTCTCCACCAGCCTGTTGTTATGTTAGGCATCATCTTCTCTGTCTTCCACTGAGCCATTGTGGAGTCTCCCATTCACTACATGAGGGGGACTAGCCCTCTGTACGTGCCAATTGGAGCCCACCATCATTACATTGACAACATTGTGTGTACTGTTAGGCTTAGATTAGTGAGGGGCCTAGCCTCAATGTGAGGCCCACTATGCCTCAAAATAGGGGAATTATCCTCAAATTCATACTTACCCATTCTTGACTGGCTCCTCCCTTCATTTCCTTCCAAGTCCTCTCCTGAATCAAGGTCCTCGACATTGCTGTCTAAATGTTTGTTTTGATTACGTGGAGATGTCACATTTTTCCTGAGAACTCTGAAAATAGGGTACCAGACCTGAAAAGGAAACTCTTCAATTATGCACTCATTTTCGTCTCGCCTGAATGAAATTCAAAGGGACACTCAGCTATCACTTGCATGTGGGACCATTATTGGGAATTTTTTGTGGTTTCTTCAAAGTTTCAAGAAGCAATGGTAATTTTTAGGGTCCAACTTGCATGTTTTATAAGATTTTCTCGAACTTCCTCAATTTGAGCCAAGTGTAGACAGCATTCGGCCCAAACAAAATCAGAGGTCATTTTGAAGTCATCAGAGGTCAAACTTGTGTACTCTGTTTTTCGTAATTTCTCAACAGGTGAATGTGGTCTCAAGAGTCATGGCAACCCTTTTGATATTCAAATGAGATTGACATCATAGCTCAATTGTGGAGATGAACAACGTCAGAGGTTTACCTGCCACTGACAACTGGATATTTTCTTATTATATATCCAGGGGAAGCCCATCTCTCGTGGTAGTTCTGGTGTTGCATTGGATACATGTATCTCGGGAGGGGGGGGGGGGGAGGTTGAAGCCAATGACTGGCTTCAACTTTAGTTTCAAGTTCAAGTTCAAGTTTCAAGTTCATTTTCTACTCTCCGCCTTTGTTAACAGGGCAGCAGGGCGTAATCGGAACATACAATGCTAACATACGAGTAATGTCATCTTCAAAAAGCAAATAGAGGAAGTAGAGGAACCAGAAATAGTAGACATTTTTCTAGTCTGGTAACTTGGCATTGAATAAAGCTTATTCTGACTTTCGGTCATGGCAGGAAGTCCCCGCTCCCTTTTCACAGCCCTTTTTAGCATTTTGTGCACAAGCACCAGATGGCATGGGGAGATGGTGTATCTCTTTCTTGCTCCTGCCACTAACTTTGTGGTGCAGTTGCACCAGATCAGAGATAAAACCAAGTCAACAGAATTTGTCAGGTCAAGTCATATTCACCCAAAATATGGGGCAAAGTCAAGTCATTTCAATCAGTCACTCAATTCTTGTTGTGACCCAAGTACTTTTCAACCCTAAGTCTCAAGTGGCAATTGTTACAACACTGTCACTTATATATGCATATCCCACTTTAGTGTAAATGTAAGTGGGGTGACTCCATTCCTTGGGGTGGGAAGTGGGAAGTGGAGTTAATTCAGTGAAAGTGAAGCCTTATAGATCAACAAAATCTTCAAGCACATAGTCTTGGCTAAATCAGACAGTTTGGCTGACAAAATGAGAAGGACGACTGGGGTGTCCAACCAGACTCTGTGGTAAAAATAAAATGCCAGGTCTTGACATGATATTGGGGGTGGTGCAGGGATGCAAATTAGGGTAAGTATTCACAGATTCACAAACGTCCTGTTTTGTGGAATCAATGCAGAGTGAGATAGCGGACTCTTCAGCCTTTTATTTCATGAATGTTGTTCATGGCAGGTATCCCTGATATAACTCTGGCCTGTTGCCTTAGTTGGTGTTGGTCTTAAAGTGCCTGCTGTACTGCTGTTATATTATTATATAACCTTCCTTGTATTTATACTGAATCATAGATATACTTGGACCAAATCATTTCATTTATATGTGAAATAATATTCACTACATCTCACAGAGATGTCACTCTAAGACTGTGAATCCTGTCAGTGAATCCCTCTTGAACTCGTTAGGTATGTTGACTCCCATATTGATCAGAAACCTTTGACCTTTGACACAATAGCATTATCATCTCAATAACTGTAACTGTGAAGAGGCTCATCATTTTATTCTTCAAGTACGGTATATCGATAATAATTTTATTTTGACATATCATTGTTGCGATATACCGTATTGCCATTGTCAGTTGCTACCAGAGGACAACGCAGCTCAAATCAAGGCATCTCCTTTGGAGACTGACTTAAATCTTGGAAGAAGTTCATACAAAAATAGCTGAGAAGGCACTCTTAATGTTGTTAGGAAATGAAAACCAATTTAACATTGCCTAACAGTTGAACACAACCCATCTAGGAATTTGAAACTTAGCTTCGTATTTAAACACGTTTCACACGTTAATTTATAAACACTGTTTTGGGTTGTACCACGTTGCCAGAAGCTGTGGTTTGCGAGAGCTGCACTGTACGTTGAAAATACGGAGATTAACTGGTTTGGACATGTCAAAAAAAGGAGAGAATGGTGCACTTGACAACGCTGTGAATGCCATGGTTCCTGGTCGCAGACCACCCTGCAGGCCCAGGTAAATGTGGCAGGATTGTGTCAATGATTGATCTAGGGTAATCACATCGCAGCGAATTGGCACCTACCGTCGGTGGGAACATCACCCGTTTAACCTCATCGTGATGAGAACAACTGAGTAAAATGGAGATGATGATGATGATGGTTCTATTCTTCCCTTGGACAGAGCCCACCTGTTGTCTTGTATCAGGAGGGGGGGGGTGTTCCCCAGGAATAGGGGGGGGGGGATATCTGTCAACCACTCGTGGGTAAAGTTATGTCCTCATGTCTCCCTTTATACCTTGCATGCATATAACACTTGCCTTTCACTATGTTTCAACTTATCCCCATACAAGGAGACCCTGTCACATACAGGTTGAAGGAGGACGGTATATGCGGATGTATCAGATATTGTTTACTGAAGCACACAGATAAGGTGAGAATCCTTGTACTCTTCACTGTCCAGATGACGTGACGGGATGCACCAGTAGTTGCCCAGACAGGGCCAAGCCATGTGGGTGTTGGGAGGATGGGGCAGCATCCCATGCCCGCCCACGCTACCTCACGCACCTTCAAATATCTTTTCTGCCTGAGGAGTCCAGCGCTCCCGATAGAGGAAGATCTATGTTCCGGTTGGTTTACATCAAAACTTGGGACCTGCTGCCTGTGTATATGGGAATCTGTGGAGCCTTGGCTAAGGGGATAGAGTGGTTCGTTTTTTACTACTCATTAACTACTACATTGTCATCTGCATTGAAATTAGGTAACGTTTGTCCGGTTTGAATTGAACACAGCACTATGTGCTTCCGTTACGAAATCGGAATGTCACGTTATACCTCACAAACCATTAGCACTTCGACCCTTTCCGCCTATGCCCTGTTATATGGCCCTTTTCCTGATGCACTTGAAAATGCCTGAGTTTTAATTATGAATAATTTGTCAACGTTTCAAAACAGCCTTCCTGTATATTTCAATACAATTTTTTTTTCTATTTCATTCAACCTCTCAGAATTCCTTCAAGCCTGGCCGCAGAGTGTTCTCGGGAATGATCACCAACGAAAATCAGCTCAGAGTGAGAATATAGCAAAAAATTCTACCTGGATGCTTCTCAATCGCAGAATTATAGCAAACTGCTAAAAAATATTGTTAGACCACTTTTGATCTAATGAGTACCCCTCCAGAACACTTGCCGATCTTATTTTTACTGCCAATGAAATTGGAATATTATAAAATAAAAATACATGCAGACTAATAACAACTGTATTAATTTGCACTAGTTCATTCGTCAAAAGAGTGACAAGGCCCAGCCTGATCAAATAGGCCAAGTTCAATCTCCCAACAAATAAAGTAATATGAACTATATATTGCAAGAAATCATCAATCTGTTTCTTTCAACACCAGCAATGAAATTTCAAGATTTCTTGTTTGTGCTGGCCCAGTCAAACTTGTGACAAGTTACGTTTCTATATGTTGTACAAAATTTGTATGGAGCATGTATGTTTATAACTTGTACTTAATGTTCTGGTCATTCCTGCGCATAACATTCTATGGAACGAAACTTCATTTCAATGTCATGTGACGGCATTGCCCAAGCAGTTGACAAGGATTAGGGCGTTATATGGTGCTCTATATAGGTTTCACAACAGAATTGAGGAAACTTGTTTCAAGTGAGTTGTATCATATTCTCCCACTACCAAACTGATTACCGGTTGGCCAGACAATTCTTCCCATGAATTTTCCTTTTTTGCTTTAATATATTTTTGATTCCTTGACGAAGTCAGAGGAATCTATGCAGTCATGACTGTGTGTGTGACGCCTAGCCTTGCTAACACGATAACTCAACCCCGTCTGGATGGTGATCAAGTCATACTTTGTATATGGGTTCCCCATAATCAGTACATGATCCCTATTGTTTTGGGTCAGGTCAAAGGTCATCTGAGGTCAAAGTCTGAAAAGTCTTGTCACACAATAAGTCCAGAATGCCTGGTCCGATCAGGTTAAAATTCAGTATGCAGCTTTCTTATGAGGCGTACAGGAATCCTGTTGTTTTTGGTGTAATTTGAGGGTCAAATTTTGCGAACAATTGGGAAATTGGGAAAAATTGATGATTCTGCAAATTTCAGCTCGTTAACACGGTAACTCAACCCCACTTGGATAGATCAAGTTCATATTGGTATATGGGGTTCCCATAATGAGCACATGATCCCTATTGTTTTGGGTCAGGTCAAAGGTCATCTGAGGTGAAGTCAAGAAAGGTCCAAAGTCTGAAAAGTCTTGTCACACAATAAGTCCAGAATGCCTGGTCCGATCAGGTTAAAATTCAGTATGCAGCTTTCTTATGAGGCGTACAGGAATCCTGTTGTTTTTGGTGTGAATCCGGGGTCAGATTCGGGGGAAATTGTGAAAATTGATATAATTCGGCAAATTTTAGCTCGTTAACATGTTAACTCGACCCTACTCATATGGATCCAGTTCACACTTGATATGTGGTTCCCCATGATGAGTACATGAACCCTAGTGTTTGGGGCTCAGTCGCAGAGGTTGTCTGAGGTCACCAAAATGGTTGGTCGGTCAGATCAGGCTGAAATGTGGTGTGTAGCTTTTTTATGGGGAGTACAGGAACCCTATTGTTTTGGGGTTGAGGTCAGGGTGAATTTTAGTCAAAAATTTAACATTTGTGAATAGTCAATAATTTTGCCCAATTTTGGCTTGTAAACATGATAACTCAACTTCACTTGGATGGATGAGGCTTCATGCTTGGTATGTGTGCCCCCCACAGTGGGTACATGAACCCCGTTTCTTGGGGTCAGGTCATCTGAGGTCACCATAGGTCAAAGTCTGAAAATCTTGAAAGTCAGGTGAGCTTTCTTATCAAGAAAAAGGAACCATTGGTGGTTGGACTAAGAAATGGGAAATTGTTCAGATGTTATGTTGCCCATAATGAGCTGGTGCAATCTCCTATTTGTCCTTGGTCTAGCTATAGGTTGTCAGGAAGAGTCAAGGAATCACTAAGCCTTTTGGCTTTCTGGTTTTTATGACATCTCTCCCCAATATGACCAGTTGACCTCTCGGCCAATGTCAGTTGTGCCTGATGCGAGATATACAGGCAGAAAATGGCCTGCCATGGGGGAGAGGTCTTAAATCCAGAGCATGATGGGGAAACATGATATTATATCGGTGGTGGTGATGATGATGAAGGGTGTTTAATTCTTCTGTACTCACATGGCCCCTGTCACCCATACTGAGCATGTTGTGCAAAATAACACTAGGTCTATGCCCTACTGTGTCCTGTGTTGGCATTGAGCGATGACTCCATGAGACCTAAGTTCAGACTAGTTCTGGCTTTATGAGAGTCACCCTTGGGAATCATATTCCCTCTCGGAGTTAATTTCCTTACGACGGGACTCAGTCCGAACCTGCGCTCCTTCCTCCCTCCCAACTCGATTATCCTCCCAGACCTCTCTGGCTGTTTTGCTAACTACCTTTTATTTGGGTTCCATCTCCCAGTGTCAGATCTGTAAAAAAAAAAAAAAATAGCCAGGCATTGAGAGAGTTATTGCTAGCGCAACCTATATTTGCCTGAGAACTTCTAATGGCATAGGATAAATGCCACTCGGAAATCTTGGAGATTTTTTATTATCATTATATATTATACATTAATTTTATTCTGGAATAGAATATATATAAACTTGATAAAGCACACTATCAACCAACAGTTATCTAATGCGCTGTACAAACAGACCTAAAACCTCAAGGACATACATGTCTTGAGTTGTGACTCGAACTGTGACATCTTCTTAGCTTGTTGGAGGCGTGGCCCACGAAACTGCAAAGCGCTGATCGCCGAATTTCTCAAACCTAGACCTAGAGACACAAAGGATGGTGTTGACTTTGGACTAGACCATAGTTCCCATCTGGGTTGCTTTAGCATAGATCCTGAGAATTCAGGGGCTTGTCATGAGGACCACTTCAAACCAATTGTGAGTAATTTTGAATGATATGTAGGGGAACAGGGAGCCAATGCAACTTCTTCAGACACGCAGTAAGTTCTTACGGCCAATCCGATACTGCTCTCCCAAAATCGATATCCTCCTCCTCTGTTCAAACTTGTTACAGGGTCCCCCCCCCCATCGGGGATGCATGGCCCCGTGTCGGGAATTTTTCCATTTCGTCCGGGAGCCTGGGTGAGGCCTAATACCTGACAGTATCATTTTCCCAACCTTCTTTATAACAAAAAATGCTATATTAAAGCTAAAAGAATTCGGCGCGCCCTTCGCGCGGTTCACATATCGATCTTATTTGCGTGGATTATCAGCGGATCCATATTCCTTGAGACCTATACAATCGTGGCATAGGAAACACAAGTCGTATGAATCTCGTCGATATGTCACTGCGGGAGAAAAATGTTACAATTCTGTTGGCGAGGGATGGTCGTTCTTGCCGCTACCACTGTTTTGCCTTTGTGTTAACTGGTGTGCTCTCACGACGCAAAGTACTTCAAGTTCGCAGGCATTTTCTCTCTGTATTTTACTGAGAGCGCCTGAACGAGTGGAATGCACTGAGAGATGAGTAAAAAATGACCTTCCACAATGTGTGTTATATTTATTCATTCACGCGTCTCCAAGAAAAAGTTCAAAAATGAAAACATCGAAAATGCAGGTTTTGACAAGGGGTAGGCTGAGGCTCATCGGGGAACTTGGACCCCCCGTCGGGGACACTCGGCCCCCCGTCGAGAAATTCCTGGCGCCACCAATCCTCAGGTCATCACCATTCGGGGCCCCAGAATTGAGAGAATCAAGGCGGATTGTGAAAAAAAGATTCTCTAGATGTTGTTCCATTGCACATAACATCACAATCCCTTACTGTGTACAGGGGGGTTATTAGAAAAGAGTTAGGACAATGGGCTTGGCAGTGGTCCCCGATAGTCGTGTGTTAAGACATTGATATATTCCGGATTTTTCCTGCTGCCTTTAATCGGCATACATATTCTGCACCGCGCCACAATTAGCCTCTGTATCAACGTCTTTTTTTTAAAGATTTTTCAGCTCAGTTTAAATTGTCAAATCTGAACGTCGATCCCTGAATGTCGCTTTTGTACACGCTGTAATATGCTCTAACTATTCATCGAAAAATCGACTATTCAAGTGGGAGTTCTCTACCAGTGGTGTAGTTGGCCGATTCCAATATTGGAAGCAAAAATTACAATTGGACAAGACGTTGATACAGAGGAGACGGACTACCGAAATAAGTGGCGCACTGCAGGAATGTTGATGTGGCTTGCGTGCTGGATAAACGCAGCGGGAAATTGGAATATATCAAACATTTTAACACAAGACTATGTCCACCCACATATATTTCCATGGTAATCTAGGGGCTCAACTCACCTCATGATGTAAGGGTTAAGGTGGTATGTCTCTTGTTCTCCCCACAGGGTATGGCACTGATTGACTAGGGCCAGCAAGCCACAGGTCATCTCCCTATTTCAAGGTATCCTCGCTACCAGAGGATGAGAAGGAGAGGTAAGGAGGATGGCTTAGTACCAGGGGATTACCGAGGATGGGATTAGTACCGGGGATACAAGCGATGGGATTAGTACCAGGGGATTACCGAGGATGGACAAGATTGTCCCAAAGCTGACCAATGACAGGGCTCACTGTTGATATCAGTGTTGAACATTTAGTCCGCATTGTGGATTTATGAAGAATGTCATGATTTGCGCAGCTGACCTTAGACTGAGAGAGGTGGTCTCATACTTGGGTTACAGCATCTGCCTCAATTTCACCATCAGGTTGAGTATTAAATATATATTTTAATGTCTACTGTGCAATACTTGAGTGGATAGTAAAGTTCGGGGATCGAGTCAAATGCAGTCCCAGAGGCTAAACGCAGTAAATCTACAGGCCGCTACGACCCGGACAGCATCGGCGGCGAGCGAACGACCTTCCCAAGGATATGAAGATCCAGGAAGGGCCGGACGAGAATTTTGTTCAACAAGTTAACAAATAGAAATCATCAATGTATTGTTAACTGCCATATAATTCTCCCTTGCCCACCCCTAATTTTACAATTCGTCGTTCAAATTGAAGATTTATGATTACTAAACTATGAATGGGGTGTCCTGTATGGGGCTATCAGATTAAATAATCAGCAAAGAATTACTTAATAAATACTCACCCCAATCACCAGTACCCAGGTACAAACGATGTTCCCTTAAGCACAATAAACTCACTCTACTTCATACCTACTCCAGATTTCAAAGTTCATCCCGCTGGCCTTTTGCGCAACTAAAACGACCGCTGGGGCGCATTCTCGAAACTTGCTAGGAACAGTAGGGATATAAAATGCACCGCATGCACAGTTTTAGGCTAGCTATACCATCCTGTTCAATAATTACAGTACTACTGTGGCATGTCTCTGGCATAGGCAACTGAAAAGATAGCACCCAGTGCACTACAGGGAAGAACGAAGCTGCTGGCCCTATAATAAATCCAATGAGTGGATAACTGAGATCTGAGACTATCTATGCCAGTTGAAAGGGTTGCCAGCTTCCCAAAGCATTTTGAATTCCAAGGGAATACAGGTCAACCCCAGGGATCAGACAGCGGAGGCGAGCCCTATCCTTCGTCACAAGTCCGTCATTAACTGAAATGCGTGTCGGGGTTCAGGTGCTTCCCAACTGCCACCTACCCTACTAGTGCTAATTGGTACTACGTGAGTGACCTCTACTGGAGAACAGACATGAATGATTGTCTTTTCCATAGATGCTTTCAATGAGGCCCTCTCTCTATTTCGCTACCCTACCCTGGGTGGAGCTGTGCAATGAAACAAGAATGCAGCTCGGTTTAGTGATTCCTGACATTTACACTAAGCTGTAGTCATTCACTACAGTGGGGAGCCAGGCCAGAAACGGGTGAAAGCCCATTTTCCCCAAAGTAGTGAATCATTATTATTCATGAGATTGCCATCCTCATTTCGAACAAGGTGGAACATTACCCACTTCTTTGAAATAGCCCAGGAATTTATACAGTCTTTGCACCCAACAAGAACCGTAATATTTGAAAGAACAAATTCCAATATACAATATTGCGGCGCTTTTTGATTCCTTTGGACGCGGAGTCCCAAAAGTAATGTATGCAGTCACGCGTGGCGGTTGTGTATGTGTGTCTGTAATGCCTAAATGTAATCAGGCAAGTCCAGCTAGCTGGGATTAATTTCAAACTTGGTGGTGTGCTTCCCAGATGAGGGACATGAACGCTATTTATTGTTGTATGAGAAGGGCTGTCATCAATTTGGGCCAAAAAGTGGAAACTGTAAAAATTATGGTATTTTGTTAGGCACTTTTACTTGTAATAGGCAAAAAGTCCAACATGCCCTGTGGGATCAAGTTCTAGAATTGGTGTGTTGTGCTTCCCATGATGAGGACATTTGACGCTATGTATGGTGTATGAGTAGGGGGTCAATTTTGGGCAAAAAGTGGAGGAAAACTTGTAAAATTCTGGTTATTTATGTAGGGCAATTTTACCTTGTAATCAGGCAAAGTCCAACATGCCTGGGGGATCAAGTTCAAACTTGATGGGTGTGGCTTCCCATGATGATACAGGAACGCTAATTTATGGTTGTATGAGTATGGGTTCCATGTTTTGGGCAAAAAGTGGAAACTTGGGAAAATTCTTGGCGGATTTGGGCACTTTTACCTTGTAATCAGCAAAGTCCAACTATGCCTAGTGGGATCAAAGATCTCAAAACTTGGTGGGCTGTGCGTCCCATGTGAGTACATGAACGCTATTTATTGTTGTAGGGTAGGGGGTCATTGGGAAAAAGTGGAACTTGTAAAATTCTGAGATTTTGGGCACTTTTAACTTGTACTCAGGCAAAGTCGAACATGCCTGGTGGGATCAAGTTCAAACTGTGGGGTGCTTCCACTGATGATTACATGAACGCTAGTTATTGTGTATGAGTAGGGGGTCACATTTTTGGGCAAATAGGGGAAACTTGTAAAATTCTGGGATTTTGGGCACTTTTACCTGGACAGGCAAAAGTCCAACATGGCCCTAGGGGGATCAAGTTAAACTTGGTGGGTGTGCTTCCATGGTTAGTATATGAAGGCTATTTAATGTTGTATGGGTGGGGGGTCAATTTTGGGCAAAAAAGGAAACTTTGTAAAAATTCTGTATTTTGGGACACTTTTTACATTGTAATCAGGCAAGTCCAATGCCTGGTGGGATAAGTTCAAAAAAAATTGGGTGGGGTGTGCTTCCAAGTGATGGTACATGGCACGTATATGTGTATGAGTAGGGGGTCAATTTTGGGAAAAAAAAGTGGAAACTTGTAAAATTCTGTATTTTCGGCACTTTTAACTTGTAACCAGGCAAAGTCAAACATTCCTGGTGGGATCAAGTTTCAAAACTTGGATGGGTGTGCTTCCCATGATGAGTACATGACGCTATTTATTGTTGTACAACAGTTCAAGCGATCCATCTAAACGGCTTTGTAAATTCTGGTATTTTTTGCAGACCTACTTTTACCTTGTAATCAGGCTATGATCACCTACCTGGGGGGGCCGGGCTGGTCCCTTAACATGCCTAGTACATTATTGCTAGTGATCCATTTTAAAAAAGATGGGACTGGTGTTAGGCAAATTAAGAAATTGAACACAACCAGAGTTGTGTCCAAGGAAGCACTAAGCTTTTGGCTTTCTGGTTATCAGCTGACCGCTTCGTTACAAGATTATTGGCATTTCAAATGGTTCCCCGACCGAGCAGATCCCCCGGCCAGTCGTTTTATTTCACCATGCATACCCTGCCCATAAACTCGCGACCACATACAGCTTGTTGGACCTTGTAGCCTTCATCTGCTGCCAGCGGTTTTGCGCGGGTAATTTGAACTGCTCACTGTAGGCCTGTGTGCAATCACGTAATAAACACTGCGTCTGGTGTGGTCCATGCTATTGGAGTTTTAAGTTTCATCCCGTTGTAGCCCGGTGTTTGAGTGGTCCCCACCTCAGTGGAATTGGTAGCCAAGCGATATTACGCGGAAGTCTCGCAGGCCTACTTGAGCACTATTCGTATTTTCGCAGCAGCTTTATGGATGGGTATGTATTAGTGAATTCTAAAACTGTAGCAAATTAAATTATTCTGATAGGTAGCCTATACTCGAAACCCCCACATAGGTAAACACTGTTGTCGGAAAATCCCACAGGTTTGGAACGAGTGCTGTGCAGCTATTCGCATAATGACGTGCAGACGAATTACCATAGGTTTTCAATCCTTGGGGGAATCCAAACTTCCCCATTTCTGGCCTAGCGCCCGCACTGTACTAATAAATCAATGAACTGGCAAAGAGGAGGAAAGCCTCCATATTTTGTGGCCCTGGCATCCTTGACTCATTCAATTATTAAGCAACCAGTGCTCTCTACCCATGGAAAAAAAAATTGTGCCAGTGTGCATAATTCGTCCTGCAATACGTACAATAAAGTGGATGATTGAAAGCTCCAGGGGATTTTTTTTTTTTTTTGTTTGTTTTGGTTTTTTTTTAATTTTTTTAAAGTGTTTAGTGCAAGACAACCATTTTCCCTGAAAACAGTCCGATAGCACAGTATGAATGCCACCGGAAAGATCTCTCAATACTGGTTAAAAAAAAAAATTGTAGGGGATCTCAATTACCAATATACTTTATATAAACAGGTTCAAATTCCTCTCAAGTAAGGAGACGGTGACCATGGATGAGATAGCACCATATTTAAGGCAGTAGCAACACCACAACTTCCCCCCCCCTTCATTAGATCATGTCATATGGTAAACCATGGGCGGAAAAAAGCGACGATGACGTTTGTATCACCTCACAATGAGGTGGAGTTGCAATTATATCGGATATCGTTATGGTATATCATCTCTATTGATATATCAATGGAAATTTGTCCACAAAAATACAAGATGCTTTTTGTCATGATGTCTTGCATTATTTTTTATCTATCAGACATGGTATTTTCAAGACCTTTTCAAGTGAAGTAACTTTGCAAACTGTTTCAAAATTTCTACTCTCACCTTGGTGAGCACAATTTGTTTTCAATATTCTTGTTTTTTTGTTTTGGCACCCACATGTGTACCACGCAGTAACCTAAATGGACAAAATTTACTTCCGGTGACAACACACTTTTACAGAAACATGGCTCCGGACAAGCTGAAAATCGTAAGCCTAATCCAGAAGCATGCGCGGACATCTGCAGGGACCTGACGGCGTGAGGGTGTACAACAGTAAGAGACCACTCACCTGATTGGACAGGGGAGTATGCAGGGACCTTCGCCAGTGGAGGAGGATGAAGGGCAGGCCAACAACTGCCCTTGGACCAACACAGGCACAAAGGGATTCGGCGAATTCATTGGCCGTTTTCTCTTCTGTTGGCCTCTTCTATTCATCGCGAAGGGATGGAACAGTCAGGTGGGACCAAGTCATCGTACCACAAGTTGTACGAGTGGAAAATAAGAGGCTATTTATCTTCTCGCTACACTTGATATTGGGCAGGGCACTAGTTTGACTTGACCACATGACAAAAATTCTCCTGTGGTATACTGGGACTAATTTTGAATCAACATGTCATTTGGGGATTAACCGTATCAATATTGAATGGCCACTGGGACAATTTTTCATTCCATGACTGGGCACAGTGTCGTCGTCACTCTCTCGCCATTCTACAGATGATAGTCAGAGGAGTATGGGCAAGGTTAACCATGTTGCTAGCTGCCTGTGTTAATACACCATTGCATCTACGCTCCATGAGTTTGGGCTATGTATTCCAGGACTATCCTATCTGATCATTTGTTCTCAGTTTGAGTCATGTTCAGGGTGTACGAGTACTCATTGATTGGTCGCCAGTCAGTAGGGCTGCAGCCGCATGCCCACAAGGAGGGGTTTGAGGTGGTAGGAGGCCAGTATGCGGAGAGGGTTGCGGTATGAAGTGAAGATTGTATTCAACTTGATAAGAAGCGAATAAAGTCAAATTAACTGTATAACGATGCGAGGATGGACAGAGGGAGAGACCAGGGACACGCCTGCACTGATGTTTATTGGCTTATGGAAAGGTATACCATAGAATCAATTTGCGAATGGCAGCATCAATGCTACTTCGGTGCAAGACTTTATTGTCGCTAATCAGTGCTCAGTCCATCTATTTGGACAAAATCTGCTTTCATTGAATATCTATTTCCATATTGCAAATCGAATACAGCAAAAAGGACATTTTCACCGCGATGATCACATGGATTCAGGGCATTTATGGAATCCGTACTTAGGCTCTGATCTCCAGTGGTCGTACCAGGGACAAATAGCAACTGTTGGTTTCCGCTGGATACTCACCTTGAGGCTTGAGGGATCGAGTAGGAAAACGGGGTGGGGGCGGTAGGCCGTTTGCCATGCTACTCTCTGTGTGTGCGTGTGATGCCCGGCTTGTGAAAAACAATAACTTGTCAGGGCAGAGTCTTGAAGTCATACTTGATATAAATCTGTTCCGCAAATATAATGAGCCACAGTGACCCTATTGTTTCTGGGTGATGAGCACATTGACCTATGTTCTGGGTGATGAGCCACATTGACCCTATTGGTTCTGGGTGATGTCAGAGGTTGAACTCTGAATCCTCGTAAACATGGTTTTTGCTAACTCCAGAATGGGTGATTCCAATTACAAGTTGAACTTTTGTATGACAACTTTTTTATGGTAGGTGGTACAGATCATTTTCTCTTGGGGTAGCTCATACCATGATAGAGATCGGATCATCTTTGGAAAGAGAAAAGGTGGGTGAGAAATGATATTTTAGGTAATGTTTACTTGTTTGGATTCATACTGTAAGTTTTCCACCTATGCCTATGGATTAGTACATGAACTCTCTGTTTTGGGGTCAGAGGTCAGTGTTTAACCTTGTGCATGAATTTGTCGAGAATGCTCAGTCCAATAATGTTATTTAAAAATTGTTTTGGTATGCTTTGTACAGGCAAGCCTGTTTGGTATGTAATATTTCAAAATATCATTTGGTGGGTACATAATCCCATATATTACTGTGCTGGTAAGGTTAACCTGAAACGAGTCTGGGAATCACATGGCCCCCTTCGTGGCTTTCCAGTCTTTGACACATTTAGTACTGATATTAATTTGAAAAATCTGAAGCCAGTAAAAAGAGAGACTCCCACAATTCCAGTGGTCCATTATTTCCATCACGATGCTGCTTCTAATTCATGTATGCAAATACGACATGAATCCACATGAAACCTTGGACCAACGGACAATCAAGGAGTGATTTCACCCTGCAGTATGTGTGAAGTGCAATATTAAAGGTAAACAGTAAGGTCATCCAAGTGGGAAGACTCTACCTATATCGGAAAATTCCTCTAGGATGGTGTGCATCTGAACGCATCCTAACTTGAGGTGGAGGGTGTGATTATGCCCTCGGCACTAGCGAAATCAGTGAGGGGCATTCTGCCTCTTACAACGGCCTCTCTCTGGGAAGTCTGAAGCTATCAAGAGGCGTTCCAAAGGTGGCACACAGGGTGAGAGAGAGGATAGGGAAAAAGAGGAGCATATATTGAAAATGGAGGACATTGGAAACAAGAGATGATGAATTGACAGCCGGCCATCTGTGATAATGCAATGCCCAGCCTCTCCCCTCCCTGCCTCCCCCACAGGACGCTCCTCTGGATGACAGCCAGAAGATATCAGGGAAAGGAGGTGTGGTACACAAGAGAGATAAGAGAGGAAATGAGTGGGGAATGAATGGACAATGAGAACATTAGAAAACCTGACAACGGCGGTAATGGACCGCAATTCTCACACACATACCACAAATAACCCCGCCCCCCCCCCCTTGACACAGAACCGCCGCTGGGTAAACATAGGTGGTCATTTATCCCCCCCCCCCCGATTTTCAAAAAGTCTGCGTTGGAGGGATGAAAGCCCATCCTTTCCTTGCCTGTCATGGGACACGACTGAAGGGGAAGATGCATGTCTTGTGACGGAAGTTTGACAGGTTAGTGCAAATTTCAACCCAATGGGAAGCTAATTTGTACTGCGTGTTATTAGCTCAGTTGTTGGAGCTACCACGAGAGACAGGATTCGATCCGCGTTGGTCGGTCCTGAGAATATACCCTCGTCTTTCTTCGGTGATACATCCAATCAAGGACATTCTTCACCACACATGTACACACCCAACCACAACATAATATATATATATATATTATTTTTTTCGTTTTTTAATTTTTCAATTTTTAATATTTTAAATTTTATGATATATATATAATTAGATTATATATATAATATATATATATAATACACATTGATGCATACATACATGATCTCTGAGGACCAATTTTTTTTATTCCGGAAGATCTTCTCGAAAATATCAGTTGATAGGCTTAGCTCGAAATATATTCAGGTGATAGGCTTCTGGCTACCTACAATTCACTTCTTTACACCTCTTTATTTATGCACTCACGGGGGATTCACCAGGGAGGTTCCAATGATGTTTTTCAGCTGGGCCAGAACCAGTATGTGAAATAAATTAGTGTGCCACCGACTGCGTGCTCGAATTTAAAGGTGTTCTCCCGTGCCAAATGGAGCCTCCAGTGGTAATTTTTCATTAAAAAACATTGAAAAATAAACTTGAATTCGGAAAAAAGGAATTTTACTTCAGTCAACAGTTTGTGGTTACGATAATATACCTATGAAAAGCAGAGCGGTTACCATGGTTACCGCGCCGCGAGGAATTCTTTTTTGAATAATCATTAATAAATGCCAAATACGTGATCCCAGATGGCCATTTGCAATGAATAAATTGAAAGTTAACTTTACAAATGGATGAAGATCCCCCCCCCACCTTAGCCTCACTATGTTCATGTAGCAGAAAATTGTAAATGGAGGGATATTTGGGGGTTGCAACGTTAGTTTAGATATGCATTAATATAAAAAATAATCCTATAGCCTGGAAAAATATAATGGTCACGATATTAATTGACCGAAAGTGATTTTGGTATTTATTGATCGTGACATTTAATACATGCATTGACGTTTTCCAGCATTTATGAACGTCGTTAATGATTCCTATCTTTTCTTGTCTGAAAAACACCTGAACATATTCTTCCTAACTTGGTATTAATATGGTGTGCCGGATTGCATATCTGGCGGACCGCCATTTGGGAACCCCCGAGAGGCTGTCATGTATGATGAACACATTTCCATCAGTAGAACAAAAAAACCCACATGATCAGGGGGATCCAGCGTGTAATTTACGCAAAGTTTGATGCATTAGCTCGCACTTTCTCGTCCAGGCGCTCAGGCGATAATGGGAACCTGTGATCGGGTAATATCTGTAAAGCGCTTTGAGAACGTCTACGACGTGGGAAAGGGCTATATAAGCATGTAGATTATTATTATCATACCTGGATACTACCTTGGTCAGCTTCGAACCCTCAACAGGACACGAATAAGGTCGTTGTCTGAGTGGGGTGACTGTCTGAGTGAAGAGAGGAGGGTAGGACGACTCAGCTGGCACAGTCCTAAGTCTACTCATCAATGTGAGCAATCTGGATAGTCAGTAACGGTGCGGTAACCTTTCTCTAGCATGAAAGTGAATCGGAAAACGCAATTAGTTGAATGGGCCATCACTTCTTTTATAGCAACAATCTCTCCTAATTTAGGTAACTGCGTCTCCTGTCACAATCCTCTATCGTTTTGTCCTGCAAACAGGAGATGGCCACCGAGCATATTGAAAACAGGTAGCGCCGTGTTGTTGTATTTTGAGACCATTTTTTTTTCATTGACGGGGACTACATGTGCGTGTGTGTGTGTGCATTCACTGCCGGGGTGAGGGGGGTATTCGTTTCTGAGCACGGCTGCGAGCGGCCCCGGTTGCCCCCTCCCCTAGCGGAACCGAGACTTAGGTGCGCTTACCGGGACATCGTCACGTGGAGAGGGGGGGGGGGGGTCACGCTGGAGCACTCGCAGGCTGATCCTGTCCTGGGGCGCACAGTGGGTGGGCAAAAGTTTCCACATGCGTGTTTTAAGTGCTGGTGTGTGTGCGCGCGCATAGTGTGTAAGTTTGCTGAACTGCCGACGGTGCATGTACGTACATTCACTGCCTTATAGCAGTGAATGTTTATTTCAAGAAGTGGCTGGCGTTCCCCGTGCGCCGTCTCACGCGGGGCCCAGACATTTGCAATAACCTTTGCGTTTGTATGGAGCGGGAAACGTCGCGCTCGAGCGACCGCAGGCTGAACCTGGCGCAGTCCCTGAGGCTCACCACGGGCCCCACGTCGTCAGCCGGAGTGATGGGGGTCGCAGCGGTCAGAGCCGGGAATCGCCTGTGACGTCTGCGAGTATTTCTACGTACATGCTAAGGTTATGTATGCATGTATGTATGAATATATGTGTACGGCGGACGACCTTATAGCGTACGTGAGAGCATGTGAACACGAAACTCAACAGTAGGCTTCCGCGAGCCATGTCTCATAAAGAGCTATGCTGTCACGCTCTGTGCGCGTCGTGTCAATGGGTGGCCAATTCCCCGCTGGGCGCACGTTATACAGGAACGCCGCCGGCAAGCTCGGAGCTCCGATCGCCCTTGCGCTAACAAGTTACTAGGCTGGTACCCCTCATCAGGGCGGCTATAGTTAGTATGCGCTGTAGTATGCGCTATGTGTATTTATGTATGTATGTATGTATGTATGTATGTATGTATGTATGTATGTATGTATGCATGTACGTATGACGTGTATGTGTGCATGCGTGTATGTCAGTGTGTTGTGTGTGCGTGCGTGTAACACGGCTTGTAAAATACAACCTCTAATCAGTCCGAGTTGATGAGGGTCATACTTGGTATGTGCCTTCCCAAATTTAATTACATGACCACTACTGTTTTTTGGGTCAGTCATAGGTCCAGTCCCGAAATCCATTGTGGAACATGACATAAGTCCAAATGCGATAAAATAAATTTGGGGTGGAGGATCCTCCCGTGATGTAACAACAAAGTGTTTGAGATTAGCTCCCGACTCAATCCGATCATCCGAAGTCACTAGATGTCAGTCTTATACGTAACATGTAACATGGAATTCGAGAAGTTTTCGTCCAATCAGAGAAAATATCATGTGGGCTTCCTTATTACATACCGTACACTGGAAGCTCTTTTATGTTCTTCTCCAAGATGGTTCTGTTCTTGTGAGCTGGTACGTTATCCCAATCTTTTTGGTGTCTGGACATCAGGTTCAGAAAAGAGTCGAGGAATCACTGTTTTTTTTTTGATAATAGAGTCCTAACGGCCTAAGCAGAAATTCTCATCAATTTCATGTGTGGAAGACGGTAGGCGTGGGAAAGGTGGTCTATACGCATTTATTCCATTGAGCCGTCGTGAGGCCAGAGTAAACCTACTTGCCTAATTCCTGCGTAACTGCACTTCTTGGTGGCGGCAGCATGTTGTCTGCCAACACTGTCAACTGGAAAATGGCGGGGGAGATTGCTGGGTGGAGGATTACGCCACCGCCGGCCTCCCTCAAGTTTAATGCAGCTATCAGTGGGGGGAGGGGGGAGGGTTGCCAGCATGTACGTCGCGTACGATACCCTGGTAACCATTACTCCCCATGTTGACTGACTTTGGTGAATAAATAACTTAATATTAAATGACCTTCAGTGACCCCGAATCTATGTTTCAATTTCTCGGGACAGAATATGGACCATGACCACAAAGTTATACTGAATAATTAGCATAAACATGTTATGCAGCGAATTTAGTCAGTTGGAGTGAACGGGCAACCTGTCACCTAGTTCTTATATAGTAAGATGAAATAAAATTGGGCTCCGGGCTCAAAATCTTATCAAATCGAGTGAACTCAACCCCAATATTATACACAAAATATCCCGCTAGCAGCGCAGGCAGGCGTGACACACTCTCGCATACACAAACATGTACACACATTACAATTGAGCTAGCGTGAAGGCTACCACACGCTGGTCAAACACGACACGACCGAGTCCTTGTTACAGTCGGGTGTTGTCCGCATGTTAGCACAACTTGATCGCGACGGTACAAAACTTATCAAAACCACACGACCAATATCAAGCAATTCTTGGTAAACACTCAAACTGTTAAATCCGGTCGCATTCGCAACTCGCATTCCCGGGTGTGTCCACTCGGGAATGAAATTTGCCGAGCACTGACCTTAGGTGCCCTGACCACTATAACTTTATGAGGGCGTCGAAGAAGCACGCTTCCTCTTCCCTCACCATAACCCCATCGCTCTCAATGCAAATTTTTAGCCCACTCATTTTCGCGATTATGCAATTTATTCCCAACTTTACTGATTTTTTTTTTTCATCTTTCCCACTATTTTGTCTCGGTTTAATTCTCCTTCCACTCCCCCTTTCCCTCCTTCATTTCCCGTTTTTGAGCCTTCGACTCCTCTGAAAACCCCCATCCCCCTTTCTACCCCCCCCCCCGGCTACGCCACTGGACATGTAATAATCGCGAAATTCTTTCTGGCAGCTCTGGGTAAGACGGTAAAATCGTCCTCTTTGCCGTTGCCCCTCACCAAAATCTTTCCTGGCACTGTCGTGAGTCATTTCAGCTACCAGAGGAAGGTGACAGAGAGCCCGGGAGACACGACAGGAATCGAACGGGCTGTATATAGCATGTGTAGGGTGTCATGAAGGTTTGGCGCTCAGCAGCAGCTCTCTACATTATTATGACTCTACCAATAACCCGGCCGCTACTACCGATATTTTTCATCTAGTAAAAGCGAATCATACAGAACAGACCAATCATAATTATGGGAATTAGACCCCTCCTATTCCGAAACGCTGTCTCCCGACTTGAAAGATATTTTCTCTTCTGACGTCCAGGCTATGCATGGCTTACCCGATGCCTTCCGAACCCTAGCCTATTTTTATACCCTAACCATAATTTTCAGACGAAATGGAAAGTTCTTCAGAAATCTGCATGGATAGACCCCAAAGTTGAATGAAAAAAGGCGATCGGCTCCCCGTGGTTAGGTCGCTGATGACGGGTGATTATTGAACTACAGCTAGGATTAATTATGCTGTGGATAATGTTATAATACAGCGATAAACGAAAATCTGAGCGCGCATGCTGTTCAGAAAGCTGATATTCACTGCTCGGCGCAGTGAGTCGTCGCCGGCTGGCTCAGCGTGATTCACAGTCCCTTCGACTACCACCCTTCATTCTTCCCTTCATTCTTCGGGTCGACAGCAACCTTGCTCCATAGCTGAGTAAGCAACCACAGTTATTAGAGAATACGATATATTGCTTATTGCATTGAGGCACTATTCACGATATCTGTACGGTTGGATGGTCTCCCACAGCGCGGTAACACGAATATGTATTATGCTATGGAGTCCGAGTTTAAAAACAGACTGGCGGTCTTTTATGTTATGATATTGGGGGGGGTGTGCTCATGTACCTTAGATCCGCCATGTATCGTGTAATTTTCGAGCACGAAGAGCCGGATTTCGTTTCAACTTCAAGTTGCAATTGTTTGCCTTTTTATAATATGCGTGTCTGCCTACTGTCTAGTAGTTGGTGTCAATCTGCCACCGAACCAGGGCGAATCGTTTAGTACAACGGACCGATGACAATGCAGTATTAATTTGGTGTTTCTTCTTCGCAACTTAAGTTCGGTCCGACCAAACTGACCATTCGCCGGCTTCGATTGCATATACGGATAGGGATTCCTCTGTTACACACAACACTACTCATTCAACCATCTGGGTTTCACCTAGCTCTAGACTGCATTGAAACTGCTCAAAACCTTGCGTAAATGTATATGATTCGGTCTTGCAGTCATCGGCACCAGGTCCGCGGGAAGCGATAAGTTATTCGTGGTCTCTAAACTAATCTGTGTGAAGGATTCTTTCGTCTGGCCGAATGTCTCTTCAGTGACTGGTCACTACTTCGAATCTTATCACCATCTCAATACGTATCGTATAGCCGATACGAATCCTCACACACAGTAAAATATGTTGAACGCAATCCTGCCCACCGTCGCTTGTCGATATTGATATAACACAATACAGGCATCATAAGTTGCCGCTCGTCATGAAGGGGTCTTCCTGTTTTGACCGATATTACACTGCATATTACACTGAACATTCCCAGGATTTAAATACTCTTCAACTTGTCCAGCGTTACCCCAATTGCATCTGGGTGAAGACGAGGAGTACAAGTTTGTGTTCGAGTCTCAACATCAGCGTGTCATCATTGCTTTCTTGTTCGCAGTGGTCTTCGTTTTGGGCGTCTTGCGACGCGCTCCCATTCTCAGCCGTGAGGTCTCTCTCGAAAACTCCAGACGTGGTCACCAACGTCTTCGTGTCGAACCTCGCGGTCGCTGACACTCTTGACCTGCCTCACCCTTCCCTGGAACATCAACCGCCATGCTGGGCGGGAAGGTCCGAGCCTAACCCCTCTCCTCTCGCGTGCGGCCGTCGCCGCTGGTGTCCTTCTCGTCAGCCTGGCGGCCAGCGTGTTAAACACCCTGGCGTCGATATCTCTCAGTCGGTCAGATCCTCATCACGCGTATGTCTCTCTTCAGGAAGTTTCACAAACCGGCAGTGATGGTCGTCTGGGTAGCGGCCATTTGGCTGATATCATTCTGCATATCGTCGTCCCCTCCCTCGCGGTATCGGCGCCTCGGATAGAATCCCCAGTACAAGACGTGCAGCGACTCCTCTCTTCGGAGTCACCCTGCCCCCCGACCTGACAGCACGCAGACTTAATGACGTCAATCCAAGCGGGCAGGGTTGTTCCCGGTCCCACTGTTTGTTATAACGTCTGTTACGTCAAATATTTTGATATTCGTCAGGAGGAACGCCCGGAACCTGAACATGGGAAGAATGAGAGGCCCAGTTCTATGTCGTGTCCAATGTGACTATGTCCACATCGGCTGCTGCCTGCGGAAAACGGGTGAGTTACTAGGGATGTGGCTTTAAAACTTTGGAGGGATTGTCCAAACATAGCATAGGCTGAACTCGCCACCCCCCCGGGGGTGGGGGACCCCAGGAAATTCGCTACTTTCATGAATATATATATTATATATATATTCTAATATATATATATATATATATATATATATATTATATATATCTATATATAATATATATATATATATTATATATATATATATATATAATCTATATATATATATATATCTAATATCTATAATATATATATATATATATATATATATAGACAGGCAAAACTGAAAACAACAATGCTAAATGCTACGTAAATGTATGGCTGGATCTCGAATTAGATGCGAATAGCGATTGAGCTAGGAAAAATGTGAGTAAAACAGCCGATATGTTTTGGATGCAGAGCTTTCGGGAACATACGAGTCCTTCGTCAGTGCAGTGACCACAGAAAAGTGAGATATATAATATATATCTATTATATATATATATATATATATAGATTATATATATATATATATATATAATATAATCTATATATATATATATTTGGTATACTATAATATATATATAGATATATATATCAAGCATTCGCTCGGCTATGATACTATTATCACCAGGTCGTGAAGGCCGTGGCCCGTTATTGGACCTATTATTTATTTTCTTTCTACAAACCCCCAGCTCTCCATCATTGCAAATACTGTTTTCTGATGGTCGACTGTCTGACTCTATACTAGCCTGCTAGCCATCCATTGGTTCGAAATAACAGACAGCTTGCATGGTCGGATAACTCAAACAATAAAAAAAAGTGACAAAACGAAAACTACTAACGTAAAAGTTGCCAGCAGCGGGTGTTTAGCGATTATTTCAGAGATTGGTATGAGTCTCGAGATATTTCTTGTTTTTCATTGATGTAGTGTGGATAAAAAATATAAAAAAATACGATTTTTCGACTAAAAAAACTGACGCGACTATGGGCCTACTCAATCGACGCTCATAAGAATACTGTGGATAAACAATACGTCGTGTTTTTGTAATTTCGCTTGTCCAAGCAAGGCCTGTTCAACCGACGTTTGGTAGCAAGTGCCCTACCTTAGCCTAGAAGGGAGGAATGGCTCCCATCTGTGCTGGATAATGGAAGGCGATTGTACTCCTTGATTTGATACTACATGCACACATACTGGCTCTAGTTACCTAGAATCCGTCTCCGCAGCTTTCCTGCAATTTGAGGTTAGAGCAACACAAACTTTATGTTGCTGATACGATGTTACACATACGAAGCGATGGCTTGTTCTCCAGTGTAGCTCGCACGGGGATATTTGAATCTTCAATTAGTTACAAGCATAAAGGGCCGGTCACACTATAACGATATCGTGTCGTGCAACGATCCGATATTATGGTTCAGGCCGATTAATACCGGGCCTATCAATATGACGGCTGAAACCCCTGCCACATGGATGGAGGACTTGATTCGCTATTTGCCAAACCATTCCAATGTGGAAAAGCCCTTCCCGGCGTTTTGTTAATCACATAATTTGTATTTATCGTTGAGCCGAACAGTTTATCGTACGACTTTTACCATTTTTCGATATGACGTCATTTAGGAATGAGGGTTTTTTTCGAACACTTTCGATCTTGAGAAGGTATTGTGATAATGTACTAGTATTCATGACAATTGTTACCACACAGACCCTCTCTTCCTGTTCAGACTGAAATCTAAAAAGATCGTGTAGCAGAACGATAGAAATCGTTATAGTGTGACCGGCCCTTCAGGCCGCCATTGCCTCTCTCAGTTATTATAATAGCTCAATGTCCTAAACTGACCTCCACCTCAGCTCCGTCGAAAACGAACGCAGGGTGCGTTTTTGTCGATTGTTAAACTGGGTAGTTTCCATTTGGGCCTTTCCAAGTATGGGGTACAAATGATGTCATAATGTTTGAGTGAAGGTAACTCAGTAAATTATGACTATAAAATATACGTGGACATGTTGCTAAAATCGATGTTACAGGTCAAAAAGATATTAAAAACAATATTGGCAATTTTTTTACATGCATTTTTATTTTGGGGAGATTTTATCTTTATTTCTGCATGATATAAAGATCCTTATTTGTGACATCAATTGCTCAGGAATTTTCTGACATGTCAAGAAAAGGGCACCACCGCTCACAGTCCTATTAGGCTTTATTACTTGAAAATTGAAAATAAAAAAAAACTCTTCAAATGAGATATCAATGCGGATATAGGAAGGCTTCCTACAGGACACTTGTTTGTACATGTAAGTATGTACAGTGTCCGTCCAACATGTTACACGCGCGCATTCACCTGCCCTTCTTTCTGTTGAACCCAGCACTTTGTTTAATAACATTGAACCTTTATTGCTCAAACCAAAATCCACGGAAGGGTAAATACTTGCGCTAATAAGTTGTAAGAATGTCCCTGTCCACACAATTTAACGTAGGTAACATATGGAATATCTAAATAATTTTTCTGGAGGAATTCCAAAGTAAACTTTTGAATGTAGTTGTCGCTTAGAACAGTTTCTGTCTTATAATGACAACAGAAGTGTTGAATTGATAACATTTAACATCGCAGAGGAGGTAGTATAGTGTCCGCCCGGTCCGTCCGTCACGCAGTAAAATTGTCCGCCCCATGTTACATACGTTGCCAAAAAATGTCAAGGATTTTCAAAATTCTACTTCAGCATGAACAATTGTGCTAAAATGAACCCATTTTTGATCGGCTTTATTTGATCTGACCATTTGTTTCGCCAGCAACAGAATCACATTAGGTAGGGGAGAAAGTCCGTCCAAGGTTACATCGTACATTGGAGTCCCAGGGATGTCATTTTATGCATACAGTGGTGATGCCGTATTTGGGAAAGAAAATATAGTTGGTTCCTCAAATGTTACACTAGTCTTGATTTTGTTGAGAAAACTTTTTTCAGATATGTGATATTCCCCAGTTTTAACATTATTTGTTCCGTTCCATGTGACGTACGTGAGTTGCTACTTTGTACCAAACAGTACTGACATGGTTATTGTGCTATTCTTTATACGCATAATTGAGGCAAGTAGCAACTATCCACATAATATGTCTTAAAATGAGAGAAACAGGGATTGAAAAATTTTCTTCCAAGGTCACTAATTGTACCCCATACTGTGGAATGCCCGTATATGGGACAGCACATACTACATACGGTAGGCTTATATATTGTCCATGTATGAATAGTAACCATATACACAGTAAACTACTGTTAACAACGACTGAAACAAACATATAGTCTACATCCACGGAGTTCCGTTAAAAACTGCAAACCTCGGGAGGTCGACAAGTTGCGAGATCTCATCGACATAGCTGAAAAACAGAAATCATGGTTGCCATTTTTCATTAAGTAAATAAGAATGAAATTTACAATTAAAATGAATTTCATCGAAGCTGCACCTTTAGTTGCCACGCAACGTGATCTCTTAGATGGCTATTTTTCCTGTGATAATTCAGAAATAAACTTGAAAGCATTAGTATGAATTCACCACCTTATCACTCTATGTTCTTGCGATCTCAATGCTATCAGCCTAGCAATTCCTTTTAATTATTCATTAATTAAATGCAATCGTATTATTTCCAGATGGCCATTCCAATAAATAAATAAAAGTGAACTTTGCAAATTAGAATGAAGTTCACCTTAGCCTCCTCTATGTCATGCGAATTGGGCCTATAATTGCGGGAGCATGATTTGAAAAATGAATTTCCCTTACCGTGCTATACAAAATTTTCACATTAGGGTGTTCTTAGACGCCAAATGGTGAGGGCCACAGAAGGTCATTTTTAGCTACCCCAGCTGTGCTGAGTGAGTGATGTGATCCTGCAGGTCTAAAATTTTTTTTTTCCCCCCTATCTATCTATTAATTAAACTATCTGTCAACAATTGATTAAAATTGCTACTGCCTCCTACGGTGTTCGAGATCATAGTGATGAAACTGGTCACAAGGATGGCCAAGTGAAGGGTCATCTGGGTTGTTCACCGGAAGTTTGGACCCACGGCCCTTGTGGGCGGTCCTAGGGCCCCATCGATGTAAATCACGCACGGCCAATGGCTTGTTCCTCCTACAAATTTTGATGCCCAGCTGCTGATGTTCGGTCATAATGATGGTTGATAGCCGTTACCTTGAGGGTGTTCAGGAAAATTTTGGTCCAAGGTTCACTTGGGCCCTATGGCCATTTTATGAATTGACACCACAATGGTGCTTGAAATGGATAACATCTTACGAGCTCAACTGATTCATTTAAAGTTACATGTACTGGTCCTTTGGGTAGTGGCCATTAGGATTGATTCGGAATTTTTGGCTCAAGGCCCAGTGTGTGCCCTACGGGCCCATCATGTGAAATCACGCAAAATGCTTCTCCTCCTACAAATTTTGGTGCACAGTGCTGATGTTCGGTCATAATGATGGTCTGATAGCCGTACCTTCGGGTGTTCAGGAATTTTGGTCCAAGGTCCCACTTGGGCCCTAGGGCCCCATCATGTGAAATCACGCAAAATGCTTCTCCTCCTACAAATTTTGGTGCACAGTGCTGATGTTCGGTCATAATGATGCTCCAGTGGAAGAGGGGGCATCCGCCACGATGTCAAAAAAACAATTGACTATATAGTCTACACCGGTGGTTCCCAACCAGAGGGGAACAAATTTCAGGACTTTTCAAGATGTGCCAGTTCCTGTTTATGAATCCAATGGAGGGAGGGGGGGGGGAGGGGTTGTTGGAGCGGCAGATTGTAGGCCGACTGTAATATTTTTTAATTACGTGGACCCTCCGCTATGGAATTCTCTGTTGGTAGTATCAGACACAGTCAGAGGGAAAAAGCTAGTTATGCCAGAGGCGAAGAGGGAAAGGGTTGGGAACCATGGTCTACACACATATAGTCCACGACGCCTCTGACAAAATTTTGGGGCTGGCCCGGGCCCCAATGGGCACGACGCCACGGGCAGGCACCCTAAAATTGTAACTAAATTTTATGTAAGGAAAGGTTCTCCAAAAACCTATCGCCTTAGGGACTAAGTTTTGCGTTGGCTGCTGACATCTAAAATACGATGCAAGTGAGGTTACGGGTCATGAAAAGAGCAATGGCAATGGGCAATGTCAACAACCACTACGTTCGCGCGAGGCGCGAAAATTTTGCAGGATCCAATTTGACCAACGACATTGCATTGTCCCCTCTCTGACCTATAAATTAGATAGGCCTGAGGTTTTTTACTCAAAGAGTACGGCCCCCATTGGTATCTCCTTGGCGGACCACATGCGCAAGGGAGGGACACTTCCAATAAGGCCAGACAGGTGGCCAAAGAGTATAACCAGGGTAAAACAGAATCTGCGCGCGAAGCGCTTGCGAAAATTTTAAACTTTGGACCTTCCATCGAAAAGTAGGCAATCTTGGATTATAAACGTGCTTCAAATGAATTTGAATTATGTCTTTGCCCGAATCGTGGCGTCACCCTGGCCCGAATCTTCGGATGGCTGTTTTTGAGGGGTTCCACCCGCACCGTGTGTACGCACCCAATTCCAAACAAGTAATCGCACCGCCCGAAATTGATGCTGATACTTTATTATTAAATTTGCAAATTGACCATATATATGCCTACAAATCCACAGGTCCGCCAGGTGTAGCTACCCGTAGCCTCAACCCCCTTCAAAAACAACAAAGAATATACTTTTGGGCATCCATCGGAAATTTAGGAAATATTCGAAACTTAGCCGTCTCCTCACTTGAATTTTTAATCATGTCTTTTTGACAACGCAATTTTGTGGCGTACCCTGGCCGCATTTCGATGCCGCACCGTGTGCCTCATAGTGATAGTATGTGCACGTGCACCCAACTTTAAACACGTGGTCGCACCCATGAAAATCACAGATCCGTCAGGTGGTAGACCTACCCCCGTCGCGCCAACCTCCCGTGCCTCAGTCTTATGCAAACGATTAGGTGAATACATGTTCAGTGATAATTAAGGACAACCTAGAGTAATTCAGGAATTTGCGCGCAAAAATTTGGATGATGGAGCGCAAAATTCACTCTCAACGTGTCAATTTGGGTCATTTTTGCATTTGTTTAAACGCGGTTGCTGCTGGATATGTCGGAAAAACAGTGTCAGCGAAATAGCAGTCGGGCTCAAATATTGGGGGGGGGGGACAAATGACAGTGCGTCCCCGTCAACCAAAATATTGGGGAACGCCGTCACCCCCTCTCCCCCCCCCCCCATATCGCAGCCTTGAATAACTCTATCAAAACTTGTCATCCCAGTAGGGGACGGTGAAGCAATTTTTCGCATAGTCCCTATAGTGGGTATAGAGTGTATACTGCGGCCCAACTCAATGTGAACCGGGTCATGAATTGAGCCATAGGTGTTTGATTCAGGGTTCACGATAAGTGGGGGCCCAGGGGATATTAGCCTCCTAAAATATGTCAATTACCCCAGGTCCTGATGAAATTGTATAAACCAGGGGCTATTTGGGGGGGGGGGGAGGGGGGATAACCCCGGGGGTCTTCAATGGCCACATTTAGGTAGGCCTAACTGATAAATGCAGCGGGTAGTTTGTAATGTTTTGTTGGCAGACTGGAGTGACACTCGCGGTGTATGTAGTAATGCTTATAAGCTAGGTTTTATAGCCTTTGGGTTGATTTTCTCATTTGAAGCTCTGATCCTCCTCAATGCAGAAGTCGAGAAAGTTATCAGAACCCCTATCCTCTAAAATAACCTCGTTCGCATGCATATTCTTCACAAACCAGGGGTCTCCGATTTTAAAGTACCCTGCTGGACCCTGATCCCTTATTTCGAATGTTGATTACTAGGCCTCTTAACCACTCAACCCCGGGCTAGCACGAAGTTGAACAAACGCGACATGAATTATATATCTGAATACAGCGGTGTTCATGCATCGTGTGAAAACGTTGCAGTGAGACCTTTCAATCCGTATTTGCTACGCAAATTCACAAAAGATTCATTTCTCCAGTGGTGTTATTTTTTTCAATATTCCGTATTCAATAGGATGTTGACTCTACAGCTCTCCGGCAGATACGCTATTATTCCTATGTGGTATTCAGAAAGAGAAATCTACTTTCCTTTCTTGCCCTCAGGCTGAAAATAGGAATTGGTTTTCAGCACGGACGAATTCTGAGCCGAGTGTCTTCATGATTTCACATATTCCCACGCAAACTTGTTTATTTTTCGAATACAGAATGTTGAAATCTAACGAAAGTCAATTGTTTCCTCAATATTTCGTTTTTACGTTCTGAACGAATAATCAGGCATTTATTCATTTTCATTTTTCCGTCTAGCAGCAACTGGCGAACAATTGATGTTTGCATGCATGACGTCACGACCAGTGGCGTACCCACGGGGGTGTGGGGGTGACTGTCAGAACCCCCCCCCCCCCCCATGACCGAAGTGATCAATAAATGTCTAACACAAAAACTGATTTCTTGCAGTTCAGTAGAGGTTTTGCCACTGTTTTTTAGCGAATATTGCAGCAGCATGCGAATAGGGGCCCATAGATTGCACTCATTTGCCGATAGGGAGGGTGAGGTCATTTTGAGGGCGCACTTCTAGTGAGTTCCGACCTCAACCCCCCCCCCCCCCCCAGACGAATCTCTCGGTACGCGCCTGGTCACGACAAACAACCGCCTCAGTGCATTACGATAACGATGTGGTAGCCATATCCTGGTCGTTAAGCTCCCAACAGAATCGGTGACCAGTATTCTGTTCAAGGTTCGAGGTGTAGGTATATCGTCATAACGGTATCTATGAGAGAGTTCCAATATACCGTGTAACGGTATCGGTATTTTTTGGCTGTAGTTTCCAACGAACAGAACTGTTTATTATTCGCGCCTGGTGAGTGATGTGGTGACACGATACTGCTTGTTCAATGTAATTAACAAGATGGGTTCGAAAATAATTTTCAGGCTATGGAAAACGGCCTTTTCATTTATGTAAGTTTCAAAATAACTTGCCTCAATCTTGAGTGTGAATAGAGCAAGGGCGGATCATATCTCGGCCTATACTGAAGGGGGGGAGGGGGGGTTACCAGGTGCAGGTACCCTATTCAACTAGTCCAGTTTTTCGCCGTAATTCGTTGGTCGACTTTTCAGTCTATCATTTTCCCCGTAACAGTTTTCTTGTCTTTGTTTCTCCCGCTGCCTACCTATCTAACCCGGATCCTTTATGTTCGTATTAAACCATGCATGGGAGTGGCGGAACCACAGTCAGTATAATCATCATCCGACAAACCCAACGTCAACCGCACTCAGTGCACTGCATTCTGCAAACATACACAACTCTTGTACAACTTGGAATCTGTGCGTCCTGGATTATATTATTATAACGAAATTTTGGACAGTTCCATCTTTTGCGCAGTCATGATTTATGGAGACACTGCAGACAAAAACAGATGCCATATTCTTCGCGCGTAGGCGGATTTTTTCGGTAGGCCTATACTAACGATGAATGTAAAAGTTCACCCTCTTCGGTGTAGGGTGTGGACTACAGGGCGCATTTTCCTGGATGGGAGGGGCTCAAATCCACTGTCAAAATCGCGAAGGGGTCCGCCCTTGGAATGGAGACGTATACAGACGAATGGCACCGTCCATTATCTCGAAGGGGTTTTGAGACGATTATGCCCGTCCTCTAGGCACATTATTTTGTATATAATAATTGTAGGCGTTATATTCGAAGGGACAGTCTGTCAGAGAAATACGAGCAGTACTGGTAACAAGGCCTCTTCGGGAGAGGTGTTAGGAGCTCATAACTTTCATATCGGCCTCAATCGTTTGATAAAACGATTGTACAACATGACAAATACGTCTTTCAAAAGCCGCTACAGGGGCGGGAAATCTAGGAAGTTCGGTTAGAGGGGCGCCAAAAATTATCAACATAATATAATGGGAGAAGATATGGAGCGCGGGGCCGGAAGCCCCCAAATCGGGGGGGGGGGGATGCGCTGAATTCCCCTAGATATGCTGTTATTGATTTGAAGGCCACGTATCTGATCAGTGCGTAGCCAGAGATTCTTGTAGGGGCCATGGGGGCGCCGAGGTCTGGGAGTGTGTGGGGCCAAGGGCATTGAGATTTCATCCAGGGGCCGGCGCCAGGGTTGTACAATAGGGGGGGGGCGAAACTGACGTTACGACCAAGCGGCGCGACCACCCCAGGTTGGCGCGGAGCGTACAAGGAAATTTTGTTGCCATCTGAAGCTCCCAGAGACAGGCGATCGCCTCTCTGGGCCCGTTTCATCGCACAGTGAAAATAACTTTAAGTGGGCTTTTTTGTCCTGTCATTTTGTATAATGGTTATTTTATTCGAAACTTTCCTCACTTTATGATGGAGAGGGGATGTTCTCGACGACCAGCATCGACTGCATAGCAGTCAATAAACTGATTAGCATACACAAAAAAAAAAAAAACTCGATCGGAACGTAGGCCTTCAGTTACCGTGCGCTACGCGGCCAAGGCGTAAGATTGTATTGAGCTTTGTACTGCCGATTGTTTGAATAAATAACCGCTGGAGTAAATAGCAGACTGGGGTGGCCGGAAGCGCTCCCCCAGCCGAAAACTGATGACCGCCTCCCTCGGAAGTCGACAGCCCCAACGGTACAAGTAGTTATATAGTGTCATACCATCGGGTCTCACGATGAAAATTGGGACTGAAGAAAACACAGGGCACGCGTGCGAAGCGCGCGGAAAATTTCGGGATTTTCTACTTACATAAGTGTTTTTAAAAACTATCACAACAACCTTTTTAATTTTTTCACAAGGAGTTGATTGGGGGAACGCTGCCCCCCCCCCCATCTTTGAAGATTTGTTCGAATCTGATTAACTTGATTTTCGGTACAAATAAATTCATGCGTGTGGCATATAAATCGGATTTTTTTTTCAAAATGAAATTAATGTAGAAAAAAAACACAACGACGTCGCGCGAAGGTGGGAAAAGTTTGGCGGTTTTTGATTTACTAAGCCAGTGTTAAAAAATATCACCAAACATGTTTCATTTGGGGATTGGTAGTAAACATGCCCCCCCCCCCTTCTCGAAGATTTGTTGAATCCGTGAACTTCATTTGGTACAATAAATTGATGCGGGGCATTTAATCGGGTCAAATGAAATTTGACGAAGAAAACACAGAAGCGGCGCGCGAAGCGGCGCGGGAAAATTTTTAGGTTTCGTTCTTACATAAGTGTAAAAACTATAACTACACAACCTTTTTCAAAAGATTTGATTGGGGAACGTTGCCCCCCCCATCTTCAAAGATTTGTTCGAATCCGACAAATTTGAATTTGTCGAGTTACAAGTAGATTCATGCTGGGCATATAATCTGATCAAATGAAAAATGATGTAGAAAAGACAACGGACCACAACTTTTTGGGGTTTTTGTTTACATAAGTGCTAAAGAGTATCACCACAACATTTTTCATCTACGAATATTTGTTAGAATCCGCGAACTTCATGTTTGGTACATTAAACATTTGATGCGTGGCATATAAACGGCTCAAATGAAACATGACGAAGAAAACACAGCAGGCGCGCGCATGACGCGCGAAGATTTTGGGGGTTTTCATTTACCGAATAAACTAGGTTTGATTGGGGAACGTTGGCCCCCCATCTACGAAGATTTGTTCGAATCCGACAAACTGGATAGTAGTAGTAGTAACATTAGAGACACCTCACCCCCCCCCCCCCTACGGAAATAAGTGCGTTAAAAACATCGTTCAAAACGGTTTTTTTGCTAGCCCAAAACCCCATAGGGGGGGAAACCGCCCCCCTTGCACACTGTGGCGCCGCCCCTGGATTCATCACTGTTTGACCATTCTAAGCGGAGCGCCACGAGGAGTTGGCGCGGAGCGCCACGAGGAGTTGGCGCGGAGCGCGTTAGAAAATTTCTGGTCTGAGAGACTCCCAGATGGCCGGAAAAGGCATTCATAGTGTATTTTGCTTTGAAAAAAGCATAAACCCAAAGAATTCAGGAAATGATGTGTCATGGATTTGGCGGATACACCTGGTGGTCAGGGGCGGCGCAGGGTTTACGATAGGGGGGGAGGGGGCCACCATTTGGCATGGATGTATGACATGGGGAGGTTCTAAGGGGAGGGGGTGTCCCCGTTTTGCGATTTTTAGAGTCATTAATACTGCTTAGATGCAAAAGGTGCCACATTATACACTTTGTAAGTGTATCTACGTCAACGAAGTTTTGCACAATCAATAAATTTCTGGAAAAATTAAATGTGCTGAACAATTTTCCAAGCAGAGGTCATATTTCCATTCGATAACCTGACAAAAAAAAATCAGGTGAAAAACTGTACCCTACGTCTGTACAGGTAGGCAGGGTTACTTTTGTTACTAATGCAAATTCGAAGATACTAATGGCGTACATCGGCATGGGTCGGCGTGATCCGCATGCCACGTGGTCACACTAAGGCCGAATAGGCGCCTGCGAATTTGAAGGGTAACATTGGGTCCTTTTCCCCTAATATCAATAAACGGTGGCTCATAATTATCACAGTGTTCTCAACCAGGTAAAATCCGGGACAAACGAAGGGTTAGTTATGGGGTGGTGAAGATGATGCGACGGATCCGGCAAGGTTGAACTGATATGGGGGAGGGATTTAAGGGGAGGTCCCCTCCCTCGGAAAATTTTGAATATTGAAACGTTCAAGAGGCAAGAGGTGCAATATTTTTAGTAAAACTGGGGCGTTCAGTAATTACTCGGCCCTGCTCACCACGTACGCTGGACCCTTTCAATTTGGAAACGCCGAAAAATTCTGCCCGAATCCTAAAACATGCTCGATTTCATTGCAGGATCGTGGTATGAAGCCGCACCCGATAGAAACTGCGCCGCGAAGCGCGCAATAATTGGACACTTCAATGGGGCAACTGATTAAATTTCAGCCATTATACAAATTTCAGACAATCTTCCAACTTTGCACTTTGCCACTGCATGATTGCACGCCTAAAACCGGACTGTTTCATTGGAGTCTGGGAAATTCTTTTCTCAATTGGTTTCAGCAACATGGCTCCGAAAGAATGTATCTCTGGAAGATAGGGCCAAATAGGAAACAAACTGTTCAAAGAATGACAAAAACTCATGACAAAATAGATGTCAAACGCTAACGTGCGCCTTCATTTCCCCTTTGCCGAAATGCCGACAGACCCGGTCACCCGTCCAATTAAACCGACGGCGACAGGCCGTCACATATCAATTTTTGCCGACGTGCCATCTCTTGCCGACGCTGAATGGGTCAATTAGATAAAGAGCCAAGAGTCGAAATAGCCGATAATAAAGTCTGGCTCAGATTGTGCTTTTTCCATTCCACTTTCCATTCCCTGCCTTCCCCTCACTCCCTTACTTCCCTTATCCGTTCCCTTCCCATCTTCTTCTTTTCCTCCTCTCCTTCTTTCCTCTTCTCTTCCTCTCGTCTTTTCTCTTCTTTTCTTCCTCTTATCCTTTTTGCCGACAGCCAGAAAATTGGCCGACGGCCATGAAATTTTGGGAGGGGGTGACACCACCCCCGATCCTACGGACTGGTAAACATACGCTACATTTGCGAACGCTATAACAGCAACAGTTTGAGTCTCGATTGGAGGCTCTCGAGAGAACGAATAGAAAAAACATGAGTGCGATAACGTTATTTGACACTTCACCCCATCCCCGACGAAAACGTGTTGCATTAAACTCATTTTCTGTCGATTTATTTTTTCGGCCCAAACCCATAGGGGGGGGGGCAGCCGGCCCTCCCTGCCCCCCCCCCCCCCCCCCCCCCCCCTGGGCGCCGCCTGCTGGGGGTACATTAAGACTAGCTCCTGTATATAAACACTTCAACGTTATACTAATTTTGCAAGGAGTGATCCCAAAATGTACACATTTTTGGTGCCGTGATGGACGAAGTCTTCACCAAAGATGTCCACTGCGAGTATGGAATTTGACCTCTGTTCATAAATCGCCATCGTGATGAGTGAAATGAACAATTGTTTTGAAGAATTTGAAGGTCATCGGAGATCACGAGAGGTCTACCACTTTGCCCACAACGAGCACAGCATCGATTTGCCAGGAATCAAGGAATTAAATTGACGTCGTCGAACTTTCTGGAGAGGAGCGGGAAGGGGGGGGGTACAAGAATATAGTGTTTTTGGTCGTGCGTAAATATGGGTATTTGAGAAAAGTCAAGCCTGAAACACTTTCCTCACTGAGGTAGGACAGGATCCTGTGATGTAGGGAATGCGGGGCAATTCATTAGAGAAAATTATGAAAAAGTCATATTTTGTCAGTTTGGTGATGTATGAATACGGATAACACGATCCCACCAACAGCCATGTAGTTGTCTCTCAATCCCCTGGTAAGTAAAATTGAGTGTGGCACCTTATAGCACAATTCTTTGACAGCATGGATGCAGAATTCTTCCAAGAGGGGTTGGGTGATTTTTGATGTAATCGAGAGTACAGAACAGACCAAGCCCTATGTGACGCGGCATGGGGGGGCAACCGGTGAAACGTATGAGAATATGGCCAAATACTGTAAATCCAAGTATTGTCTTCAAAGTAGCTATATAGACCGAAGGAATCCTCGTTGGACATGTACCCAGCGTAACGGACAAAACAATGTAGATACAACAAGGGCGGCGATCCATTTTGAAAAGCGAATGCAAATGACCATCTAAGGGAGCGCACCATCGGTTGGCGCGATAAGTGCAAGAAAATGTCAAATCTCATACCCTCAATCGACGGAAATGGCACTTGTAAGCTCAATAGCACCAATCTATACATGTGTGATTGAGGTTAAAAGACACACAATCATTGTCATTGTGCATACTAAGATGATTTACCGAATATCACAACATTGTATTTTTTTATTACCGTCTCTACTCTTACTTTGTTTGCGTGGGATTCAGGGGTCTACCGAAAAGTCCTGGTGGGATCGCAGGGGAAAAAGTCATAGGCGTTACGGGACAGTGCAATTCGGGCGAGCAGAACAGAACATTTTTACCTGAATTACAAGTCGTCATCGGGAAATACCGGCGCGCGCGAAGCGCGCGAAATTTTTGGCATGTTTTCCCGGCATTTTATCGAATAAATGTACGCATTTTTTCACTTTGCTTTTTTCCTTCCCAGGGTTTCACGATTGTCATCTCCCCAGAAAAATGGGGGGGGGGGCAGTCTTCTCCAAGGCTCCTAAATATCCGAGTGTTCGAAGAATTACATCGCATATTTAGCTACAACGCCTGGATAAAACGACATTGCGCGCAAAACATATTATGCACTTATGGGATATTCGATTTTTAAAATTCGAGAATTCCGTAGAAAATGGGTAATCCGCGAATCGGCCCATAGTCGGGTCCACATCTTCACTGTGGACCGAAGACAATTTCCAACGCGATTTTTTTTGGTTAGACAAAAATTGAAATAGTTTAGAGTGATACAAAACGGGCATGTGCCTAATATTTTTATTACGGTCCGGACGCCCATGGTATAATTCTGCCGACCGGAAATTTTTCTTCAATCAAAGAGATGTTTGTTTCGCCGCACACAGTCAAAAGCGCGTTGCCGCTATAACGTGGGGAAATCACCAAAATGTTGTCGCAAATCAGTAGCCCAGGACATCGACTGCACACTCGGCCGTAAACTAATAGTAGACGCCCGTCAAATCATTATAGCCCTGGACATCGACTGCACACTCGGTCCGTAACTAATAGTAGAGTTTGCCGTGCTAGATACGCGATGCTTTTTGAGGAGCAACTAAGAATACCTAACAATACAAACCCATCCCATAGTGGGGCTTTCGTAGGACTGTGGGACACGATGGCAGAGGGCTAATTGTGTCACTCTAAACTCAACGGCTCAGGCCGGCAAAAAAAAAAATATATCCTCTTCGAGATTTTTAGGGGGGGGGCGCCGGGTCGCCCCCTCTGGATCCGCGCCTGGCTGAGAGGACAGAATGCAGCTATGTGTATCCTTGCCGTGTATACCTGTATACGAAGCTGAAAGAGAGGCGGGTTAGATCCGTCGAATCCATGGAAAGCACGAGGCGATTCTCCGCAGTGCTATTAGACAGGAGGAATCTCCTGGAATGTATAACGCTATCCATGTGTGAAAGTGGGCACTGAAAGATAACAGAAAGCAGATTTGGCTAACAGAGGGGCGGTTTTGTCGTGAGCATGCGGCCCCCGAATGGGCAGGGACGTCTTCGTCAGGTTACCCAAGAGATTAAGTCGCTAATATTGTAAGAGGGCGCTGTCTTGATAAAATAAATCAACACAGGTTTACATTCAACCTATTTGGTACATGAATACAAATAAAATTGTTACAGTGTGAAGTTATAGTGTCAGGGATAAAATAGTGGAGGAGGAAACTGACAATAATTAGGAAATATCTCCTTTATAAGGGTTCAAACTGCGTGGGGAGACGTTTGGCAATTCGTTCACTTGTGGACGGCCTCTAATTTGTTGTCGATTAGTATTTACCAGTCACGCCTGCCCCCTTCTCTCCTGGAGTGCATGATCGGCTAGTTTGTATTCAGCGGTTTCCATCGATTAAGGCATGAAGAATTGTAATTTCGGTCTCTTGCACGAGATTTGGGCCGGGAGCGGCATGGCCAAATTTCGAGGCCAGACTCCCCCACTGCAAATGTGAACATCTTGTTAGCGGAGATAATCGGAGGAAAACTTGGCACCCCGTCTCAGGCTTTTTCGTGACTTTTCAAATTTTTCAACGGATAATTTGACCCCATTGCGGTTTCAATGGCTGATGGGTATCGTCACAGGGTGTAGGAGCTATGTTTTTTGCAGCAGACAGCAGCATACATTGAACAAGTTGCTAATCGAAATGGTTATAGCACTATAGCTGATTAGTCATTGGAGGTCTCAGTTTGTGTGTAGTGTTTTAGGGTTATCCCATAGGGTATATCATGGTACATCATCCTATGTGGGTTGATGTATCAGCCGTGTAAGTAAGTCGCCATTATGGACCTTTCCTGGACTTCATAACGGAAACTAATCGCGCTTTTGCTGTTAGCTGATACCAGACATAATGTAGTGTGTAATCACCTTATGTACGGCACAAATTTTTCGTTAGAATTGCAATAAACCTGAAACGCGGTAAGCTATCACTCCAGGTTATTCAATAACTGAAAGTAGATAGTCCCCTCTTTCTCATAATGTCCAATTCAAAACGATAATTTCTCCAGGAAACGACGGCCTTTTCGGCTGAAAAAAAATATTTCGAATGAATTCTCAATAGTGAATCGGTTAGATTTCCCATTTTAGGCAGGGTGGGTGTACAAGAATTGCGGTCATGCGGAAACTCCGTAGCTCGATTGGTCCAGTTTGAGCGTTCACAGAGGGTCTTTGTGGTCTAACGCCTATGTTAAAACATTCTGATTGGACAAGGGAAACAGACGGGCTTTTTAGGTCCAATCAAAAAAGCGAATAGAAATCGCACTCATAAATTTCCACAGCGTCACATGGCATGGGGTTGCCAACTGAATTTGTAATATCGAATTGGGCGCTCATCGCAGCAAAATATCGAAAATTAATCAGAGTATTAGCTATGTCATTACATATCATGTTCAATTACCTAGAATTTGAGATGTGTTGCATGCTATTTAGGTAAGTCGAATTATTCCACAAACGAAGCAAGTGAAATAGAGAGCTATAATGTTGGGCAAGTCAACGACCTGCGCGAGGCAAGCGAGCCTGTTTCAAAACACCATGGAACGTTGCGAATAATGGCCAATATTTGACGATACATGTGATTACTTTAGGGGGGATTATAGATTGTATTATAGATCAATGTATTATAATCCATATCCCGACGGATGTTTATCAATTAACATCTAAAAGGTGCGATATCCGAAATTGGTTTACCGTTACGGCAATTTGCGTTAACCTGTAGGAGCCCCATGAACTCAAAAGTACGTTGGCCATTGGACATAGGTCCTATGTAAATTAACGGTTATAAATCTTAGGAGGTGATATAAGGATACAACATAATATCCTTGTAGCCGGCTGCAATGAATGGTAAAAGGTCTATGACACGCGAAATATCCGTGTTAATGGACTCTAATGGGTTTTTATTGGCTCGTCGAGCTATCGCTATATTTTAGGAAAGGGTTCCCGGTGAGGAAAGATTTTGGATACATTAAAGAGAAGTTATTGGATAAATTATCACCCAAAAAGTTATGGGTAGGGTACTGGGTAGGACGAGATTCCGTAGGTCCGGACGGATAAACGCTGGATAATCTCTGCGGAGATACCCCCCCATCACATGTCGACAATCCTCATGTCTGACACATTAACTACCCTGTTGAGCCCAATACAGCGGGTCAGGTCAGAGCATATGAACGAACGATGTATGATTGATGAGACAAAAGATACTATTGAGCTGTGAAATTCGCATCATAAAATGAAATTGTGGGTAGTACGATCACCCACACGATCATCCCAGACCCCATTTTGCTTACCCGGATACTAACCACTTACGAAACTGCCTTCAGATCCGGATGACGCGCATTCAGACAAGGCGGCGGGGAACGTGTGAATGCGACGACACACAGTTGAAAAGCTTAGAGCGGGTTCGCGTATGCGTTGTATGACTCGTTTCCAACGAAAATTCACAATTACAACCCGGATGACATACCTGCCCTTAGCCGCCCCCCAAACAGCCCCGGATCAGGGACATTTGAACAACCTGTTATTAAACTGTCGACACTTACTAGCCGGGTCGAAATATCCGGATCACTGCTTTCTCAAGCAATCCATTCATATATAGGCTTTTGAGGAAAAAATACGAGACATACACAGGTAAAAAAAACACAATATACAGATATAGGGACAATGAGAAGGCTTCCGTTGAATAGATAATTACAAGGGGGTAAAGAAAGTAACAGGAATAAGCCAAATGGACTGGGAGAAAAACTTGGGGACCTATCCATGGAAGTCGGCGAGTATTACTAAACCTATGTCGAAGTTGCATAGAAAAAAAGGCCTGTCCCTAATTAGCAAAAGTACGTATTCATAACCAATGACGTATAACAGTGGCAACCCGCTTGGGGACAGTGTATCTATTTTTTTTACTGCGCATGCGACATACGGCAAATACGGTTCAGGAGGTCGGACTGTGGCCAAGGGGGAGAAACATCCAGCACATGCCCCATTGCACTGGGAGCACAATGTTTTCACCTTGCTAGAAATCGAGTCACACACTATTTTCATACTGTGACGTCACGCCGACCTTGCCAATGCAGATCCGGCTTTGTCGAATATTTTCCGCAGGTCTGCCCCGCCAAGAGCCAATAAGGAACGGCTAAATGATGCCACATGCGGGCACCTGAAACAGGTGGGTCATTATCGGACTGGACAGACTGCTTAGTCCCAGTAAGTCCCACACAGACAGAGGGTATAGAAATTCAGGGTATAATAGTGAGTTGATATAGACTTCAATTTGTCAGTTTATGCGCAATTTAATGAATGAAGATGTTTTCATGAAAAACTCTATGGACAACGTTAATTTTGCTTTGCGTTATCAGTGAGTTTGAAGACTAATTTAGCTCATCGGAGGTAGGATAACTAATTGGTCCAATTTGCAAGAGATGATGTCAAACATTCTTAAATTACTTAAAACTCTTGAGCAACAGCTATTGTGTTACATTCAGTTCTAAGAACCAAATTGATGGTGAAGTTGGAATCATGGAAGCTCACCTACATTTAAAAGTTTGCGCAATTTAGGCGAAACTGTATCGTTTAAGTGTTGTGGGATATTCAATAAACTGGCACAATGACTTCACCCAATGCGAAGATAACAACATGATGCTCATCGGTGGAAGTAAATTTTTGCAATAATACTTATTACATAATAATTTGCATAATTTCGGGTAACGTTGTTCATGTTGGAAATATAAAGCTGCTAGGTTGGATCACGTTAGATCCCATCGAAAACTGTATTTTTTTCATATAAAGAATTTTTTCATCGTGTTGTAGCAAAGGGGAAACCTGACACGTTTAATGTTAGGTCTGCCTGGTTGATATACGGTACACACTAATTTACCCTAGGGCTCTTTCTCTCGGACCGAGGGTGCCGAATAGAGGCGCTGCATCATACTGGCAGCATGGGATACAGCCTATCATACCTCCAGGACGATGTGTTAGTTGGAATACATTTTTTCCTAGATTCAGTAAATTTCCAAGAATGTGTCACTCTCTTTGAAATTGAACGCTTCTTCAAACACTATTTCGCTATATCGTTGCTTTCGAAACACTTGTAAAATCTGTACCGGATTTAGCGATGAACTCCATGCATGGACTTCGTTAGCATTCAAACACGCTCAAACTGTCAGAAGTTACAGCAAAATTAGTAAGGTGTTCAATTCATAAACACTTGTTTTCAGGGTGTATCTTCGACTCTATGGCATCATATGCCGTCCCTATTATATCATAATGCCTACATTGAGTTTAAGGATACTTTCTATAGATCACGATTGTATGGTGCGGCCGTGTACCGATCATATCTCGCGCAATCACGCGTGTTAATTCCCCACGTATGAAATTGAATCTAGTCTATGAGTATTTCGGTACGCCGATATAATGGTGGGACCTTCGACTCTATTATGGTGCGACATAAGTGTACCACTTGATTGGTACGTCCATGGTCTCTGACAATACATATACTCCTTACAACCCCACCCCCGTTTTTACGTAAATTTGTCCGTCCTTCTTATCTCTTCTCAGATCTTGTACGAGTTGTGTGAATTGTACAGATTGTATAGATTATTCCCGCTTCATTTGAATTCTACCAAAGTTTATATACCTCCCTACTCCTGCCGGTTCGCCCGGCCCTGGGCACCAACTGATTACGCACCCATTTTGAGAATTTTTTCTTATGGAATAAATACAAACGTAAAACTTTGGGGAACGGATTGCTGTCGTGACAATTATTTAATGACCACTCCCTGAGTTCGTTGAAGGCCCACATAATTTACCCTCAGGCGGTGTCTGTCCGCGATACTTTTATGTTGGTACACTTTTCGCTAAGATGAACATCTTTCCAATTTTTGTATAGGTGAAAAATATCTTTCAGATGAATCAATGACTGAGCTGGGCGAAGAGGGGTGTTGGGGGTTTGGTTGGGGGTTGGTGCGTAAGCCGAATCAAATTAAACCCTCATCGCAACGGAAAAACACCTAAAATACCTTAACCGGGGCCTCAACAGACACTGGATAAAGAAAGTAGCTAGGCCCCCTGTGATATTTTATGTTGCGGAATTTGTAGTAGAAGATCCGATATGCAGACCGCCGAAAGATCAACTGACCCCCCCCCCCCACTTAAGTGACATGGAGTATTGTACGTTTGTAGATTAATAGTTCGATCAAACAATGGACTAATGATACATCATTACAACATGGTGCCATATACCTGATCATAATAGTAATGGCCTTCCAGTTTGAGGCATTATAGTTCTCCATTCATCTCGCCTCCTATGCATGCTATACGACAGGCGGTGAATACTGATGGCGCCGTACCACTGTCGAAAGCCTATCAGGTATTTGTGTTTCGGTTCATTCCTCGAACACCGCTCCATGAGGTCCTATTCTTGAATACGGCCCCTGCAACGAAGGAAGCGTCCCTTTTTATTGCGAAGAGTAGCGATGAAATGCACGGTTTGGAAGGCAATATTCTAAATGTCCTTTCCCCACATGTGTGCTCCGTTTGCATGATTGCTATTTTACTAAAGTAGCATCTTGCATATGGAACGAGACTCAGAAAGCTTAGTGAAAATTAATTTCGAAATGGAAGAGCTATGTCTACCAGGCCTAAAACTAAAATCGATATTGTCTGGGTCAGGTTAAATCACCTAGGTTTCAGAGGTCCAGAGGGTAAAAATATAATAATAAATCTTGCTGCTAGTCATATAACTTTAAAGTTTTAGTGTGTATATAAGGAGACTAAGGACTGCAATCACTCCTGATTTCGGCGTGGACCACTAGACATGTTCATTACCCATGACGTATTTGAGAAATAGATTTTTGGACTGATCGAGGACTGCGACATGCAATATACCTCCTGTCCATAATATGAATTGTTTTGTTTCGTTTTTAATTCTCTTCGTTCTTATTTTACTATTGCAGAATTTCCTGCACTAACGATGACACCGCCACAGAAGAGTCCCGCAGAAAAGGGGGCATCTCTCGGTAGAATAAGCGTTCCAAGATATCCTCCCAGGAGCTCCGGGTCACCAAGAACCTGTTCATTGTGTTCTTTGCTTCCTGCTAGTCTCTTAACCCATACACTTTTAGCCTCATCCTACGATGACAGCGACCCGATCATACCGTGGGCGGCAGCCATTCTCCTCTTCCACATTTGCCTTAACCCTTAATATATCCCATCAGATTCCCAACTTCAAATAGACATCAGCTCATCTTGCGGTGTCAATGGGGTAAAATTCCAGAACTCCGGCATCTTGACCTGTTTCCAATGATGAAGACAGGAATAGACCGGTAGCTGCTAATACATAACACTGTTCTTTGTTGCATCCACGGCCCACGTGTCTTCTGTCAAACAGCGTCCAGTTTCGTGTCTAGGTGACGGGGATCGTTATGCCGTCGGTGATGACATTCTTACTTCAACATGCCTAATGTCATACGCGACCAGCCTGAGCTGATTCACCTGGGAACTGTAATATACCCCATATGGTTACACGAAGACACACATGTTCAGTTTTAAACTCCAACTATAATCTGCACCCATTCACTACGGACATCCACGCACATGACGGCAACGCGATTGCTCGAGTATGGTTGCGTACAGAAGCGCCAATCCACCTTTAAAACTGCACCACCTGAACACCACTGACGCCGATGTCTATAATGTGAAAGATATGTGGGTCATCGCGAGTATGGAGATCGCTGTTCAGATTTTCAAAAGAGCTGAGAATAACCTAACCGCGCGCTCTAAACCATTTCGAAATAAACTACCATGGAATATTGAAGTTAAAATTGTTACGTTTAGAAAGTCATTTTTAATCGGAATTAAGGTCAGGGTGTTACTGTTGAGCATGAATTCGACAAATAACAGCGACAACCAATCAAATTCAGGAAATTCGGTCACTGGTCCCCTGCATCGAACGCTCCGTTTTGCCAGTTGATGATTCCAAAATTATTTTATGAAAGAACAGACTGATACCCGATAGCAGGAAACGGACCTGATCTCCACCCAAAAATATCGAGGAGCTGTTCATGATGGTGATCTGCTAAAACGCGGCGCCCCATCGACTGGCGCGGAGAGACAAGAGAATTTCGAGAATTCCGCACCCCTTCAATCAATGGAATCGACCTCTTCCACGGGAAAAGAGCTAAACCCATTGTCCAATTTGAAGCATTCCAATAGTCTGTATTCCATGGACACAATCGATAGAGGGGTTAAGGCTTATTTCGTCATTCATGTATGTTGCGTTAACGTGTTGTTTCGTGATACCACAACGGAATTCGAGTTTTTCAATATTCGAATGATGTACATGAGACGGTATTTCATCACTTGTATAGTCGGCATCCATAGGCACTCTTATTTTCGAAAAAAATTATATATGTGTTTGTGTATTTAGGGTGTTTTCCCAGGACTTGTATTTGAAGTAGTTGAAAATGTTAATTGACATTGACATAGTATGGCGATTCATTTTCAATCTGCTCTGAAAGTCAATGGAATACACATAAAATTGCGAAAATTTCTGCCTCATTTACAAATCATACCTTTACTTCTATCTTGGGTATGTTGTTCATTACAACACTGACGATCGTTCAGTTTGATTAATCATTGACGATCACGCACAGCGGGGCGGGAAACTCGTAACAGTGTTTTTTTCTTTTTCTGATCGCACCATTCAACACAGGTTCTGCAAGGGTGGCAGGTCTGAATACCGCAACTTCAACATGTCATGTAGGTCACCTATCCCTGCAAATTTGAAGAGCACAAGTGGATCCAAGGCTACTGGAATGCTACCCATTCCACAAGGCAAATATCGGAGGAGAATACAGCACCCACCCCCTCAGAATCGCAGCCTTACATGCCTGCCTGCATTCATGGGAGACCCTAGGGACAGAGGGACGTTTCCCGCCATTTTGAAGACATTCGTATTTCCATTTGCTCATGAGCGTTACAATTTACAATATTGCATGCCAGTGCATTTTTTGCCCCATCGTCGCAATTATGACAGGCGGGAAACAACGCAGATTGATTTTCAACGTGTCTTTCGTGCTCTTTTGTCACAATTGTCAACCTTTTGGGTTATCTTGCGGCTACTTGGACCCTTCTATGGTACACTGGTTAATTATCCATACTCTGCATGGCGCATATACAGAGCAGAGCACTTTGCACAGCAGTACCAACAGTAATGACTACTATGTGTATACGTCGATACTATGTGATATCTATTCCGGTAAATCGGCGCCATGAGCAATTTGCTCAACGGAGCTGTATACCAAACAGTCCAAAATAGGGCACTTGTGTTTGGCTCGTAGAAGAAAGTTCTCGGAAGTGAATATGGATAAGGTACCACGAACGTTGGCTGGGAGTTTATTCCGAAACAATGCGCATCAGTTGTTTACTTCCGTTCTGAATCTCAGAATTGAAATTGAAGAGATAAATGTTGAATAGACGCAGTGGAGGACCAAGCACGATTCCTGTGGAACACCAAAGCTGAGGTATGGTTCAGCTAAAATTTCGTAAAGCCTACACCGACGACGAAATTATGAAGGCGAGACAGGCGTGTCGTGCCATTTTTGCCTCGTGTTAAGCACCTTCGCTCATGCATGACAGTGTAGGCCCTATACACAATCGGCTATTTTTCCAAAGCAAACAGCAAACGTTCGTTAAATCAGTGTAGCTCTTTTGGTATGAATAAGCCATTCCCCTGTATATTACCAGTTGCAGTACAATAACATTATGATATTGTTGAAGTCATTCGGGTACCCTTGCCATTTTGCGCTGCTCGAACACTAACTGAACCAAAGGAACAACCACTGTGTCGGCGGCGATGGATTTGCTTATTTCACACACACGCCAAAACTCCCATCCATTTCAATAGGTGTTGCGGCGCGTTGCGCGTGAATATTCTATCGAATATACTACCACTACAGCTAACACTCTGCCCTTTCGTGTTGCATGGGGCTATTGCAAGGATGCAGCCGCTATACTGCTCATGGGGTATACACTGTGGCTATCGCATATGTTTCGGCAGGGCAAGTCCGACGCCCTTCTTCCACTAACCCCAAGAGCGCCCCAGAAAACTCGGGGTACCGAGTACCGTGAATTGTTTTGTCGATCGCTGATCGGTGGATGTAGCATTTTTTTATGGTTGACTTGCCGATCAAGGGATCGAACCTATTCAAGGCCCAGCAAGGATGCAGACCTGGATACTGCACCTCATTGTCAGCTGCGAATCCCTCACCGTCCAGGTACGCGGAATAAGGCAATACCTCTTTAACAGTATAGCCTAATGTGGGGTAATCACACGCAGACGGCTTGCAAATTGCCTACCCCTTGACTGTCCCTGCTCAATCCCGCTTGTGCTGAGCGTCCAGCGAGAAGGCAACAGGTACCATCTTTAAAGTCTTTGGTATGACCCGACCGGGAATCGAACCCCGAAATCGCAGCACTCGGCAAATCGAGTCACTATAACCAAACCACCCCCTTCCTTCCGCTGGCTTCACCTCTTCCCTGCCCGCCACCTCTCAAAATTGGCCTCTATATTCTGTAGGCTGATGTCTCAGAAAACTGACATGCTCCATGGAGGGAGAGCCATTTGTCCGGGCATCTAGGCGCTCTTGGCACAGCTGCGTATGACTCTAATAGACCGGGGAATATGGGATTTATGTGTGATGGACCTCCCATACTGGTTGATGCATGCTGGGCCCTTGAAATGTTATGCTAAAATAGTCCCTAGCTTTGTCACCGAAGCTCGCCGTGTGATATACCGCTTGACCTATCCCCTCGCCCCTCTCGCCGCACCACCGGAGAGGAAGTGGGGGACTCGAACTTGATACCTACAGGTTGGACGTTCCTCACCACCTTACACTACCTATTGTGAGTTTATAATCCGCGCAAGTCGCCTTCTGTACTCGCCTTATCAACTACAATTGGCGCATGTGTATGTGAGGAGGTGTCTCTTGCTGACGTATTCTGGCAGTGAGAGGGCGCTATTGCCCTGGTTGCACTAGGCTGCATTCTTTGTCAACAGAAGAGCTTGGTGGTTTTTTATCCGATTATCTAAAATTTGGTACACATATCTGCCTTAGTCAAACTCCCTGATCAGGTCGAAAGTGTGCATTATTGTCCCTGTCTGCTGCCCTCTATTTGCTTTTTACGCGAAAATACAAAGTAAGTTCCATATACACGAAATCTTGTGGGTGCGGACACGAGTTTGGTCCCGACAAAAATCAAGCTCTCCGGAGGTCAAACTGTTGTGTGTTTTTTTTTCTCTGCGATTTTTCTAACGTTGACGGATTTTAACGGAACTTGGTCGATGTGGATTTTGGTTAGTCATATACAGCAGGTCATTTCACGTCACGGAAGTGAAATTTGTATAATTATGCTCGTCATAATCAAACAAATGAATTTGACTACAATTGGTCTGAACTGAAGGGTAGGTCATTTCAAAGTCCACGGGAGTCAAATGATCATGATTCAATGTGCTTTCCTAAATGCAGTCCCACAAAGGTATTTCCTATGGGGACACCCACGTCGGACGCCATGCAGGCCCTGTCAGACATTGTCAATATTGAACCATTCACCATGTACCGGCAGTGTACCCAATATCAATCAACCATCCATAACAACTCCGATTCCAAGGTCATATAGTAGCACGATAGGTGTTTTTGTTATTGGGTGGGCCCTATTGTGATTCATAATGAAGGCCGAACCAGTTGGTCAAATCTTTTGGCATCTGCGACCCCCCCGCCCCCCCAAATGTCAATTTCACACTTTCTGCGATAGTGTACTTTTTTTTTCTTCTCACATATCGCTCTCACCTCTACTGAGCTAGTCTTTGTTCATTGTCGTTCCTTGGTGTAATATTCTTCAGAAGTGGCAGCAAGTACATTGATTATTATCATAGACAGATCAAGATTTATTTTTTTTTTTCATATAGATCTATAGGTGTAGAGCGGTTCTTACTAGGAACAAAAAAACATGTGGCTGGATAAGAGATCAGTAAAGATAACTTAAGAAAAAACAAAGTTTTTTTATGGGGGGGGGGGCTGGAAAGCTTTAGATGGCTAGCACTAGCAGATGATTCTAGGCAAACGCGTGGCGTACGTGTCCACACATCTCGGTAATTTTGACATTATCAGCTTATGGATCAGCTGTTCAATCGAAAGAGCTGTCGCGTCCCAAGTCCACGGGGCCCGAATCCGAAAAAACAGGTGCGTCTCCTGCCCTAGATATACGCACGCTTCCTGTTTATCGCTTTGGAGATAATTGAAATCCGCTGCAGATGTTGTCTGGTGTGTACACTTCCCATATATGAAGATGTATGGCGATTGTGCTGAATTTTATGTTTATACAAGCGTTTATCGACACATTGGTGTACCGCCATTGGAACTTTAAAAAACACTTCTCACCCTCACCTTCAAAAAAATTGTTTGACACTGCTTCTCTATGAATCTTTGACGTCCGCTACTTAGTGAATCTTCACTTAGAGTTCCATTCAGCCTTTTGAATATTCGAGAAAATCAGTATCAATGATATTGAAAATGAATGCGGCCATCGTTCTATATCCTCACTAACAAGGAGAACTCCAGTCAAATTATAGCACTCAATCATTTCTATATTCGAGAAAGTGATGCCCAGTCGCGCGAATTAAAAAAAAAAACCGCCGGCCGCAACAAATGTCCATGTTTCGCCACAGGACCCCATTCCACGAAATTGTTACCCAATCGTCTCAACGATTTTTGTTAATTGGAGCTCTTGTATCAGTCAACACAATAGGTTACCATAGTATGGGTAGCTCCGTGGCTGGAATGGGAGACATAACTAAAGGCTGAATGAAACTTTCAGAATGAGTCCTTGAAAAAAGTGAACCCTTGACCTCTTCGAGAGTGCTCGGTGCTTCGTTAACGTACATCGTGAGCCATCTTCTGGCTTGGGCGTCAATCCGTATTCGATGCTCATGCCTGTATGTTTTCGGCGTGGGAAAGAAAATTATGTTATATTGTTTCTCCTGCCAGGTAATACTAGGCAGATTGATTATGAAATGATTTAGATCAGGGTGACTGGCGGCGCCAGCAGTGGAAAGATGTGGGCACACCCTACTACTTCTCATGGACAAAATTATAACACCGCCAGAAAATGTGGAAGGAATGAGGTGAGGTGTGACTGGTAACCCCCTCACATATACACACACACAGCGCAACAACACACACACATACACGCCCGATAGCACCGCGTCAAGATTTGGATCCAGACTGATAGAGGCAACTGCATTTGTGCTGCTGCATGTTCGTGGTCCACTCCCCAACAAGTTCTGCAGGGTTAATGTGTCGTGACGCCATGGCGCCAGTCCATCATGATCCATAAACTGAAACGTTCGCTTCCTGACCTACGAAATTCACCGTTGCCCTCAGGCCATTGTGCCTCGTGGGTACTTACCTGTTGCGTCCGTTGAATGTGTGAACAGTCACCTGTCACCCCACTTCTTCCACTATTGGCCACCTCTCGTGAGAATTCAGCAGAGGTATACTTTTCTAGTGGCCCGACACGCTAAGTAATAATCTATTCAGTGGTGCCACTCTTCAAACAGAAAAATCAGGTAGTAGAACATCTATCAATCGAACATTCATAAACAAACAATAACCCAACCAGCATAGCTGGTTGGAGCTGTAAAACGCCCATAGGGCCCAAAACTGAGCCCTGAGCCTATGGGTTCAAAAACTACCTGGACCCCCTGAAGTTACGGTCATCAGGCCAGCATTATGATCGAACAGCAGCACTGTGCAACAAAATTTGTTGGAGATACAAGATTTTGCGGTATTTCATATAATGTGCCTTAGAGCCTAAAGTGGGCCCTAGACCAGTATTCCCGAACACCCCCAATGGCCCTCTACCCGAGGATAATTAATATAACTTTGAAGAAAATCGATTGAAGTTTGGGGGAGGTGATGTATTTCAAGTACCATTGTGTGAAATTTCATGGAATGGGCCCTCGGGCCCAAGGGTGACCTTGGATAAAAAAATCCTGAACTCCCCGAAGGAACGGCTGTTATAGCGCATCACTATGACCGAACATCAGCACTGTGCACCAGGATTTGTAGAAGTAGCGTATTTGCCATTTCCTCCACTATTGGCCCTTGTGCCTTTTCAATGCCATTTAACCTTGACTTTCGGGTGGTCAACGAAGACCCACCAGTCAATAAACATTGTGACCAAGTAAGGTCGAGATCATCAAAGCAACGAACATTTTGTGGCCAAAAAAACAAAAGTTCACAGACTGGATAGATAGATAAACCTTGCTAGAACCTTGCTATGTAGCGCCACAGCATAAGTACAGCGCGCCGTTTCTGCAGTTTTCACCCGAAGCGTGAGCAAGCGTGACATCAGAACCATCCAACTCTTCTCGCGGATAGTTTTATTGTTCGAGCTTTAAGCTGAAAAAATCCTTATGCATGGTTCTCAATATCTGTATCCGTGTCTGTATTATAATTTATTCTTACTGTGAAAAGTCACCCGTCTTGTTAATGACTCATGTTTACTGTAACCGTAGAACTCTCGCTATATATGCTAGCACATGTATACCCGGTCCATCACAAGGTCACGCTACCCTACACCAGTGAACTCATAGCGTACTTACGTGTGAGTCGACCACCTCGCAGAGAGTTGCAGCCAGTTCCATCAGAATACCCAGATCAGTTTTCCCCCTCCAGCATCAGCAATTCTTGGCCGTGTCTTGTCTGTACTATGGCAAACACAACTCGGTTATCACTCGATTCCGAGACAGTGAAACTAGAAACATTCCTATCCTCACATTGGACGGCCCCAGCCAACTCGCCAATTTAACCCGACCCCACATCTGCTCACCTCACATGCGGACGGCAGGTTTCAACTCATCCTTTTTAACTCACCCAACATCTGATCACCTCACAGCGGTCGGCAGCCAAGGACGACGGCGGCGGAGACAGTGGCGGCGGCTACATCATCACATAACATTCCAGTGATATGTGTGAGAAGTTGAGGGTTCGCCCAGAGAGACTGTAAGTGGATCTATATCCCCGGTTAGATAGTCAATATCGAAAGAGGTGTTTGTTAGTGGCAAATGGAGCGCCTTGAAGTGAGTCTGGAGGTCGCAATAACAAAACGATACTCCCTTCCTACGCTCCGATAGGAGTTGCAAATTGCTATAGGTATATATGTCAACAGGATGGACACAATTCTGACGATTGATTACTTTATCGAAGACACATTTTCCCTATCATGCAGTTCATCATGTCTATAAAACATGAGTCTGAGATGTATATCCTCTCTCGGATGTATCTAACTGAATACATCACAGATGGGTTACATCGTGTGTGTGCGGGATGGAAACCACGTAAGAGGACAGAGTGTGTAAAAAGGCTGATTCCTACCTGAGATCTATGCCCCGCAGTGTTTGCTCAACCAAATAAATGCATTTTTCAAATTTATGTGGGTCGGTATCGGATAATAAGATAGTTTAACAAGTCATAGGGAAATTTGGAAATCGCGAAATAACATGAATAATGAAAGCCCACAGGAACGAAACAGGGCTATTACCAGACTTACCATGTTACATCATTGAATTGTATGATCATTAAATTCCTACAAGGATTTCCCGTTGAGGCGTTGTTACATCGTTTTTAACTGTTCACAAATGCGGGGCGATGGAAACCCCCTTAAACAATGTAGTGCTTAGAAATATATTTTCGGAGTAGCCACACACGTCAGGTCAGGACGCTGGGTCAGCATAATTGAGTGGTGCTAAGTACGCGGGCGCTGCCACGGCATCTCAAGATACCAGTACTTTGAAACAGCTGCTCCGTAGGAACCGTCTTCACCTACAACCAACCGACAAGACAATCGCGGACAATTTTCAAATTTGAAAGTCACTCACAGCATTCTTCTGCGTCTTAGCCCTGGCTGCGGGCCAAGCAGTGAGTAAGTTCCTTCGTTTTTTTAAGCAGTTCATCAATAGGGTCAGATACGCACTGTTCACCCATGCTTCTAGCGATGAGGACAGACACCCTGCTTCATTCGAGGTTGCTACAGTGATTCATGCAGTGGGGGGGGGGGGGTTAAATGGCACAAACTAGTCTGGGAACGACTCTATGCCTCCATACACACACGTAATTCTCTCAACTTTATCAATGTAGTAACAGCGATAGTATGGGTAATTCATAACGCTCTGTGTAAATAAATTCCACCTTTTGGTGTAATTACCCAATAAACCATCACACCAATCCACACAGTTCATTATTAATTATATGAATTAATATTTTCAGTATGATTCAGTATAAAATTAGACCTGGTTAGAAAATAGTACTGAATATATACGAATGCTATGGTCACCATCGTTTTTTTTTTTTTTCCAGTGGGTACGGTTTAAGTACGATCCGTGGGGGATTCTGTAATCGCTGTCCTAAAGAATGAGTTTGTAAACAAAAATATTTTGAGGCCCTAAACTCAATTATTTGTTTTCGGTTGCTGATAGTTTGATTGCTTTTTATTGTTCACAGTTCGTCAGGGGATCTACTGTTACAAGATTCTGCTTTTCTAGCCCTCCGACGTTAATTACTGCGATTGTAAGAGTTATTGCGTTGCTCGTTTGTAGAAAATAACGTTGGTGGAACTGAAAAAAACTTTAGGTTCGTTATCTATATCGCGAGGGAAGTCAGTTCAGAATACCCAATTGCTGCATTGTGCGGCATATCTGAAACCTTTTTTTTTTTTTTCAAGAGGGAACGGTAGTAAAGTAAACGCTATATGGTAAAAATAAGAAATTACAATGGGCAAATATTTACAATTCTCTTCATTCTCCTTGTATTAATAAAATAGTACACGTCAGAAAACGTGCTGATTTGAGGTATGGCAGTCTCACCTTCCCCGCCTTACCCAAACTCTGTCTCGATGGGAATATCTAGATTTCTGAGAAATGAAAAGAAAAGAAAGAAATGTCAAGGATCGTCAGGTCTGGATGATTGTGGCATTAACCATGCAGTTTTACGCCGCGTGCGGCAGCAAAAGTGACACAGTATGTTCTTGGTGAAACCCCGCCATTTTCCCTTGGAAAAGTGTATTTTCCACACGTGGGGATACATAAGTAACATTCACTTTAAACCAAACTGCCCCAACATCTATGTGACCTTTAACAAACGACAGCGACGGCGATTGCACGAGACGAAAATTCTACCTCTTGAAGTTTAGCGGTCTAGCGCGTACATTGTGTCCTAAAAGTCTGGCGACTTAACGCCGATGATTGCCTCTTAACGCAGGCACGAGTGGAAAACGCAAATATTTGAAACTCATTCACTCGTGCCAATCATGGGATTCGCGTACACGAACAGTGTGAGGCACCGAGCGACTTTATCATTTTCCCCGCTATCTGCGGGCATTGTTGAAGCTGTCGCTACAGCCATGAGATTGCCAGTGGTCGCGCCAATCAAACCCAAAGGGCGACACCAAACACACAAGGACCCGTTACTGACAAGGACAGGTACTCAGGGATCGCCCGTCGGGAAGTAAGTACGTGCCCCATGACCGAAGAAACGCGGTTGACCGTCAGAAGTCCGGCAGGTTGTCCTCACCATACCCGATACTCACCTTGCGAACTCTGGACATAGTTGGAACATAATAAATAATACATGTGTAAATAATGTGTAGGCGGGTGAACCGCCGCGCCACGTGTAATCTCGCTTTTGAGCACTCATTGGGAAGGAGTATCTAATTGACTTAATAATTAACTAATAAACAGGAACAAAGAGCCCCACATCTAACAAGTTTTGTTCAAATCTGACCGACGTTTGGAAAATCGCTTAATCCTGCAAATTTGACATCCGATGGCCTTGAAATGACCTCCACATTCTCCGGGATCAACTATAGTCCCCTACCACGTCAAAATCGTTGAATTCGACTAAACCTAAAATAAGAATCCTTCATCACCAAGAAGTTTGCTGTACATGGAAGCTACAAAAGTCCATTAAATTATGCAAAATTTGACCAACGATGCCTCGAAAGACCCGGACTTTGTCAGAACAAATGTATTCCCGTCCACCAAGTTTCGTTCCACTCTGACAAAGTTTGGAAAATCGCATAAAAGTATGCAAATTTTGACCGGAAATAACTCCACGGTTCTCGGGGATCAACTATAGTCCCTACCCACAAAGTTTGTGCAAATCCGACTAACTCTCCTAGAAAATTAACCAAATTTCGTGGTAAATTATGCCAAATTAGCGCCCCAGCACTCTCAAGTGTACCTGAATGGGCCAGGTAACAAGTTGAAAGGGCGGACATCACAATTAAGGTCGGACTCGCAATCCGGGGATCCTATACAAAATTGGAAGGTCATTTACACGTAATTAGGTCACTTACCAAAGTGGCCGTAGATTGTTTGTGACTTGGGGGGGGGGGATAAACTTGGGAGTAGCGTACCTGGAAATTTGGATTTTAAGACCTTTCAGATGGCTGAAAGGGCACTCGCGGCCGGGTGTTTTAATGAGAAAATAATCAATCTTATAGAATTTTGTACATGTCCGATGTTGAGTCGAGATGAGACAGGAAATCATATCTACCATGCTTTCCCTTACATTCATATATTCTGCCAAGTTCAATATTACCCTTCATATCGCAGGAACATTTGTCCATCAAACCCATGGGCCTAATTCCCAACTTGTCGAAATTCGTACCCCGCACTGATTTCTTAAACGGTGACATCGTCGTCAATAATTCAGGGGCGGCGATTTGTGTTAACAGATCGGGGCAGGATGTGGGGTAGTAGTTGCCGAGCGCCACCATCGGTTTGAGCGTAGCATAGGAAGAAAAGATCGTTACAGACCTCCCAGACAGCGGAAATGGCACTTCCCGGACCTATGGCAGTGAGCAAACATCATGAAATTGACAAAAAACTGGACAATTACCCTCACAATTCCCATTGTCGCCTTCATTCCTACCATATCTCTAACTTTTAGAGGAATTCCGATGCCCATAGAGGACCCATTCAGTTGGGTTGGAGGTTACCCGCATCTTGGAAAAATTTGCGTGAACATCACTGTCGTGAAAAATGGTTGCATTTTTCGGGCATTCGATGAGATCGAGCGTCACCAGAAAAAAAGGTATATTCAAATTCTTACATGTCCCCGAATTGTTTGCCCGGCATCACGCCTATGTAGCTGCCAAACGTCAATCACGTGAACATTATCTGAAGGCAAGCTCCCTGCCAGTGTTTTCGTCACATTGCGTCATCAATAGACATGTGCAGGCTGGGTAAACCGCCGGTGTATATCCCCGCAGAAAGTGCCTTTTGGGGCCCCGTAGAGAATAGCACATCATTCTATATATTATGATCTCTGGCGACTTTGAAATGCTCTACCTGTTGTTCAGGACCAAAAACTGTAGCTCCACATTTCTCCAAAGTTTTTCGTTAAAGTTTCGTGCAAAAATCGTGAAAAGAGACAAATTTGACCTTAGGGACATTGACAAGCGCGCAGCCGTCATGTTTTTCGGACAAAGTTTTGTATCACCACCCAAGCCTTTGTGGGGGGGGGAGATTAATAGCCATCCCCAAACATCAAATATTGGGGGGTTATCCCCCCCCCCCCGGCGACTATCACTATGCTACCCATATTATGGTCAAAACTACAATTATAAAGTAGGATTTTAAACAGACAAAACGCTGTCGAATTCGTCATGAAAACGATGTCAACAGACTGATCAGAGCCTGTGCACCCCGGCAGAAAAGTGATTCAGACCCACCCACAGATAAAATCACGGAAATTTTTTATTATGCAATTTACTTACTTTAATGGATCAACATATAATACGGTGAAAAGTCTATAATATGGTATAGGTTTCATGGAATATTTACCCATACCGTTGTAAACACAGAAGGTGCTGGTAAGGTCACGTGACTCTTGTAAAACGAAATGCGAAGGAGGATACATGCGTGTAATGAACATCAATGAGAAAGGGACCAAGTCGTAGTTTTAAACGACAATGCACTTGACCATGTGTATTTTTTTCACACGAGTGGTTAATGAGACAAGCTATTCACTTTCCCGCAGCCCCCAACGTCCCCTTCCATAAGCCCAGGGACGCTGACCCCCGGACGCGGGGAAATCACTCGTTCCGCTGGGAGACCGAGTGGGCTACCCTAAAAGGCGCCAGCACACTAGGTAATTGTAAATCAATGGTATGACACCACCCCTTACCCTCTCCTATCAACCTTCAAAATGCTGTTCAAGAAATGTGAAAAATGGGCTGAGAAGAAGATCGAAGAGAGGGGGTAGAGTGAGGTTCACTGAGCGGGAAATGACATGCACCCCCTCCAACTCGATGCCGTAATTTCATCCAGCCCCCACTGTAGGGTGGTAATGCCGGCGCCACCACTAGCTATATCATTCTACTGTCTAGTTGTGTGGGAAAGACCCAACTCCAATCCCAAAGTGGTTTCCGATTTGCCATATTCCGATCGCAAATGTTATTATTATATTATTATAGTATTATTATATTATTATATTATTATTATTAGTATTATATCATCGGTATTTATCCTCAGTATGGTTGCGCGCGAAAAAAATGGGTTGCTTCGCCTACGACGCCAATCAGCCATGTCAGTGTAACAAGTTCTGTACTGGCTACGGGAATGCTGCGATGACAAGTTTCTGACGGTGTGGTGTGGTAACTATACGAATGTGTTAGGCTGGATTACCTCAGGCGGATTTAGGGGGGAGTTACAGGTTCCGGAAAACCCCCCCCCCCCTTTTCCAGAAAAAAAATCACGAAGCTAGTATTATGCATTCCATTTTTTATAATGTATACTTTGAAGTTCCATTGGCTTCAATGAGTTTTCGTCGGGTGTTTTACTCTCCATCTTTTTTTTCTCTGGCCCCAAAAACTTTGCCTCTAGAACCAAGTGCCAATACACAAATACAGTGACTTTTTCCAAGAGTGAGGACATCGCTAATCACATACCCCCCCCACCCATCGGACACAAAAACGTGTCAGATTACTTTTCAAATGGGGAACGATATGATTTAAAAGATAACCCACCGAGATCTTGACATCCAATCATCAAGACCAGCAGTGGGGGAGAGATGTGGGATGCACTGCATCCCGTTAAGCGGACATTAGAAAGACTCTAGTTACGTTGATTGACCCGAAAACAACCATGGGAATTTTCAGATGTTTGCTAAAGAAAGTTACGAGAGCAGGGCTTGGAGACGAAGCTATTGGCCGCCATTTGAAAAAAAAAAAACTAAACATGCAGGGAGTGGGGTTGGCCAAAAAAACATGACTACGCGTCAAAATGGTACAGAAGAAACTAGACATGTGACTCGCCCTGTAGTCCGCAGCATGTTATTTCTCTAAACTCAAGAGGTGGTGCATAGTTTTTTCAAAGGCACAGCCCGATCCCGATAGCAGTGTTTTGGAGGACAAGAGAAAGCGTCCTATGCAGAAACAAGAAGAATGCCACTCCTCTTGAAACGGAGCAAACAGGAAAGGATACAAAGCCTCAGAGTTTATACTGTACGAGGTGGGTTGAGAAAAGGCACTAAGCGTTCGAGCCTTCTCGAATTATACGCGAGAAAATCCACAACGCACGGTCATCTAGCGAATCATCAGAGTATTCAAGAGAAACACACCGACAATCAATGACTCCTTGAAATCCATTAAGTTCATTGCAGGTTATTGTAGTTGCATTTGCAAAGAATTTGGATGAGGTATAAGCCACGGTTAGCCAAACCATCCAGTATGTGTCAACTCGGAATTTGCGTGCCAGTGCCACATGTTCCAAGTGGTCAAGCAGACAAATTGACAATTACGGAAGGATGTTATACCAAGTCCATCATCGTGGTGTCAAGAATCTGTAGCTCTCTCCAGCGTGATTGGGGGACTGGGAGTAAAGGGATACCAAGGGTCTGCGCGCGACAGGCACATGCGCAACAACGTCAGAGCAGACTCCCAGAGAAGGATATACCGGGTGTCACCTTTCGATCCCACTGCTAGACCATTCGAGCGCTGCAAGGAATAGGTTCTCCGAGCTGCAAGAAAGCTAGGGCCACCTACGCATTGACGATAGTCCCCTAGTCACCTATGGACATACAGGATGGTTTGAAGAAGTGACAGAAGAGAGACAACGTACACCAGGATGACCTAGTATACAGTGTGGACATTGTGATGGGAAGGAGTGGAGTCGGGAAAGAGTGTGGACGGAGAAAGAATAAAAGCTGAAGGCCAAATGAGTGTTGAAGCATTGAAAGATGTGATAAAGACTTGTTCCAACGTTTTAAAATCCTGAGGAAATAATCTGCACAATAACCCCGTCACAAGTTGTGAGTGGTGAGCGATCCTTCAGTTGCAGGAAAAGCCTAAAACGTACGGAACTCAACCATGGGCCAAGGGTATCTTAACAGACTTGAGTTGTTGGCAATACACGAGACAGTAAAATCCCCATGGCAGGATAGGAGTAGTCAGAGGTATGCACTTAGGATGTCTGAAGATTTCAGCCACAAGATCAGCGTAAGGTAACGACTCCACACAAGACTCCACATAAAACTAACAAGGGAAAAATAAAATATAAAGGCCAAGGAATCACGGAATAGATTTTGTATTCCTTGACAAAGTCAGAGAAAGCTATGCAGTCAGGTTCAGGCGTCAGGTGTGTGTGTGGGTGTGGTGTTGCGTGTGGGGTGTACGTATTATGTTACGCCTAAGCTGTAACACGATAATTCGACCCCACCTTGATGGAGGAAGCTAATATTTGGTCTGTGGGTTTTATCGTGATGAGTAGGCTACATGATCAAGGCAGAGCAAGGATTGGCCACGAGTCCGCGTCGAAGGTCACAACCCACGTTGACAGCTGGAAAAACTATATCCTACCCACTGCACCTAGGCAAAGCCTTACAAACACTTTGAAAACATAATTCCAACCAAAGCTCCTGTCGTGGATTACCTTTGAGTAATTGTCATATGGCGAGGAATATTATTTTGAAGAATTCAACCATGGTGATGAGTAATTATGAAGAAAATTGAATGGAAAATAAGGAATTTTAATTCCTCAAACAAGCACGGGAAATGGATTTCCGGGCATCGGGGGGTTGGGGGGTCATCTGGCCAAAAATCCAGGGTAAGCTCCGCGCCAGCCCATGGTGGCGACTACGCTTAGATGGGAATAGAGCGATGCATAATCACGGAAACTCCCCCCCCTTTGGAATTCTCGATCAGCCATGGATTCCATAGGTGGGATCTGGCATGCGGCAAGAATGTGGAAAACCGTAGCTTTTGTCAAGAAGGGGGATTTCTTTATTTGAGTGAACCACTACTGTAGGTGGAATTGCAGGGCAATAAATATCCAGCAGGTCGCGTACATAAACTGTTTAAATCTGTTTCGATAGCAAGGGAGGAAATTCATATTCTTTTTGCAGTGATGTGAAACAACACACTCGATAATTTAGACTATATTTGTTCCATCAAGCCATTTCGCAGTGAAGTTGGTGTCGCGCCGCATCCCGCATTCACACCTATGGAATCCTTAGTAAGCAAATATCCTCAACGTTTTCTATTTTTTGATGTGAGTAACATGCGTCAGCGGAAAATCTATCATGCAGTCATATGCTCCGATAACGTTTAAACGAACGGTCAATATGATTTTATGATTTCATTATCAGGATTTGATTTTATCAAATTATATCCTCACAACATTGCGGATACTTTGAGGAACAATTAGGAAAATTATTAAATTTATGTGCTGGGCACAACGATTTTTTTCCGATTATTTGTACACAAGAGCACAGCTAGCTACTGTGAAATGTGGGTTGTCGAGATGGTCAGATGGGGGGGGGGGCTCCAAAACATGTTTAGGTTGGGATCACAAGGTGGGGAGGAGGAAGATGACATTTATGGTCGGCTGGGGCGGACTGCTATCAGGGGGCCGTTAAATACAGACTCCGCGACGGTGGATGATAGTGGGAATATTGGCGGGAATTTAGGTACTGGGTTATTGTACGTAGCGCGCCAGGAGTGACCTCGCTTGCTACTTTCTCAAACTGTTGTTTCTTCCGCAGCGGAACTGTCAGGAATGGGTGGAGGCCGACTACTGATACCGTCATTACTGCAGTGTAACTCGGAGTGTTCGGTACGGGGAAACTGCTGTTCGGATACGAATTCCTACTGCAGTGGTGGTTCCGAGTGAGTTTAATACGGACAGACGGTTGGTTGCTTTGGTCTCGGGTCGCCCACCTACGTTACCTGTATACCGCTATATATGACATTATTTGTAGCTCTGAAGAGTCGATCCCCCAAGAGGTCTGGCCCTCCCTTATATAACTTTTCCCCCTAAGGACACGCTAGCAACGAAAATGAAAGCACGAACAATTGCTAGCATGAGTACGGAGTCATTCGATCTGTGCGAATTTTGTGTAGCCCAAAACAGCCTTAATGTGGTCCATTAGGCTCACTAAGTGGAGTCATAGGCTCCATGAGTAGCAAAATAGATAATAATATAAATATATGAAGAATTCTTGTTGGTCCTCTTCTAAAGTGACCTTTTTATTTTATTCATGAGATTATGCTCTTTTCCCATCACTACCACTACTAATACCCACCGTTATTACCAGCGCCAACATCCTCACAATTGCCACCAACACTTACCATCACCAACAGAGCCACTACCACCGACCACTGGCACCGCCACCACTAGAAAAAACAGCCATCACTACCACCACCAACAATACCAGCACCACCACCACTACCACACTGCCCTACACAAACATTCACCACCATCAACAAAAACGCTACCGCCAACACTACCACCACTGACACTATCAGCACCGCCACCACTACCCTTCACTGCCACCTACACAACTATCATTATCGTCAACAAAAACGATGCCAACAAAAATATTACCCACCACTGTCACTATCAGCACCGCCACCACTACAATAATGCCACCTACAAAACCTTCACTAGCATCGACTACAGCCACTACACTACACCACCAACACTACCACCAAGACACTATTCAGCAACCCGCCACCACTACCAATCACTGCCACAACACAAACATCAACACCACGCTACCACTCCAACCACTTCCACCCCTGTTACCGCCAAAACACCACACCTACTCCCACTGTATTACGCTAACACTACTATCACTACCTTCGCCACCGAAACTGCCATTACCGACACGAAACTAACTATACTACTACCACTACTATCACCACCAACACTCCCAGCACTGTCAGCACGCCATCAGATATCACCAACACAGCCACTCATGCCACTGTCACCGCTACCAACAATACCGCCACTACTCCCACCGCTGAGCTATACATCACACCACTACGTCGCCACCAACTACCAGCACCGTCATAACTACATATCATTTCACCCAAACTAACTATCACCATCCCCCCCCCAAAACACAACCACTACCACCACCAACTCTACTACCACAACTGTCACCGCCACCACCACAACAACCACGACCACCATTCCCACCGCTATAACAACCATACACCACCAACACTGCCAGCACCGACATCAATGCCTCCACAAACAACTATCACACATCATCAAACATACCACAACTTACCACCACACAAACATACCACGACCACAACCACCTCTATACCACTACTATCAACACCAAACAACAACACCATCACTATACTCTCATGCCATTACCAAAAACCACCACCACTCCCATCGTCACCATGACCAACACAAAAACTGCTACCGCCCAACTACACACCAACACGACCAGCCCACGGCCAGACCACTAACCATACTCTACCACAAACACAGCCAACACCACAATCACCACTGACATCGCCCACCTTAGTTACCTCTAACACCACTACTTCACCAACAACGTGCCCCATACCAGCTGAACAGAACACCGCCCACACACTAACTATCTCAGTCATCGAAATCAACATACCATCACTAACCCCCACTATCACAACTGACCACCGACACCAAGAAAAACACTACTCCACAACAACCACCATACTAATAACACGGCTCTTACCACCCCAATCCAACACCTACCATCGACCACGATAACTACCAACCAACACCAACCACAACCAACACAACCACCCTCCACCACCAACAATACCACCACAACTATCACCACTGTCCACCGCTACCGCCACAGCAACACCACCACTGCTCCTACGCTCGGACCACAACGACTTTGTAAACACTGTCAGGCCACTATTCATCCTGCCACCAAAACAAAACATCCGCCATAACACTACTACCACCACAACCAAACAAATCACCACCACACCAAAACGCACAGTGTTAGTTACTACTTGGGTCGCTGCAGCCGCTGCTACCGAGACACCACTACCAACAAAGCTACTGCTACACGGACAGAAGCACCACTGCCGCTGCCAACCATATTCTAACTCTATCACTATACTAGTGCCATTGGTACTACCGTAGCTGTCACAGTGCTGCTGCCAGTGTCAGCATCACCGATACCACCAACAACACTGAATGCTACCACTGACAGCCGCGCCACCGCGGGATGGCCACGACTATAACCATCGTACCATGCTATCGCAGTTGCTGATATTGTGTAAGATTGCCACTACTATAACAAGATGCAATAATTATGTACCCCTCTAAGTGGAAATTGTACACAGTCTCCGATTTGACAGGTCACCCAGATAATGAGCAAATGTCATGATTATACATTTAGATATATATATTTAAACTTTATACCACCGCTTCCACAGAGGATAACTGTGTTGGGAGATGTGGTCACTCCGCTGACCACACCAAGTCGTGCCAGTGTAACACTCTGTGACTGACTATGGCGACTGCTGCGCTGACTATAGCACAACATGTGGTAAGTAGCTTTCCGTCTGTATGTATATACTCGTCTCCGTCGGTCCCGTCTGTCTACACGTTGTGCCAGGTCACTTCATCGTTTTTATTATTATTAATTAGTTTATTATTATTATTATTCATTCTTATTATTATATTATTATTATTATTATTATATTATTAATTATTATTATTATTAGATTATATAGTTAGATATTATGAGTATAGATTATTATTATTAATAGTATAGTAGTAGTAGTTTAGTTTAGTTCAATTTAGTCTAAAGGGTCAGAAGGACAAAATCATCATAAACGACCCCGGGGCCACAACATCCCAGGAAGGAAAATGAACCAAAACCACTAAATAATTCACCGTGATTCCTGAAAAAAAATAAGACGTTCTGGAAACAGCATTCACACTCTTAGAGAGAACAACATGTTCAGGGAGACATGCCCCTCATTGATCACCTCTGCGAGAGAAATATTTGACGAATGTCCAAGTGCAGCGCTGCACGAAGCTTTGACAGTGGCCTCTATTGGCAGTAACATTGGAAAATCAAAGAGTAGTGGAAGGACAGGCATCGAGTCCAGGGGACCAATTTTGAAAACCTGGATCAAGTCCACCCGAATTAGCCTGCAGCTCCATCGAAGTAGGACCGAGACGCCTTAATGTTTCCTCGTAGGATAAATTTTTAAGAAAGTGAATCATTCTAGTTGCCTACGCTGAACGTTTTCTAACTGCTTGTCTTGGCAAAGTAGGGATTCAAACACTTGTACAGACTATTCAGGTGCGGTCTCCACCAGTGCTTGAACAGCCGGACAACAATATCATTATCAAGGGGAAATGAAGTGACGTCTAATCAAGCAAGAATACAATTACCTCTTCTGCAGCTTCGCACACTGCTTGGAAGGTTTCAAAGAAGAATCAAAACAAAACCCCAAGATCTTTTCTGAAATCACTCCTGGATTATTTTGGCCATTTAACTGGCGGAAGCGTTGCGATTGTGTGAAACCAACATACATAAAACTTTGCACTTGTCGAAATGAACAAAACATTGCCAGGCGGAAGCCATTGGGAAATTATTCAGATCCCTTTGAACAATTTCACAGCATCATTCAAACCGACCTACCGTACAACTTGGTATCTTGCGAACTTCTTAACCCGGGAATGAACAGAGCCTTCAAGGATCGTCAATATACGCCAAAAGAAGTAAACGGCCCGAGACCGATCCCTGGGGAACACCACTAGGACTTTTGCAAAGAGACGATGCCCATATGACAACCGTTTCCCTATTATGAAGCCACTCACGAAATCCACTTAAGGACATTCCCCTCAATGCAAAGCTCTCCAACTTGAACAAGAGACGCTCATGAGGAACCTTGTCAAAAGCTTTCTGAAAGTCCAGAAACTATATTTCAACAGCATTGCCGTTTGTCAACAGAACATGTAACATCTTCCAGAAATTCCAAGAGATTAGTCAAACACGAACGATTTTTCCTAAACCCATGCTGGAATCCCTAATCAGACTTGTCATTGAAATGATCAACCATATGATCCCGAATGATTGGTTCCATATCTTGGCAGACAACACTAGTAAGATGACGGGCTGTAATTACAAGGAAGAGACCGAATTGCCTTTCTTGAAAAAGGAGAAACATTTGTCTCCTCCAATTCATCCGGACATACCTTCTTTGCAGGTCTTATTGAAACATAATAGCTAGGAACAGGACAACCGTCGGAAAAGGATTTGAGTAAGGAAAGGATAAACTCCGGAGGCCAGGAGCTATCTTTTTGAGCGCTTCTGCAGTTTTCCTTTACTAAACCAGGCGTGCACACACCTATATAACCAATACTATGCGGAGAATACCCTGAACAACGAGGTCACAAAATTATTATCCAAGTTCTATGAGTAAAAAAACAGACGAGAGAATTAATTATGAGAACCTTATCCATCTCCTGGCTATCGCGTGATTGTACTAACCCGGTCGGAAATCTATCAAGGAACATGCTGTCCTGACTTTTCTCTTCCCCCCCTCACATTAGAGAAAAAATGCACGAGGATTCTCTTTGATACTAGAGGCAATCTGCCTCTCAAAATCAAGTTTAGCAACCAGAAACTAAACGCTGGACAATGTTTTGCTGAACTTTGAAATGCCTCTATAGATCCGACACGGACCCAGAATAAACGATAAAGTTCGCCATTACTGTGCTTACGTTGAATGTCCCAGAAAACGTCCTCTATTCATCCAAGAGGCATCTTGTTCTTGCTACTGCGACTTTTTTCCAAGGACGTAAACTTTCATAACCATCGTAAACCTTTTCAATGAACCCATTCCAAGAGTCACCAGCATTCGTACTTTCTAACAAATTTACGACCGGCCAATCAGGTTTTTGCTAAAAAACCTAGACAGGCCATCGACATTGCCTTCGCGAAACAAGGAAACAGCTCTACACTCTGTGGGATATTGACGGAACAAGACACAATTGAAAGCTAAAAATATCCGTGAATCACTTGCAACCGGCTTTACCCAGCTCTCCTACATTATCCACAGAACTGGACACTGCTCAAAACTAATCCAAATATTATGCCTTCCTGTAGGAAAAATGTACTGCTGAGAAAGGAAACAATCCTGCGTGACATTGAAAAAGCCAGATCCATGCACTGGCCACCAGTACCATCAGAACAAAAAGTATCTGGATAATTGAAAATCACCCATAATGATGGTACTCTTCCTAGAAACTTCGAAAGGCATGTCGGAAGAAGAATTGTTGTCTTCAAAGAGCTATTTGGAGAACGGTACACAACGCCAACTAATAAAGAACTGGGAATACCATATGAGTTAGACGGAATTTCAAAACCAAACAGAGTTGACAAAACTCACACCATATCGGCCTTCTCAATACTATTCAAGTTAACCTATACATACATACAGTAGTATAGTAGTAGTAGTATTAGTGTAAGTAGTATATTATCTATCTATCTTCTCTCTATCTATCTAATCTATCTATCTTCTCTTCTATCTACTATCTATCTATCTATCTATCTATCTATCTATCTATCTATCTATCTATCTATCTACTATTCTATCCTTCGATGGGGCGGCATTACCCGATACTGACAGGACTGCTTATGGGGTGTCCATAATACGAGGTTAGAGGTCGTTAATAGGGACAAACGGGCTTACAAGGCCCATGTAAAAAATGCATCTCTCCCTGCAAATTAAGTGGTTACTTGTGGGGGAGTTTAGGAATTCAGATCAAAATTTATTGAAGAAGTGTGATGAACTGTCATTTGGGATATTGCAGAAATGCATTGCTCCCGACTTTAGGTTAGATTCCATGACAGGTCTATGTAAACCTGGTCCATAATCCTTGATAGTCGTAGCAACGGGTTTGCAGGATATGAAGTTAAGGATCGTTAAAGGTTAATGATGCACTTTTGTGTGAACATTGTCAAATGCATCTCCCCCTACATATTAGGTTGGAAATCATCATGACTCTTGCTCGTGTTGATTATTATTATTAACCAGTGGTACCTAATGAATGTCCTGCAGTTTAGAGTAAAACGTTGTTAGGGCAATTGAGCTATGGTTGGAAACGATTGCGGAATGGACCCCTCCAGATTAGGCTGTATTTTCATGAATCGTTCGGGTTTTCATTGACTAGTGGTACCATATTTAGGTGTTCAGGTCAGAATCCAAATTACTAATTGTGAGGTTCTCCTACAGTCACTTTTGGTTTTCATGGGCGGCCCTCAGTAATATATTGACGATTAGCATATACGTATGTAATGGTGGGCAAACTGATGGTTTAGTGACCAGTTTTAGTCTAGTTTTCAGATACCTTCTTATTCAACTTCAGTATTATTATCAGGATGTTACTGGCCAGTGTTACACATGGAATGTTCAGTCGAAGGTCATTTTGGGTGAAAATACCAACGTCTGCCGGGGAACTCTGTCACTAATCCATAGTCTTAGTCGCAACAAAAGGTGTTCATGTTATGTTTTTAAAATTTGTGGTTAGTGCTCGTTAGGAGTCATTATGACCAAAAGGGTCATTTTGGGAGACGAATGGTATAGACTATAGATTATTCAATGTAATTATCATTGTCAGTGAACATTGCACCACTACAACAACTACTACTACTACTACTACTACTACTACTACTAACTACTACTACACTACTACTACTACTACTACTACTACTACTACTATACTACTAATGGGTTACGAATGCAACAAGGCCTACTATAACAAGGTGACCAATCGTAACAAAGTGTCCGTTACCTCCTGTTGCTGTACACAATTTCCGTATGGTAGGCTGAGCCTAAGTGTCCCCTATACCACATCACCACTATCCTGGTCTATATACAGATTCTACCACTACCACTACTTCTTCCACTACCACCACCACTTCTGCGACTACCACCACCACTCAGGCGTCAGGTGACAACTGTGTCGGGCGATGTGGCAACTCCCATGACAGCTCCAAGTCGTGTCAGTGTAACACCGCCTGTACTTCATATAAAGACTGCTGCGCTGCTACGCACAACATGTGGTAAGTAGCTACTCTGTCTGCATGTTTACAATCGTCTGTATGTTGTCACGTCTGTTCACACGTTCGTGCAAGGTCACTTCACTGTTATTATTATTATTATTATTATTATTATTATTATTATTATTATTATTCGACAGTTCATGTAGCTTCTGTTTTATTGAACAGCAGTTCAGGCCTTCGTCATTTCGGTGGAGAATTTAACCCATTATCTTCTTTCTCTTCTAATGAATAGCAGTTTAGGCTATTCTTACTATTCGTACTGAAAGTTTGCTCAATATGTATAATAATAACTATAATTCTTTATGGCATCACTTAGGTACGAGTTCTGGATCTCTCGACTTTATGCATCGCGACAGAGATGTGGAGTTTGGACGAGAATCGAATCGACAGCTCCTATTACACGTCAATATCAGACTGGATGAGTAGCTCTAGCAATAACGTAGACCAAGCAGCAGCACCGTAAGTCCAAGTAAATAATAAGTCGAATGACATCGATTGGTTTGGTATTACTAGCCCATCATGACTACATAAGAAAAATACATGTACGGTATTACACAGGGTATTCGATATTATTCAATAAGATACGGGTCCACCCCTTCTGATATAACAAAATCATTTAAATGGGTATATTTCGATCAGGTTTTCTGCAATGCTCATAAAGAAGTAAAATACCGAGAATACCCTATGAAACGAGTTTCGCACGTTGCCGTCCAAAGATGCAATCTTGAATTTCCATTGGCCATTCGCGAACAGCATTTATTGTCAGAGGCTACTGCACTTTAAACAAATCCGATGACTGATAACTGTGTTATTGATAATGAATTTCTTCTACATTATTTGAACTTGACGAAAGGAAGCCCCTATGCTTAATTTCTGAGAAGTATTCTTCAGATGAAAAAACCAACATTCTTATCGATTGATTGATTGAATAATTCCGAACTTTATTTGAACCATAGAACAAAAAATACAATATGTTACGATGAGGTAAGGTAGAATGCTCAGGAGTACTACCAGAAAGCTACTGAAAGCTTGTAAAGAGATAGACCCTCCTACGTAAATGATGAAAACGAGAACCCAACGAATGTGGAAAAAAACCGAAAGCAAAAACCCCCTACCCCCCAACTACCTGTACCAGAAGGAAGTAGCAAGCTGAAACGACACAGATAGTTGATAAATTATTTCACACTAAAGGTTGTTTTCCGGACCAACTAAAGTCCATATACACCAAGTTTCATGTAAATCCGACAAACTTCATTTTTTCGCGTAAAACCTGCAAATAGAGGGCAGCAGTCACAGCAAGAAGATCACGAAGATCAATCGGATAATGCGTTAAAGACTTATTGCGCTAACACGGAAAATCTTCCGGACACGGACGCGGCGGACGCGGCGGTTAAAGTAGAATGGTCATGCAACAGATCGTCTTCAACTGACAACAGATGAAAAGAGGACATGTCAAAACCCCACAACCAAGATTTGCATTTCTGGCAAGTCCCCTTTTTGATTATTCATTTTACTTAAATGAGTTTCACCCTAACTGATGACATCACCGGAGTACCGATGCCCAGTAAATGCTGATATTTGGCACCAATATAGCAGAAATTATTAAGTTAATATTCATAGTTGAAATTAAGTAAATATTCGTCATATCTGTGAACAAATTTGTTCTCAATCCAATCCCATTGTTAGCTCTCTTTCACAAGGTTGGTAATAATGCATGTTTTTGATTGACTTCCGGAACTTTGGAACAACCATCCTGATGTATTTCCTATATAAGGGCTCAAGCCTGATTATGACGCCCCTCCTTTCTTAACCTTCTCTGTACCCCGTAGTGCAGATTAGATGGATGTCATGATCGTCATGAATATCAAATTATTAGTTTTTTTTAACACGAACAACAATCGTCCAGTGGGTGTCTATAACACGATGATGTACCAGAAGCGAAAGGGGACATAGACTATTATCTCTCACAGAGGACTCAAGCCTGATTATGACGCCCTCTTTATGAACACTCTCTGATCCGTGCAAATCAGAATGGAGGATGGATGTCAGGATGGCTTTGTAGGGGGAGCTAAAGCCGCTAACTATATTCAATGACAACAATGTCTATGGCCTATCAGTATCACATGGTATCAGACGCTTGAGAGACTTGGACAAGTCTACTGGAGAGGAACACTCAACATCTCACTCAGTACCCAAGTGACCGTCCGCAGACGGTGTTGCCACTATCATGAAATTCGAAAATTGATGAAGCTCAAAGCCATCAGTGAAATGCCAAAATAGTATAAAATAAATGTAGCTTGATTCTCACATCCTGTCTGCTTACATGCAGACAAGGACTAACTCATCAGATCGATCGGTTACAGAAACTTGGGTTTCAATAAGTCCACGTGCAGTCCACATCGCCCCCCAATATAACATATATTAAAATAATATAAGACTCTGTAATCACTGTAATCATTTATTAGTGATCATAAATGAGAGTTGTTTTTTTAGTGTCGGGCATATACTGTGGGCTGATGAACCATGCTGTACGTCTGGCGTTGGTTTGTATATGTGTGAATATGTTTGTGGAGAAGGGAAACCCAACCCTCACATTTAGATTCATTATATTCCAATAAGCAAGAGTGCAAAGATCATTTTCGTTTTCAGTGTAATTCCACCACGAGGAGGAACTTTGTTTTTAACCGATAGTGTGAGTATAAGCGGACCCTTTCAGGCCCCCGAGGGGCCATATCCGGCGACCTAGAAGGTGTTAAAACCTCACAATTTTCTTGTGCGCTCCGCGCCAACCGATGATGACGCGTGGCGCTCCGCTCAGATAGTGACCCGCACCCCCGGGTTGGAAAATCCTGCATACGCCCCTGGTCTCAGTGCATCAGTGCAATTGAATTATTGGTTCGTTGCAAGGAGTCGAGACGAGTCGGTGTCACAGAAAATTGACCCCGCAGTTGCCCGCACACTGTTAAAACGTTAGGCAAGTATTCAGCAACACTCGAAAGTTGGGCAAAGAATTGACCAATTATTATCAATCCATTCCAGTGATAAGCCATTGGGCCTAACATGAAACTTGCCTATTGAATGATCAATTTGTTTTACCCACTTTGAGGGTTGCCTGAATACTTGGCCCCCAACATTCCGATATTGCCCAACTTTTTAACAGTGGAGGTTTCGAAGTCGAAAGTTAAATACTGGGGAAGGTCGAATGAGATCAAAGTAGGTCTCATATGTCAGTGTCACCTAGACGAACCAAACTTTCCATTACGTCATCGCTCTGAAATGTTTTGTTGTCAAGATATAAAAGACCTGACCTGACACCAAAAACAATAGAGTTCATCCTCCCCACATGAGCAACCCACATGTATGATTTGAACTTGATACATGTTTGCGTTCTTTAGATACCGTGCTGACAAGAGGTGTCACATACACACACCACACACACACACACCACACACACACACACACACACACCACCACACACCACTTGCGACATACACACCACCCATCATATATACACATGGCTGCATAGACTCCTTTTGCCTTCGGCAAGGAATAGAAAATGAATCAATGCACTGCCTGCGTCTTTAGAGCCAGTCGAATTGTCCAGTCAATCTAATGGTCATGGCTGCTTAACAAGGTCGTCGGTTCGAGACCTGATATAGAGATGAATAGGCAACAATTTGATAATATCATCAAATATTTGGTATTGGCGAACATATGACGAAAGCACTGATCATCTCAGGATATAACTATTGATATCATCAACCATATGTCTGAATTACTTTATGATATCAAATATTCATTTTATGGCATCTGTAATTCGTTCAATAATTTGTGATATCACTAATTGTTTTGTTGTTTTTTCTTCTCATATCAGTACAGCGATTTGGCCGCTTTTGCTCTATGCACATGATCGTCACCCGGCCAAGTATTATAGCTCAATTCATTTTCAGACTCTTCTCATATTTCGACGAGTCCACCATTTACAATACCGGGACCTTCGTGCAATACCTCGCACTTTGCGATAACTATGAGCCGAACCAGGGAATCACTGAGGACCGCGACTCTGTGCAGACCGAAATAGACGAAGAAAACGCTTATCTGGACGCCATCATGGGTACTAGCCTGATGGCCAGAGGCAGTAGAATGCTGACCGAAGCAGGTAAGTAGAACAATCAACGGTCTGATAGATATTACGACGCATCCCCAAAAGCGCTCTACAGCGGGTGGTATCCTAGCCCATGCAATCCAAGAATAACGCGCCTATACCTAGCCCCGCAATCCAAAGATAACGCTCCTATTCCTAGCGCCGGCAATCCAAGAATAACGCGCCCATACCTAGCCCCGGCAATCCAAAGATAACGCTCCTATGCCTAGCCCCGGCAATCCAAAGATAACGCTCTTATACCTAGCCCCGGCATCCAATGATAACGCTCCTATGCCTAGCCCCGGCAATCCAAGATAACGCTCCTATACCTAGCCCCGGCAATCCAAAGATAACGCTCCTATACCTAGCCCCGGCAATCCAAAGATAACGCTCCTATACCTAGCCGCGGCAATCCAAAGATAACGCTCCTATACCTAGCCCCGGTAATCCAAAGATAACGTTCCTATACCTAGCCCCGGCAATCCAATAATAACGCACCCATACCTAGCCCCGGCAATCCAAAGATAACGCTCCTATACCTAGCCCCGGCAATCCAAAGATAACGCTCCTATACTAGCCCCGGCAATCCAAGATAACGCTCCTATACCTAGCCCCGGCAATCCAAAGATACGCTCCTATGCCTAGCCCAGGCAATCCAACGATAACGCTCCTATGCTAGCCCCGGCAATCCAAAGATAACGCTCCTATACCTAGCCCCGCAATCCAAAGATAACGTTCCTATGCCTAGCCCAGGCAATCCAACGAAAACGCACCTATACCTTGGCCCCGAAATCCAAGGATAACACGCATATACTTAGCCCCGGCAATCACAATACGCTCTATACCTAGCGCCGGCAATCCAAAGATAACGTTCCTATACCCAGTCCCGGCAATCCAACGCTAACGCTCTTATACCTAGCCCCGGCAATCCAACGATAACGCTCCTATACCTAGCCCCGCAATCCAAAGATAACGCTCCTATACCTAGCCCCGGTAATCCAACGATAACGCTTCTACCAGTGTTGGAGGACTCGCAGTCCGGTCTCGGTCTCGAGTCCGATTTTCAAGGACTCGGTCTCGGACTCGGACTCGCGATTCAATGCTCGGACTCGGGTCGGCTCGGCTGCTGGACCGGGACTCGGTCCGCTTCCAGGTTTCAAGACCTCTCAAAAATCCCTGGCAAAAATCCTGAAAATTATGAAGAAGAATAGTGCAAAATTTTACCATTGATAATAAAAAACATGGTGAACTACTGTGATGTCTTTGTTGTCAATGCCCGAATTCGCTCATATCAAATATGGATTGATTCATTAGTAGGACTAAATGCTCAGTGTACCTGTTGGAACAGCCGGCAGCAAAGGTGTCACATGCAAAGCACATGAGAGCATGCGGCATTCACAGCAAAGACGGTGGAAATCCGATGTTGTGATGCTCTTGAAATGCAATGAAAGAATACTTTACTGCCATAACTACTGCCTGGAAAATTATTATGGTCTCCAAATGGTAGGTAGGCAGGCGGAGAGTCTACGAATATGATGGATTGTATTAGGTCATTTATTTTGTTAGTTTCGGCATCATTAACATTGCAATTACATGGCCATTGCTTTCTTGATGAGCGTCCAGCTCTTGAATGGGAAGTGTGGAAGCTTCAATATGAATTTTGCATTGGGCCGATTGGTGCAATAGTTCTGGGGATGCAACATCTAACTCTAATAACTTGCTATTTTGGATCCAATACTATATAGGCCTATTTATCTTTGCTGAGAGCCAAGTTTTAATAGGGACTCGAGGACTCGGACTCGGGACTCGGACAAAAGGACTTCGGTCTTGACTCGGACTCGGATGCTGATGACTCGGTCTTGGACTCGGACTCGGATGCTGATGACTCGGTCTTGACTCGGACTCGGATTGGCTGGACTCGACTCCAACACTGGCTTCTACACCTGACCGCGGCAATCCAAAGATAACGCTCCTATACCTAGCCCAGGCAATCCAACGATAACGCTCCTATATCTAACCCCGGGAATCAAAGATAACGTTCCTATACCTAGCCCCGGCAATCCAAAGATAACGCTTCTATACTAGCCCCGGCAATCCAACGATAACGCTCCTATACCTAGCCCCGGCATCCAAAGATGACGCTCCTATACCTAGCCAAGGCAATCCAACGATAACGGTCCTATACCTAGCCCCGGCGATCCAATGATAACGCTCCTATACCTAGTCCTGGCAATCCAACGATTACGCTCCTATACCTAGTCCTGGCAATCCAACGATAACGCTCCTACAACCTAGCCCACGCAATCCAACGAAAACGCACCTATACCTTGGCCCAGCAATCCAAGGATAACGTGCATATACCTAACCTCGGTAATCCAACGATAACGCTCCTATACCTAGCCGCAGCGATCCAACGATTACGCTCCTGTCCTTAGCCCCGGCAATTCAGGGATAACGCGCCCATACCTAGCTCCGGCAATCCAACGAAACTGTTGCAGGTAATTCCCCACGGACGCATTCAGTGCATGAGCAGACTCAACAAGGCTACAGCATGCGGCGCTCACCACTCTCACACTTTGCTAGCTTTTGCTACAACCCTTGGTAGAAAGTCTGCATGGAACTATTCAAATCGACGTTTTATATACGAGATAACACGCACCTAAAGGGCAGTCGCAATTCTGCGGTCATCAGTCTGATCGGGGGGGGGGGGGGGGGTCTTAATGACATTCCCCAATTCGTGAAATTACATTTTTACCCCTTTTCTGCGATTTCGTAGCTGCTGTGACCTAGTGACGAGTACAGGCGGGTGAGTCGGGGGCATGTATGACCTATCACAATTGGCCGCTGGCATCTTTCGTTCTCGGTGTCAGTGGACCGGCCCGAAGGGGGCGGGGGGGGGGGAGGGTGGAGGTCGAAACCCAAGAGAAATGCGCCATCATTAATGGCCTCACCCTTCCTAATTGCAAATAAGTACAATTTATGGGCCACTGGACACATGCTGCTGCAATATTTGCTAAATAACAGCTGCAAAACCTCTACTGAACTGCACAGTTTTTGTGTTAAAAAATATTGATCACTTGGATCATGGGGTCCTGACCCTCCCCCTCCCCTTCCCCCCTCCCAATTGTGGCTTCAATAGGAGCTTACGTAAACCAAGGTCTTTCGTGACAGAATCGTTATACATGCTGGCCCTCTCGGTTTCATTTTGTAGTATATTTATTTTGTTGCCTTGTTACTCTTCAATATATATTTTTCTCTAATTCAGGGTTGGTGACTAGCGCCACGATTTCAGAAGTAAGCTGGTGACGGCATTCTTTGATATGTATACGCGGTCGGGTACCGACGATCATCGGGATTCGAGCACAGTTTCTGCGGAGAGTGGAAGAGCAGCACTCAAGTGAACGGCTTCCACAACTGGATCACTTTTTATCAATTGGAAAAGGCTGGCGACTGACTACTATATACGGCAACGTCGTAATGACCGATGTAAGTATAGCTTTAGGGAGGGAAGAATTGGGAGAGCAATCCCACTCCCGGTTTTGCTATTTTTCGCTAGACTTCCCGAAACCTCCGATTTGCGATCGCATCAGAAATTTGGCGTATTCGGGAAAGACTTGGTACCGGGAGAGGCGCCCTAACCCGTGCCATGGGGCGATTCGGAGATGAGATAGTTGGGGAATTGCTGCTTTTGTCCCCGAACTAATCACATCACTGTTTTCCGTTTTCTATGTTCATTTTCCCTTCTTTCTGTGTTTACCTTTCTTTTATTCCCCTTTCTAATTTCCCTCTAATTTCCCCCTTCCTTTCAATTCTCCCTTTCCCCGTTTTTTTCCCCTCCCTCCCTCCCGCTTTTCTCTCTCGATTTCTCAGGAGAAAACTTGTCACCTCCCACTGACTAGGCCACTGATATAAACTATTATCTTGTTTACTTATTCGATGTGGAAACTATGACTGACGGGGGGGGGGGGGGGGGGGAGGGGGGAGGGGGGTTAGAAATGTATGTTGTGATGCGAATCGTGGACATTGGATGCTTTAAAACTGTTAATCTACAATTTTTGGAGCAACCATAAAGCACTGAACCCGTTTTCGTGCCCAGAACAACAATAGAGTATACCCGTATTTTGTTCAGGTTAATAAAGACACTAACAAGCTTGATTGTCTCGAAACACCTGGCGATTACGGCGCCTTTAATGGCACGACAAAAAAAAGGTTTTACGGTATATCGTAAATTATTCTACGATATCATATCATTGTGACGCTATACCGGTCCCTTATCGATATCGGATTGAATTGAGGCAACTACTTTGCATCCGCCTCTATAGGAGTCTCACGCTAACAACGCGCCGTGCATGGACGCAAGTACACACACCGAAGTCGTGGCAAATTCTCATCCTCGTACATTCGATCATGACTAGCATAGAAGCACCGAACAGGTGTGAGATGGAGGTGGGGCTCAGTGGCGTGGCCGTGGGTAGCAGGGGTTGCCCCCCCCCCCCCGACGAGAGATCGAGAGGGCAAATCGGGAAAATCGACGTCTGAAGAATGGAAAATGGAGGGAAGAAGAAAAATCGAGGAAATCTAGTGGAAAAACAAAGAAATCCAGTCAGTTGGGAGTGAACTGAATACTCGTTGAGAATAAGTGGCCCAAAAGGGCATTGATGGTAATGGGGGCATGGTGAGTACGAGGAAGCCCGCTTTCCTGCAGCCTCATGAAGTTAGTCCCCCCCCCCCCCTCCGGCTCATCATAGTTCGTCAGCAGAGGGAATACCGGGGAGAAGGTCCAAAACGGGAATAAATCGTCCTCCCTCTCACCTGATTCGGAGGCTGGCGTGCGCCTGACTGCCCTAAGAAGTCAATCTTCACATCACTTTCCACTGACCTTCAATTACCTTTACATACATGTAAATCTTCTTGTACCTCTCCTTATAGCCCGACCACCTCGGGGTCCAGTTCTACTGGGGGGCCAGGAAGAAGCCGCTGACGTCCATCATGCTCGGCGTGAGCACAGAGTTCGAGCTCGCGATCTTCATGGGTGCTTCCTGGAAAACCCCGGCAGCGTGACGTCATTCACTATCACGGACGGCTCCAACAGCTACCCCGTCAAGGTGCAGACGTACACGAAAGACACCGTGCACGTGGGCACTGCGTACTTCATCTCCTAGAGCGACTAGTTAACAACCGAGCCTCGTGAGAAGTAAACTCACACCAATATATTAACTAATCACTACACGAAACAAATATGAGTCGGGCGTGGGGCACCCTGAAAGCCCAAAACCATGGCAAAGCGATGCGCCAACATGTGTGCGGTCTTACCGTCAAAGGTACCGTAGACTGGGCCCTGCGTACTTAATCTCTTAACTCTTGTATCAAATTCCGCGCAGAAAAATACGCAAAAAAACACCAATCAGGATTATTGATCACTGGTTCGATCACATAGAAAATAGGGCCGTATGGGATCTAGAAATCCATTGAGGACCATCCTGGTAATTCACCATTATTAACGATGGCATCAACAGCCTATCAAGGTGTCTAACACTGTGCACGTGGGCTCTGTGTACTTCATCACATCAATCACATTCTGAACGTGAAAAAGGTAAATCACATGATACCAACAAACCAATCACAATTGCCCATCAGTTGCCGAATTACAGAGGAGGGCCAATTCTGACCAATGCGACGACCGGGCGCAGGCCCGATACAATGTGCACATGAGCCCTTCTTACTCGCTAGGCCTACAGGTGACAAGAAATTGCCCTGAGGTAGCAGAGTTCAGGAATTGTGCAATACTTCCAACAACAAGTTCAAAGTACTGAAGACAAAAGTTTTCCGATTGTATATGAAATTATAGAAGAAAGGTTTTTTGATTGTATTAGAAATAATGGAATGAAGATGTAATCGTCAATATGATTCTATCTTTGCATGAAAGCTTCGCATGTGTTGTCTTTATATGTGTGTGCGGAGCAGTACGTGTATGCGCATGCGTGCACTGCTTTTCAATAAAAATAAAAATTACACACTTGGGACCAGACAGATACAGGGGCCGTTGGGGTACAACTCAACTTTTGCCAAGCGATGCATTCTGGGAATCTTGCACAAGAAATTTGACTTAAAAAAGAGGGGCGCTTCCTCCGCTTACCTGAACGGCGATCATTCTACTTGAACGTTACTGTGTCAACGATGGGAATCTTGCTACTAATATTTTATTCAGCTGAAGCTAATGGCCGATCGACTGAGAAATTGCCCTTGGAATGTGATTGCCCTATACACAATTACCCGAATGAATATCGTGCTCGAAGCATTTTACAGATATCACCCAGTTATACTTACTGGCGAACCGGCCGGTAATACTCCGGAATCATATAATAAGCAGCAACTTGGTGGGCCACCACACGTCTGTTCCGTGTTCGTGAAAATAGTGTCCTTGAAAATAGTGTACCATTCATACGTCTGCGTGACACGCATGCTTGAACCTATCCGTGAATTCCGGTAGGGCTGTAGAAGTGTTGTACCGTGACACAATTGCTATTGTTTTCGCCCGTGTGAAACATAGGTTCTAGGCTTTATTGTGTTCACAACCCAAAATTGGCCAGAATATTGATTTTCCACAATTTTCCCACGAATTTTTCACAAAGTTTGTTCACCAAAAACGACCCCACCGAAAACAATAGGCTTCTTTGTACCTCCCAACCCAACTGCTGCATACCGAGCTTCAGCTTGATCGAACGATAGGGATAATTGTACTTACATATCAAGTACCCCAATCAACATGCCAACGTGGGGCCCCAAACCATTGGCTGCGATGTGGGGCCAACTCGGGAGGCCTATACCGGTATTTTTTCCTGTGATGCCAATGTACTCAGTTATCAGGAACTTAGTTGTTATATGTAGGCCCCATGTGGGCAAATTTTAATGGGCCCATCGAGGCCCCTCTGAAACTCACTTTCTCCAAAAAGAGTGTAACTGCATTGAGGCCCATCAGATACCCACTCATGGGCAAACCATGGGCCGCAGTGTGGGCCCACATGGGCAACCATATGGGCCCCATGGATATCTTGTCCGCGGTGCCTTTGTGGGCCCCACGTGGGCAAACTTTATGGGTCCATAAACATCTGCCCACACTTCACCTACATGGGCCCCATTACGAGCGGCCTATGATTCGTCCAAGACAATCTGCCTACCCGAGACCCACAAGGCACCATCCAATACTTGACCATATTCGCCCATGAACACATACATCACCCACACACCACCCACATGGGTCGCATTATAGTCAGCATATCATTCACCTATAAAGATCCGCCCACACAAAACCCACATGCCCCAGTAACAGCACACCATTATTCGCCCAGAAATATGCCCATCAGAACAACCCACATGGGTCCCATTATAGTTAGCTCACTATCAGCCCATGGTAGAGTGCCCACATTAAACCCACAAAACACCCATAAAAAATCGCCCATGGACCAGTCCGTGCTCCCGAACAACCCATCTGGACACAACGTGGCATGTGATTTGGGATGAGTTTCATCCATCGAAGGAGTTCGAGTTATCGTGTTCACAAGCCAGAGTCACCATAAATTATATAACACTCATACATACTGTCATGACAGCATAGAATTCCTCCGACTAAGGCATAAGAAAACGATCCTCAGATGATTATGAGCATCTTACACACCAATATCATCACATGTGAACAAACCGTGCCCAATATTGCGCAAATAGCTCTCCATGTTAGCGTACGTGAAATTTTCGCGCTCCGTGAAAATCGCTAACTGAGCAATTCTCCAAAATTCAGGGATGGGACATGCACGGAACAGACTAGGGCGAATGGATGGTGATAATGCCATTTCCCATATGGTCGATTTTTTCACGGAACAGATACGGACGTGTGAATGGCCACCTTCACATATAGAGCCCAGCTCTTCACAAATCGCTCAAATACCATCAGGCAGGCAATTGCCCAAGCTAGGGTGGCCTACTTGATCTGATTGAGCTGATCTGATGCTTTTAAATCATACGTCACAACATAAGGAAAAGATGGCTGTGGTGGTTCCGTGCCTCGGGTTAAAGATGTCAGAAATTAGGAATTGGGTCTCATTATGTTGTCGTAGCGCTCAGTCTGGATTTTCACTCACAATCTGAAAAAATATCTGGTGGAATTTCAGGACACAAACACAATTCTGGTTAATTTTCCGAGGGAACCTGATTGTTAGAACATGATGGTGGTTGTTCTTACACGGATCTATGGTCATCGATGACTAGACAATCCCGGTAAAACTGACCACGATCTGGGTTGCAGGTGTCGTACACACAAGGACGTAGGGACATTCCACCGGACCGTTCAGAGTGCAGTTACACTCGTCAGAAAATATATAGGGCGATTGTCAAGTTGAGCCTGAGTGTGACGCTTTGAGGTACGGGGCGGGAGGGGTTGCAGTACCCCTCGGCCGAAGGTCGAGACCCCCCAGTTGCAGGGGGATCCGTAAATATAACGCATGGAGCCCACACATTAATATGCTCTTCACTCAACTAGTGGTTGCGCAACTGAAGCTTCCGCGGAACACACCACAGTGGATTTCGGTGAACTTGATTTTTTTTTTATGATATACTTGCCGAACACAGAAGATCGAACCTATTCAAGGCCCAGCAAAGGTGCCGAGTGGGATTCATGCCACCTTTGTCAGCTGCGAATCCTGCACCGGTACACGATTAAGGCAATGCCTTTCTGGCGGTACCTCAATGTGGGGGGGGGGGTCATCACACGCAGGCGGCAACTTGCGAATTGCCTACCCCTCGTTTTGTCCCTGCTCCGATCAGTTGTGCTTCGCGGACTAACGAGAAGGCAACTGGTTACCATTGGGATGACCCGACCGGGATCCGAAGGCCGACGGAATTGGAAGGTCGACGCCCGCCTACCACTTGTGCCAACCAATCGGTTGTGGACGCCAATTTTGTGGTCCTTACACTATGGTAACAGTGGCATTCCTTCTGCGGGATTTTGCCGGTGGGGTTGGGAACAGCTGGAGATCAACTAATTCCCCCATAAAATAATTGGTATGAGAAATCACAAGGAAAAAACACTACTTTTGCATCATATGCCTTAAAGGACAACTGCATTATTTTAATTATAAAAAAATGAATGCGTCAGTCCATAAGTTCGTACAACTTTCCGTTACCGAGTTACAGTCCTTTGAAGTTGGTGCATGTGTATTGCGCAAGGTCGAAAGCACGCCATCATGCAATAACAACGATGGCATACTTGCACAACCTGCGAACATTGTTTGCTTTCTATCGAAATTCACACGTAATTTTCACTGCGAAAAGTATTAGTCCATGGAGAGGGAGATGGATGCCTATAGTGGTTGGTTTGTGTAGGTGTTGAGATCATATGGTGAGAGGAGGAACAACAGAACCTTGCTAAAATACTGACTATTCATCAAAATGAAACACAATAAAATACATAACATAATTCCTGTGTTGTCAGTAGTGACGTCATGCGTTATTGCGCAATTGGGATTCTCCCCAATTTCCTCTGCATAATGAACCAAACTCTGAAGGCTGATAACTCCACGTAGGAACATTGTATTGAAATGGGGTTGGACCTGTAGATACAGCTTTCCATTCTTCACGATATAACCTCTGTTGTACTCAGCCTGCAGTTGTCCTTTAAGCTATTATTTCTGACTCAAACTGACGGAAAAGAAAGCAGCGCAACTGGCAACCCCACCGGCCAATACCTCCTCAGATTTATAAAACTGCGAGTGAGTTGGGAGTGTTTTCTCATAGCCTATGGGCTCTGGGTATGCTTCTACCGTCCGAAGGTGGGGCGTCAGCAAACTAAGAAAATCTTCAGTTGGAAAATTGTAGAGGCTCCAGTTCTTTGGGTGTCTTCCATTTTTAGGTATCCTTGCCGAACAGAGGATCGGACCTATCCAGGGCTCAGCACGGGCTAAGGATGCAGACCTGGATACTGCGTCATATTGTCAGCTGCGAATTTTTCACTAGGTACACAGAAAAAGGCCAAAGCCTCTTAGTCCTCTTAAAAGTGTAATTATCTCCACCCCCACATTAAGATGTGGGGGTGGAGTAATTACACGCATACGGCAACTTGCAAATTGCCTACCTCTCATTTGTCACTGCTTCAATCCCTTGTGATGAACGCCCAGAGAGGTACCATTTTCAAAGTCTTCGGTATGACCCGAAGCCTTTGACACGACCGGATTCGAACCCCGGTCTCCCGGGTGAAAAGCCGACGCTCTACGAATTGTGTCTACCACTCGGTGGGGAAGAAAGGACACCGGCGAACCTCGCCTGCTCTTTTCGATTGGTGCCCTGAGTAACGAGTATCGAGAATACCTGCTCCCGAAACTGCCATTTAACGTCTCCATTCGACAGACGAGAATGTAACTTTACTCGTGCAGCCAATTTTCCTCAAGAGAAAGAGCTGGGTGTAGTTGGGTATGGAACGACCCCAAACACCGGGTCTTGGGCCAGAGACCTCAGCTGTTGCAGGCGGACGCACTACCGTCTGCCACCTCTCCGCTCTAGAAAATGGAGTGTGTAAGAGAGACCGGTTTGATGAGGTTGCGGTTGGTTGATGAAGGTCAGGGTGTGAGGGTCGTTGAACATGCTGGAGTTGAACATGGCACGGTCATATTCTGGCAGTGGACCAATAGTCGCCAATATGCGTTAGTCAGATAATCCGTTCATCCCATTCCCCCATAGGTGTGCGACATCATAGAAATGTTTACCTTAAATTACAAGAGTACTTAGAGACAACGAGTGATGTTCGAAATTGTCTGATATATTTGGTTCCGATTTAGTAGACTGAAAGATGTGCGACGGATCGCCATGCAAAATTAGGACAAACCTTACTCCCTGCGTAAATATTACTTCCCTAGGCTAAGGAAATACTCACCTCCGGCGCGAAAGTCGGCGGTATCTAGTCTGTTTAAGTAGAGTAAAGTGACATTATAGTTCAGTGGGTTCCGTTTCATACTTGTACTGTGGTGGACCATTGTAGGCGTCCTACGACGCATCGGGGAAGGATACTACCATGCCCGAGGGCTTTGCGCCTCCTCCGAAGGTACAAGGGGGACCGCCAAAGGCCCCTTGTTACACTCTAAAAATGTTGTGTAGAATTTACCTAACATGTGTAGCTAGACACCTATGCTGCGATGCGGTTGCCTTGGAGAGCCAAGCGATCAGTGCACATGCCAGTGGGCAGAACCATACAAAATGTGTGCTGAAAGCACTCACCACCCAGCAGTAGCGGCCTACGCAAAGATTGTCTGGGAGGGGGGGGGGGGAGGAGGTCGGGACCCAGGGAAGTGCGCCCTCATAAATGGCATCACTCTCCATATTGGCGAATATGTACAAGTATCCCCCCTCCCAAGGACACATGCTGCCTGCAACTATGTTTTCTTAATAACAGCTGATAACTTCATTAAACTGCAAACACTTGTTGTGTTAAGATTTATTGATCACGGGTCATGGGGGGTCTGTTCCCTTCCGTGCGTACGACAACTGACACTCACAAATAAAATGGAAGATATATTCCACGCAAACCGGGGGATATTGTGGGGTGACAGGGGAAGCAAAATCGCTTCGTAGCAAAATTTCAGCCTGAACCAAAGGAGTCTTATATTACACGCTCAAGGGCGAAAAGGCGACACCGCGACAGATTCAAAAGAACATGAGCAGAAACGCAGTGTCAGTAAAATGTTCTTTAGTCACGGTATCCCATTCAAGTTGCCAGATTTAACTTGCGACGCTTTAGGAAAAGCTCCTTAGATAAGCAGCGATTTGCGAATATGGAACATGCAATTTTTCATTCGGAGCGGATGGAACACGACCCGTAGCTGGTATAGCGAGTGAATTTCCTCGACGGTGGGAGTAGTGGCTGTTGCATTAGAAAATCCATCAGTTTCACAAACCACGGTTGGGTGGACATAAGGGAGCGATGAAAATCCCGGTTGCCCCATCGTATCGACTTCGATTCTGACTGTAGGAAACCGACCAATCAGGCTGAACGCGCGGGGGGGGGGGGGGGAAGTTGCATAGAAAAGCCAGTAATCCCCATCAATAGCAAATGCAATGGTTCGACCCTCGACACGAATTTGTCAACTTAGGCACTGTGACGTGTGGCGAAAAGAGCAACGCATTCAGCATTCAGTGAAACTCAGTCCTACAAATCGATCACATCCAATGGTCATTTTACTGGTATGCGTGTCGCTTAGGACCAAAACGCACGCTCTTTAAACCAAAAAAACTCATATCCTTGGTCATTCTATAGTTCTGGGAGTTTTTTGTAGGCCTACTTACCCATGGCTAGTGTTATCTAGGCTAAGCGGTACACTCTCTGACTGAATAGCTCAATGCATTTTTTGGTAACATACAAGAGGGTCATCAAGCCAAAACATAGCAAATAGTTCAAGTAATGAATGATCAGTTTTCGATACTCGCCCCCAACCCGTGCTGTGAGCATCGTCCAAGGACCTCCCCAGTCTGCGTTAAGAGCATACACTACAGTAAGACACTTGCTAAGCGCTCATGTCACCAAAATATTCGGCCTAGCGCTTTACAAACAAAACAGGAACACAAGAAATTACACAAGACATTATACATGGCTCACAGATGTCTGGTGAACAAAAACCGTCTGGACGTTTTTCTTGAAGTAGCGAGCGGAGTGCTGGAATGGAACATGAGCAGGCAGAGCGTTCCACAGCTTTGGACAGCTACGCAAAAACCTATATAAAAAGATACATATATATATAATGTAGATATATATATATATATATTATATATAATATATATAGATATATATATAGATATATTATCTAATATATATATATATTTTTATTATATATATATATATATATATATATACTCTTATATTATATATATACCTGAATATATATATGCAAACAAAAAACACATATAAAAATATACACAAAAATGTGCTTTCTGTCACCAAAAGTTAGAGTAACGAACTGTATGTGCTGATATGATGTTACTCATGCAAATGCAGTTGCTTGTTCTCCAGTGTAGCTAGACATGGGGACAAACTTGTCTGAAAATAGTCAAAGCTCAGCCCCCCATAGCCCGTGTCTTCACCGACGCATAGCTGAAAGAAAACCGATCGAGAAATGACAAAAGAGGGAGTCTTCAACCTATGTTCACTACCTTGACATCTATCCTATCTATTCCTATGTAAGTGCAGAGTCTGATGTAAATTTGCAGGCTTCACTCGGTCACAATTCCCCGCACATCGATCTCTCTCTGGACTAATAGCGCGGATCTTACAAGCAATTTCGATACCCGGTACCTATTTGTTACATTTTGAGATTCATTCCTCATACCTCTAGAATATGTTATTATGGTACCACTTGGGGAACAATCGTCACATCATGTCACCCACTAACGTATGAACCCACAAACACCTACGAATGTAAGATTTTTAATTACAAGCACAAATTCCAACTACAAGGTCACATGCACGCACTGACACTATAATGCCTACAGACTTGCACGTTACAACACCCGCTGGACAACACTTACTGTACCGTGGTGCTCACTATTGCCGGTATTGGGCTGAACTGCTCATGATTCTCCATTTAGTTGCCCACAGGGTTTGCTAGAAGAGCCTTTCCACTCAATAAAATGTTTAGGAGTTTGAAATCTTCTCTAATCACCCACCTTTACGTCACATTTTCAAACCGCGTACCGGTACAACACGTTCAATTTTGAAGGTGGAATGACGTCGGGTGGGATTGCCGTGACGTCAATGAGGATGGGTTGGGTGTAGTTTGGTCGAGTTCGAGGTGAAACGTGAATACTATTGTGAATTCATACTATCTATTTTTTCTAATCATTGTTCTTTCAAAGGTGACCAGAATCGAAGCCCGGGCTCATGATTCCCTTGGGATACGGAATTGAGACGACCACCCCTCTCTTGCACGGTGTAAAATTCCCTAACGCAATGCTCAATTAATATAACATGTATAGGCGTGTTCAAAAGTGATGACAAAATATGTTTTATTACTGAACAATGCTCCGGAAGGTGAACAAGATTAGGACAAGACTTGCATGCCCAGATTCTATCTGCCCATTTCTGAATAATGTATCCCAGTGACGTCATCGCCTGTGAGACAATTTCAGTTACTTTTTTCAACTTCAAAAACCCTCATAGTGTCTAACTGTGAGATGTGAGATATTTCTTACTCGCCTAAACTCGTTCAGTGACACCCGCTCATGTTGAATGATGGACACTGTATAATTCTCTATGTGTCAAAGGTCATAGGGTACTTCAGGCAGGTCGACGATAGCACGAACAGTTGTAAGAAGAATTTTTTGGAACCCCTTCTGGCGAAAACTACACATCTCACTATTATAACTAAACACAGTGAAAATGAGATTGAATTTGAATAGGTTTCGAAATGTTGGCGACAATTAATGATAGAGATCGGGCTACGAGTATATAGACTCTATATACCAGAGGTGTAGTGGTGGCATACGCACTACACCTGAAACAGGTTCGAGGTTGCGTAACAGAGACCCGCGGTTTACTAACCACAACATGTGCCATTCTGTTGAAAATGGCTGTTGGTTTCCCGGTCATATATTTACAGGTAGTTAATGGAAAGGGTGCTGATATTTAGGCTACACGAGTCAACGTTACAGTCATGCGTATGACATAGGTCCTCTTGACTAGTGTGAATTCAAGTTGATATTATATGCTGACGTTTGCTGATTACCTAATGCAAGCATCTTCTCATAGGTTGGTGAGTATAAGCAGCGACCCGCCCTGCGCCGGTGAGTGAATCTTCATATCTCAATTACTTTTGAATATAATAGATCCTACTGAAGCCTAAAACTTACCTGTTCCATTCGACAGTGTTAACATTTTAGTGGTCTTTTTTTAATGACAGACGTGATAAGTCATTATTTATCTCCGAGATTGGAATTCTTATACGATTTGTCGGAAAACAAGGTGCGCCCACAAGGTACAGTTTTAGCACCCTTTCTTTTTACATTGTATACGTCTGATTGCAGATCTCTTTAGGAGGAGGTATGTCCTGTTATCAAATTCGCTGATGATACGGCAATGGTGGGACTCATCCATGGGGGATTGATGATAGGGCAACCTCCGACAGGCTTGCAAAATTGTTGATATTGTGATTCAAAAACTTCCTACAATTGACTAACGCTAAGACCAAAGAAATAAAATTGATTTCAGACGTAACAGATCAACTCCCCCACATGTGATGATCAAAGGTTCAGGTAATTGAACGTGTCCCACATATAACTATTGGGGTGTCGTTTTAAACAATAATTTTACTTGGGGAGACCATATGATGCTCTCGTTGAGAAGCTTAATAGCAGATATTGTCTCAGAAGAATGGGTAATTTCAATGTAGTCAGTGATTTAGACATGATTCTACGAAGCCACCTTCGCGGGGTCTGGAGATATTGACTGATATGTTGGGGTAGGAATGTCACCAAGAGAGAAGTTGATTGAATCGAATGACATTAATTAGGAAGCTGAGAGGGTGATGGGGTTTCCCAGTGGCGACAGACTCGTTTACCAGTGCCTGCTCAGTCGAAGCTAGTAGGATCTATTTGGGTGTAGACATGATCATCCTCTCTATCATCATTTTCACGATAAACGTATTGGTAGAGGTATTGGTTGATAGAATAAGGCTTCTCAGCTAAGACTAATCGTTACAGAATTTTTTTCTTACCCCGTTGCAATGAAGCTTTTTTTAAACGAGGGGTAAGCGTATTAGTGGGTGTGTAACTTTGTCTTGGGTTGCCCCCCCCCCCATTTTACGTTGTTACCCTATTCTTTACTCTTACCCTCTTATCCCTCTTAGCGTCTTTGTACCATAATAGCATATATTCTATATTTATATACATATATTTCATGCGTTTCATTTTGTGTCAATTTCATGTGCGAGGTGTAACAATTTTCAGTATGAGCATAAAGTTTTCTATTTATTTCTATTATTATTCTAGACTTCTGAATTTGCGACTGCGAGGGAGGATAACTGACACTCCCAAAATTGTTGCGTTAACTAGAACACCTATCCCGGTGTTGTGTAAAAGAAATCACACAATCATTGGTGTATTAATATGCAATGTGTAATGCTTAACACAACCTCTACACAATATTGTGTGAGAAACAAAACGTTGTGTGGATGACAAACAATATGGAACTAGCCACTATTCAGCCGGTGTTGTGTAAAGAAAATCACAAACATTGTGTGTAATATGCACAATTGTGTAATGCCTAATACAACATTTACACACGTGTGTAAATTCATATACAAAACCGGGATAGATGCGCCAGTCACAACCAGTGTTGTTTTTTTAAATTCTACACAACATTTTTTTAGAGTGAGCTTGCTTTAGTGGCTGATAAGATGACCCGTCAATGCCCCCGAGGAATGTTATAGTAAGATTTGGGCAATGTCGAAAAGCTACTTAGACGGGCCGGATCTAGGAATCTGGAAGGGAGGGAGGGGAGGGGTTCTTGGTTAAGATGAAAAAACCCTTAGGTTCAATATGGTGGAATACTTAGCATCATTCAGAGGTAATGCTACCCCCCTCTGGATCCGGCCCTCTTTAGGAGTTCGCAATGAAACAAAGGGAGGCTAATTTTATAGTTCCCATTCACGTCTTAAAATTTTCTGCACAACAACGTGCTGGTTGAGATTAATCGAGGGTAACCGTCGTGCCGGAGTACTTGTAATGATGTTGTTTTCCGCCTGGTAGCCACTGGCGACAGCGTTGAACCCCACGTCATGTTCGAAACCCTGTCCCACTACGGATCCGATTTCGATACGTATCATGCGTTCCAATGTTTTGGCGATGTAAATAAATCTCCCGGGTACCGCCAGACTATTGTGTCGCGATGTCATGTAGATAGCCTGTCCACTATTCGCCCGGTGGCGGCGAGACGACTAAGACTCTCATCTACCATCCTGACCATTCACGAGCGGTGGGTGGCAGGAACGTAGAGTGTCCGCCTGCAATGCCTGGGATCCCTGGTTCAAACCCCGGTGTGCGTCACAGACACCAACTTCCACCCCGCTCTTTTCTCGTGTAGAAAGATGGCTGACCGAGTGAAGCTACAACTCTCGTCTGTCGATGGTGACGTTAAATGGCGATCCCGTAGCAGCAATTCCCACTCCTGCAGTCGTTACTCATGGGCGCTCCTTGAAAAGAGTAGCGAAATGCCGGTGTCCTCCTTCCATACACCCAAAACTGGAGTCCTCAACTTTCCCGACTGACGCACTGAGGATGTCTTTAGTCAGCTTGATCGCACCTTCGGGTTGAAACCAAACACGAGCGTATTAGTAAAACAATCAAAAACAATTCACAATAGATATGTTTGGTTTGTTGTTTGGCAAGTTCTTGAAGGAGGCCTTATGATCTGGGCCGGGAGAAACTGGCAAAAAGAGGATGGCCAGCGCTTCTATATAGAATACGGTATATCGGTCACTATGTACTGTCAAGACAGTGATATTTTCGATGTACCGTGACGATTTTTGTTGTGACGGTATACAATGTGGCTGCAACCGTCTATTATTCATAACCTGGTGTTGCAGACTGTTATTGCCTCTTACATTTTTATTCAGCCTTCATTTTCATGTCCTCCTATCCAGCCACGGGACTACCCATACTGTAGTAATCCATTGTATTGACTGATACAAAAACGAAAATTGAAAAAAAAAATGTTGAAACGATAGTATCTGGTGAAATTTCGTAATTTCGTTCGTGGGATAGGACCCTGTGGCGTAACTCACTTTGTCGTGGCGGCCAGCTTTTTTGAAAATTCGATCACCTTTTCTATCGCCATGAAAATCAACCTCAAAATGCATGTTTGAAAGGTTCTCCTCTCACGCTCTAGCTCCTGCCGCTAAGCTTCAATTGAGGTCGTCTGGGGTGGGGGGGGGAGGACTGACAATATGTCTCTAAATATATATTAACGTGTGCGAGTGGGGCGCTTCATAAGATGTGGCTCCAGTCGATTGAGGCTGATAACCGCCTTCCTCTGGCCAGCGTCTCAATCGATAAACGTGAGGGATTCATCCTAAGTGATTTCCTCTACAACACGAGAACTGGAGGGAATTATTCAGGATGAATCCCTCACATTTAACTACAGAAGGGGATTCAAGTCGATAAACCCTCCTATTTTTTCACAAAATGAACAAAATCCGATGACCGTCGGAGTCTCTGCGTGGCTGCTCTTCTTGTCGCCTTGCTACTTCCTACTCCATCCCTTGTCCCCTTACGTTAAAAAAATACCAGTTACGATTGACAGGGACGTAACATATAGACCAGAAGCAATACAGCGATAAACGGATCAGTGATATGTGCGCCACCATGGTGACCCACAACCGGGGTATGTACCGAAGATCTTACTACCAGTGTATCTTTAGGTGAATATTGAACAGAATTGGTTCACCACCGAAGTTCAAGCGATTTTAGGCCTTCGCAGGCCTCGCATAATCTTTGTAATTCCGAGCGCCGTTCCCTATTCTGAGGTGAGCAACGCGATTCGTCTAAGAACCGCCTTTTTTGGTAAATAGTTACCCCTAAATACTCTGTTGGCCGGAAACAGTCTTTTTCATTGTTAATGACCTCTCAACGACACTACATGCTATGAATCTCGGCATATACATCTGCCAACAAGCGCATAGCGAGAGAGTTGTCTGGGGGGGGGGGGGGGGGGGGCTCCTCAAAGGGAACAGTGCGCCCCATTTTTGGACTCACCTCCATATGACGAAATAAGTACAATTTTGGGGGCCCCTAGACAAATGCTGAGCTGCAAAACTTAATGAACTGCACAAAATCTGTTTTTGTGTTAAAAAAACTTCTAGCGTAACTTAGGTCATGGGGGGGGGGGGTAGCCACGTTCAGCCAAGGAGCAGTAACCGTGTTAAAAGACAATGGTCATGCAATGAATGCCTTGACTTTCGAATTTCAGTATCCGAGTGCGCCAATTAGGCAGAATCGAAGCCCCTGTGATGTCACGGGTGTCCTTATAATATTATTTTTGAGAACAGCGATTCATAAATGGGTTTTCTGACTAAAACTTACAAAGTGTTCACCGGATAATAATATTTACGTGAATACCCCGGTTTCCGTAAACAATATTGCAGCATTTACTGGTAGGAGTATACGAGCTGCTGATTTGTCCCCCCACCCTGACGTCATAAAAGCTGAATAACCAAACAAACAACATGCTAGGACAAGTGCTACTTTAAAGAGGTGTACATTTACATACGGTTTTTCACACAGGTCAACAGAACTTCCAAACCCACTACCCGTTTTGAACATTGATTAATGCTCGCGTTCGCTAGATATTGTACTGACAAGCATTTTGGTTTCTGCCCTATTACGGCCTTGATGTTACGCCAAAAACAAGGTATCCAGCCTCTCAGATGGGAAACATAATACCTAATTGAACCGATTGATACTTACAGTATTTTGTTCTTCGATAATAAGTTCGTGCTGGTTAACTTTTGACAAGGATGTGACATTACGGAACTGGCCCTGAACGGGGGGTGCATAGCTAATGACCCTCTTTAGAAGGTGCCCATTTGGTGTTTATACCGCGGACGAGAAGGTATGTATCAAAATGAAATGATTGAATATTCCCATCTCTCATTTTCATAGTCGAGTTCGGATCGCTCCGCAATTAGTGGACTGAAATAGATGTTTGAATGATCCAAAAACCTGTCAATTGCGAAAGAAGGAAAACGACAAACTCAAATTTTATATGAAATCCGTTAGTAATTTGAAAAGTGGGAGAGGAGACGATCGCTGGAATATTATCGTTTTCGGCCGATTTGCTCAGCTTTACGTCCTGGGAAAATTTTCGGAAAGAAAATATATGTATCCCTTACCATTTCCAACAGGACATTTAATTTTTGTCATTTATTAGCCACTCCACGCGCTGTTCAGAGTTGACACGTTCAAAAATCCGGTCCCAGTACAATTGAAACCCACTTCAAGGTTAAAATATCAGTCTAGTCCAAGGAGATATCCACTTTGGGGAAAGCATCTTGATTCATTAGTCCAGGTAGTTCACTTGTCTACAGTCAAGGGGCTGGATATTCTAAACACACACATACTCAGACTCAGCAACACACCCACACAAACACACCACGAACACCACACGGCATACACACACAACACACGGCACACACCACACCCACACATCAAACACAATGATTACTCATATTCAGAGAATGTCATAGGTCTAAAGTTTTCAGAGTGAAGGAATTCACCGAGTAAATATCTTCCGACGAATTTCAGATTAGAATAACATGTACGCAGGGTATGCAGCTAGCAGGCTACCAATAGAAATAACTAATGTCAAAATGCACAATCGGTTAGTAGATGACTCAGTAGACATACTGTGAAACAGCGTTTGCTGATGCCTGATCTGTAGTTGAGAAGCCTCACCCGACGGCCGTTTTTAATCAGTTGTAGAGTTTTTTTTTTTGTTTTTTTTTACGGCGCGGCAATTCTAATTTGACGAACGCACATGGTTCCATGCAATTGGAGTCCTGATCTAGGTGCTACATGGCGGAACGCTTCTGTCTACCCCAACCCCACCCCAACCTTCTTCGTTCTTGTCAGTGACGGCGATGAAAACACGATATCTGAAGAACGCCAAAGTCCTACAAATTGCAAACTTGGTATATAGTGCCTAGGCTATGGGGAAAAACTCTATGTTTGAGTGCGGTTTAAGTATTTGAGGGGTCAAGAGGAGTCAATTGCTGAGCTGGTAAACACGATAAATAGTCCTCTGAGAAGCAATGCGTACAGGTGTCATACTGGTTCGGGTTGTATAGAGGAAGGGAGCCTATGTTTTTTGTTCGTTCAAGGGCATTCAAGGGCAACAGAAGTGAGGTGAAAAAAATGACTTCCTCTCTATGCACTAAACTAGTAACACAAAGTCTATGTGTTAATAAGTGGTCTGTAAGATTGCCTATATGGTTTACAAGGTTGTATGGCTTTCGGTACAGTTCCAAGTCATTCGAGGTCAACAGTTGTAAACAGTTAACATGTAAACAAGATAACTAGGGAATTCAAATGCTACAGGGCTCATACGTGGTCTGTTATTGCCTACACCAAGTGCAAGAATTTTGTCAACATTGATGTGGTGCCATTGGTCATTTGAGGTCGACAGCGGGTCAAACTCCATATTGATTTCAGTAATGCGATATTCTTTTGAAGGAAATATCAACATGGCTGATATTTGGCTTGTGGGTTGCCCATATAGTGAAGATATATCCGATATCCTTGCGGGGTCAATCAAGGGTCATTTGAGGTCATGGGAGGTCAAACACTGAGAACCTTGTAAACAAGAATAATTAAAGAATTTCAATGCCTACAGGGTTAAATATCTTGTGATGTATATTACCTACACAAAATACACGAATTAGGCTTATTTAAGGGCGTAAGTTTCAAGGGGTCATTTTTGCGATCAACAGCGGTCGAAATCCCATAATTTTTGTAATGCGGTAATGTTTTTTTATGGAAATTAGCACATGGCGATACTTTGGCCGGTGGGTTGCCAACATCAGAGAAGAATATAATTTCGAATTTTTAGTGTCAGCTCAACGTCATTGAGGTCAAGCATAGGAAAACTTGTGAACTCCATAATCAGAGAATGCAAGGACTACAGGGCTAATAGTTGGTCTGTAAATTGTCCATAGAAGGTTCACGAAGACTTCCTTGTGTCTGGATTTGGCTTGAAGGTATTTCCAGTCAACAAAAATGTCAACCTACATATCCTTGTTAAGTGTTATCTAATTGAAGGAGATGTCTAGGCTACCCGTTAAAGATGTTGGATAGTTCTTAGTCCTTAGCGTCATTCCAAGGTTGTTCATTTAAGGTTAAACAGTTAACTTAGTTAATGTACTTGCAGAATTGACTGGGAAAAGGACAATCTGACGCCCTCCTGTGGGCACACTTGTGCATGAGGAACATTAACTGAGCTCACATGTCATCATTCAGAAAAAGGCTCCAACATGGGCTATATGGGATGTTCCACACTAGCAAATTGGCAAAGATCTCGTCTGTTCTATTTGGGGTCCAGATATCTGTATTATTATCATGCATCCAATATATTTGTTATGGAAGCTGTGCTGCACAGGGTGGTGCCAGATGGAAGACATTTCCCCAACCCCACCATAAGAAAAATGTGATTTTGAAGCCTTGTGAAAAGTTCGACCCTTAAAATGGCAATAAGACCTTTGATGGACTGGTAAACTTCTATTGAGGCAGTATTTTAAACATTTATGCACCGTCAGTCAATTGCATGACCCTCCCCTCGTACCCCAGACAAGTGAGTCCTTGCACTTAGGTGGGTCAACAAGATGATGCCCCTCGTCCTTTTTGTGACTGAAAATCATGAAAACCTGATACAACCACAGTCACTTTATAGGACCACAACGACTCTGCTGTACAAATGGAAACATTGACTGTCAATTACTTACCCATCAGCCCACATTGGTGATTAACAGATATGGTACAATTGACAAATTTGAGACACATGCTATTGGACAAATTCCCAAATTCTCCCTTTTACAGGGTATGAGGGGAGATGCCCATTGTCAATATATAGGCAATGTATGCACGTCTCTTTCCCCACGCATAACCCGTGCCAAAGGAGACTTTTTTAACATTTTCTGATGTTGCTCGTCCGTTCAAGAACTTGCCACTTTATTCATCTAACTATCTCTGCCACACCAGTCACTTATGATTGATGAATTTCGCTGAAAATGATCCTCACTATAGTGCACTCTAACTCAGTTGCATTAGCCTGCAGTCTGCTGACTCATTGTTATGGTCGCTGTGGCTTCCCACACAGAACAGTGAAGTGGTGAACGTATGAACATGGCTAGAGGACCTCTAGCTGGGTTAGCCTAGGGCCTAGGGCCTCCCATCATCTTATTAGGGCCACAACAGACACACGATTCATAGTAGTAGTCTAGGCTATTGAGTATAGTTGATAAACCCAGTGGCGGCCGAACAGGAGGGGCTCAAGCTGACTGTCAGGAATCATCCCATTATTCTGCTCTCTTAGACATCCAAGTGAGCAGAATATTACACATGAGCCGGGCCACAGCGTTATAAAATGCAATAAGATGGAACTCATGCTTCCACCTCTAATTTTGTTTTTTCTGAGAACGGAACTGCGAATCCCAGGTAATCGGACTCGGTATTTCCTGAATCTCAATGGCATGCACCTATCATACCCCTTCATCCATGCTACTATTCTCGTATTTGATTCATTTCTCACTGTCTGTGAGGCTCTTTCTATCAATTTCTTTTTTTCTCAAGAGAGGGCCTGGGTCATCACCAACGCATGCTCGAGCTATCCTGATATCCATATGTATAGCATTAAAAACACCATTATAATGTTCGAAAATTGGGAATGAAGTTAACATGGAATTTGCCAGTAACACTTCCACGACTTGGAGAGCACCTCGGCACTGTCATACATTCTTTGTGACATTCAGCTCGCCCTTTGCCACCATCTGCAGGACTGAATTTTCAACCCTCATCACTGGCGCACCCAGAGAGTAGCCACAGGGAAGGAAGTTGGGGATGGTGTATGACCATGGTAGTAGAAGTAGGCCTACCGGTCTTCATTATCGTATCTGTTCATTTCTCACTGTCTGTGATGCTCTTTCTCTCAATTTTTTTCTCACGAGAGGGCCCCGGGACATCACCATGCACGCACGCTCGAGCTCCTGATATTCATATGTTATAGCCATCTAAAATGTTCGAAATTGGTGAAAAGTTAACATGGAACTTACCAGTAACCACATCCACTATTGAGTCACAAGGGAAGGAAGTGGGGTGGGGTTATGACCCAAGTAGACAGTACCGGTAGCTGCACCCTCTCCCTCCACCCCCCCCCCCCGGGATAAACGGCTCTAAATGCGAAGGGCACAATTTTTTTTAAAGAGTGCAGATAATGTCCTCAAACTTGGTAGAAATGCCCATTTTGGCAAACAGTTTCCAAGTTGTCATGGGGGGGGGAGGGGGGGGGGGGGGATGGGCGTTGCAGTCTCTGAAGAGTGGGGGGAAGAAAAGTGAATTTGAAAAAGCTGGGACCTCACTGGTTTGACTTCGGATTTACTTCTCTCTTCAAGATGCCAGATACACTACTTACAAATTATTGTTATTTTTCAGTGGTTTCATTCACATTGTCCTCAGATGACCTTTTACCGTGTCAAAATCAACGAGCATCTTTTCCATTCGTAAATATTGCAGGTGATTGGGTCGTAGTATTGAGTTTGGTTTCGAGTCGGCTACACTTATCTGCAGGGTGTGATATAGCTGAATATCATGGTGATGCCACCACGTTGTAAGATGAACATGTCGGGGAAAAAAGGCAAGGAGTCACTAAGCAGAATGGCGTTCTGTTTGTAAATAAAAGGCCATCGGAAAATGCACAATTTTCCCCGCAGTTGATGTTCATGCAACTTTTCGAGGACGAGGGCAAACAGCTAACCCCATGGAAGGGTCCTTTTAGGCAGGACTGGTAGGGTAGGGATAAAGGCCGCGATGAAGAATTCAAAGGAATAAAAAATCGATCAGTTTCCGGGAATTGATTGCCAATTTCAATGTGTTTTGCTCACTGCCCATAGAGCCGGGAAGGAAGTGCCGCTCTTGCAATCTGTCGAAAAACTTCTTGTACGCTGCGCGTCCGCGCTTGAACCGATATTGGCGCGAATTGTAATGAATAAAACATAGATCAGTTACTCAAGAGCGTTTCTGGAAATTTAAACTCCGGAACTTTTATTGTCATTTTTAGGGATGATGCTTACTGCTATAACTGCCCCGGAAATGTGGCTGCCTGCCATCTGGGGATTCTGTAATCCGCGAAAACTTTCCTTGAGATTGCCCGAAGTGCAAGGAATACCATAGATCACTTCCTTCAAGAATTTTCCTTGAAATATGTATTTCGGAATCGATCAGTTAAAACGTGGTTATTGAAGGCTGACCAGTACACTATTTTTAGGTTGTGTTTTTTTGGGGGGGGGTTATTTTTTTTAATTTTTAAAACACTATTAGCCGGCGCCGCAGATACCAGACGTTTTACGATTGCGCTTGATGTACTCTTTTACCCTTCATCCAGAGACTGGCAAGAAATACACAGAGGTTTCGTTCGCAAGGGGAGCGGCCTCGTCCTATCTCATCTTGAGTTCCCCGGCTCAGGATACATGGCTTCGTTTCCTTGGGAAGAGATCGTTGGTATCTATCGGCAGCGTATACAAGGATGTCGCACGGGGACGACATGCAAGTAGGCAGTATTCAACTGTATCACTGACACTGTGTGGCGTAACTCTGACCTTTTTTGTGAAATTAAAACACAGTCAAGCCAAAAATATGATGTCATATCTACCAATTATAAGGGAAACTGTTAACGCATAGTCCTTAACCCCTTTCTTTAAAATAGATAGATATGATTTCATCAAATGTTGCCAATTTGCCAAAATTGCCAACTAGCAGTGATACCGTAAATTAATAACTTTTAGAAATTCGTAACTTATAACCGAACATGCTATGAACATAAACAAATTTGATGTGGCATGATTTTTTAAATGCACAATCATAGGACATTTGAATATTGGGCTGAACTTGCCCTTAAGGCCACGCCCCGCTGCCCCGAAAACTTCCATTTTTCGACGGGCCGGGGTATGATATCCCCACGAACACAACCTCTACCCTGTTTTCTGAACACTGACTTTAAAAAGACGTATCGTCGTCTATAGTGGCAACTGGCGAACACGACGACGGCGACGTTTCATGACGTCACGACCAAATATTGTATGTGGAACTTTACTCTGCATGGACATCTCAATGGTACGGTATCTCGTTTCACACTACGAATGTGCACTGGCACGAATTTATCGTGGAGTCATTTCCGTGCAGTTGCCGCCAGACGATAATGCCCATCAAATTTTTAGAGTGACAATTTTGTAGACAAACTTGAAAAATTCTTGGAAATCAATTTGGTCACATCGAAGGGAGAGCCTATAGCCCAAGGCAACGATGACAGTCTAGGGAGCGGACCTCCATTAGACCCTCATTGGACTTATACAATAAATTGCCTCGGGCGTTCAGGGGTCCCGAAACCATGCGTTTTTTACTTGGAGGTCTGCCACTATTTATTTGAAACAGAACGCGTGTAGCAACAGTGTCACTTTGCAAATTACTGTGCATTGACTGATTACTTTTTTCGGCTAAGAGTAGCTTGAAGTTATCCCCAGCAGACGACCAAGTCTGTCCGAACTTCTTCACCATTTCATGTAAAATGTCAAATTGTGAAGATCCGCCTGGATTCCCACCAAACTTACACAATTTGTACTTTCATATAGCCCTTTCATTTGCAGGAAAAGACAAACCCGTTCGATTTCGACAGTTAACAAAAAAATGGTTTTTAAAAACTTTGGGCACTATTTTTTTAAGGTCAGCAACATCTTCTCCGCGTAGGAACTCACTAAAGGTCGAGTGTCCGCTACCTAACCCTAGTCCCGACTTGGGCTTGGTGAGCTGATGCACCTTCCGAGCAAGAACTCCCTTGTTGGATAAAGCTAACTCGGATCCGTAATTAATAAAATACGGACAGAGCCATCAGGAAATACCTTATTCGGGGTGTCTTCCAAAAGTATTCCAGTGCACTACACTCACGTTACGCAACATCATTATACACAACGTCCACTTGGAGAACTCATGCATGTCACCTGTGTGTGCCCTAAGGATGTATGCCGACGATACGCATTGTACCTGTCATGTTTATTATCCAATGGATTATTGACACAGCTCTACTCCGAAGGAAGTTGTATTGGTGCACTGAAGGCTTGGATGGTCGCTTTGCTCAGGTTAATATGACAAAACTGTTTGATTGTTTTTAGAAGCAGGTTCCACTATAATGCTGGTCTTGATGACATTGCCTCCCAAGCACCGTAGAAAAGAGACTGCGGATGTTGTTTTTGGGTTGATCGTACGATTTATCCGGTATCCTCTGTGCGTAATTTGGTTCACAATTTGATTCAATTCCTTAAATGGACCACAAAGTCTCTGGCTATCTGTAAAACCACCATTACCATTTAAGACTTATTGTCAAATGAGGAAAATTTCTGTACAAAGCGACACTAAAAACTTGTTTGTTCATGCAACGATCTCCATCCGAATTGACTATGCCAACTCCCTGCTTTATTGCTGTACATCTGCCCAGATATCAAAACGCCAAAATACAAAACAGTGCTCAGAATCATCCACCAGGGCTGACAACGACCTCAATGACCCTGATCTCAAGGAAGCCTTCACTGGCTACCGAGCCATGCCTAATAGATTATAAAATCCTCACTTCCCTGTTTCTGTTCCATCAAGTCGCAAACCAGCATACTCTCGATGTCCTGGATCCTCACACCTGTACCAGGTCCGTAAACTATAACATCACATACAGCCAACCAAGAACGTTTTCAACCCCCGTAACAAGATTGAAATCGTTTGGCGAACCGCAAGTTTCCGTACTCCGCTACTCTTACTTCCGTCCGCTCTTCTGTGGATACGCCTCCCAGCAATTCTCAAGCGCATGAGCTCCGACCTCTTTCAGCTCATTGTTTTTTGTGTATGTTACTAAGCTCCTTTTCTCTTTATGTAGATATACTTTTTTTCTTGTCACCCGTAAGCGCTTTTGAGCAGCCTTGGTTGGATTCCGCGCCTATATAAGACTGTATATATTATATTATTACATGACTGTTGTTTAGGGAAACTGCTAGCATTACTGCCGGATGAACGACTATTCTAACCTGAGAGAATTATATTGCGATAACATTATTCTCTGTTTTATCGAGTGAATCTTGCCAGGTAGTATGTGCAGTGGTAAACCCACGGGGGGGGGGGGGGGGTCATAACCCCCCATGACCCAAGTGATCAATACTTTTTAAAAACACAAAAACTGATTTTTTTTTCTCAGGTCGTAGAGGTTTCGGTTCGCGCTGTGTTTAGCAAATATTGCAGTCAGCATGACTCCAGGGGCCCATAAATTGTACTTATTTGCCATTCGGGAGGGTGATGCCATTTTATGAGGGCGCACTTCCCTTGAGTTCCGACCTCACCCGCCCCCCCTCCCCCCCCCCCTTCCCCAATACAAATCTCTGGTACGGGGCGCCTGAGTCGGTATAGAATTCCCCCGTACCTGCACACCAGTCAAAGTCTTGCGATAAACTCATTTATGGAGGCGTTTTCACATCGCACACGCCGAAGTAATGGGACAGGTGGTCGCTCACAGGACGGACGCCACGGACTGACAAATCGGTCACCTTAACTTCGAAAATGTTTGACTACCCAGGTTTACGTAGCATCGCAACGATGTACCAAACACAGCAAGTGAAATTTTCATCGTTGCGTCTCGCTTACGTCGTCCGTCGAATTTCGCCAGTTGTTCAGAGGATAATGTTTTCTACTACGCATAGACCCATGACCCTTTCTGTATTTAGACGTGTGTTTACACCTCTAGCTTTTATTTCAAATTTGTGAAACCTGATATAAGGAAACCTCGACGACCACCAGTTTTCTTCTCCTTACTCCTGAAATTTATGAAACATGAGATGGCAGATAATCTGACAATTAAAGTCAAACCCGAAAAGCATTACTACCATCGCCTATGGCCTTCATCATGCATCTATGTGAACAATAACATGGCCCTCTGATACAGTCCGTGGTCTCATATACTAGGGGATAAGGTATGGAATAAAAACACGGGGAAAAAAAACGCCTTGATGTACTCATGAATTGGCCTTATTGGAATGGAAACAAAATGGGAGTCATCCCCGACCATTCCATTACGTTTCATTACCTTAATTGTACCACTTAGATTAAATCGACTTTCGGAGGAGCGACCCCTGTTCCGGAACGATCATCGCCGTGAAAGCCCATTCGTTGAGAGCCGTCCGGAAAAAGTGCAAACCGCAGGGCGCTATCTCCTGGTCCCGCAAGCCGTACAACGCACATCCTCTGGCATAACCGGAGAAAGGCTTACCAAAACGAAAGCAGCGCGATTCCTGGTTCACTAAACCAGGTGAGTATCTAGCTAGAACTTCTTCGCATTTCCCCAAATGCCCAGATGCCGAAGGCAAGCAATACTTACTTTTGGCTTGGCCCAAAAGGGAACTGTGACCACTGGCCTTATGATCCCATCAATTAACAGAAGGGAATCCTGGCGCGTTCTCTGAACCTAACCTTGGATTGTACCACCACCAATCTGACAATTCCCAAAAACAAATTTTTAACTTTTCCCACTCTGAAATAAATTCAACCGTAGACGATACCGTATACCGTGATTAGATGTGTCCAATCAAAATGAATTTCGATGAGCCATGAACGTAGAACGGGTTTGTTATTCCTGAGGGAATCTATGCAGTATAGCCAGTAGTATGGTGGGTACTTACGGCGCGCCAATACCCCTTAGCGCTAACAAGAACTGGCCGGTACCCTTAGCGCGGCGGGTGTTGGAGATGCCTGGTGTGAGTGTGTCATGTGGCGCCTAAAGCTTTATAACACATACGACTCCACCTGGATAGAGGGTGTCACGTCGGCATTCGTCGCCGCTGGCGGTGCTATGGTTCCGTGGTACTTTCGCGGAATCGGGTCTGTACTACAGAGACACCTGTTCAAAAGCGCTCTGGATTAGCACTGTTATGGTGGTAATTAAGTCTCTTGTGTGTTGTTTACTTGACATCCTGCATGGCCATGTAGTGCAGATTGGGCGTTGGCGGGGTTCAAACTTCGAACTTGTATATGGGTTGCCCATGAGGCTACATTATTCTTGTCGTTTGGTGTCGGGTCAAAGGCCATTGAGGTCAAGAGAGTTCAAAGTCTGAAAATCTTGTTACACGAAAGATAATGATTCGCTTTTTATAGCGACTTATGTGTGGCAACACATCTCAAAGCGCTTCACAATCATACCCTGTTCATTGGTAACTTTTCACACCCACACTCATAGATGACCCCCTTGCTGTTCGCACCTGGCACACTGAACAGCTTTGCCACATCATCGTGTCCCCGTGGGGACTTCCCATAGGTGCAGCCACCTACAGTGCACCGCTCACAGGGGACCATTACACACCTGGGTGAGTGACAGCATGGAGATAAAATAAAGCACATTGGCTCAGCTTACAACGTGGGCTCGAACCCAAACCACTGGGTTACGAGCTCGAAGGCCTAAACCAATTAGGCCACCACGCTCTTAAAAAATGCCTGATAGTCCAGAAGCCTGGTCCGATCATGTGAAATTCGGTACGGAGCCTCTATGGGAGTCCGAAACCCCTTTGTTTAGTTTGTAACGAGGACATTTTTGTTTGTGTGGGGGAGGGGAAGTGGTAGAAATTGTGAAAAATGATACTTTGGCAATTTCAACTTGTTAATACGATAACTCGATCTCACTTGAATGGATGGACTCTGATGGTAACTTTGCTCACTCAGTGCTCGTTCCTTTTTTGATAATCTTTTGCCTGTGACAGAAACTAGTCTCTATCTCACTAAACCACTTGTCCCACGATAACGCATCCACTTGAATGGATGGAACCTCATATGGTCATTTTTGCCTACTCAGTTCTCGTTCCATTTTATTGGATATCTTTTTGCTGTGACAGAACCTAGTACTCTATCCTCACGAAACCACTGCCGCCATTCGTAGCTCGTTCCATGTTCGTATTGCATGGATTCGCCTTATATGCCTCAACCGCATACGACAGCGCATCTTTGAATCGGCCTAACCTCGGCAAAATTGTGCAAAGACGCGGGGATGCGTCAGGATTCCTTAAATGGCAGATTCACCGCGAAAACCTGAAAAAAAAAAAAAAAAAAACAACAACACGTGGGTGGATGCTTGCAGTTGGCAGTTTACAGAGATGGAGACAAGCGGTGCCGGCGTCGATCTTTTCGAAAAGTGGGGGGGACACTCGAACGCAATTGACCATCTCAGCGGAGCGCACCAGCGGTTGTCGCGGAGCGTACGGAGAAAATTTCAGATTTTCATAACCCTTCCAGATCGACGGAAACGGGCCTTGCCAGGCTCAATAGCACCTCATCACTGTGTTATTTGAGTGCAAAACAGACCAAAAGTGGTCATTTGTTGTACGAAAGAAGTTTACGAGTCATCGCACATGGTAATTTTTTATTACTTTTCTACTCTGGCTTTGTTTGCGTGGGATCCAGGGTATACCGAACGGTCTCTGGTGGATTCGAAGGAAAAGCCCTAAGGCGTACGGTACCACATCCATTTGGTAGCAGAAAACTTTCAACCCGCATTGTACAAGTCAGTCATTGGAAACTACCGGGCGCGCGCGAAGCGCGCGAAACCAAAAAAATTTGTATTTTCTCCGAGCATTTTTATCGGGAAAAGTCCTGCAAAATTTGTTGCATTTTTTCCTTTGTCGTTTTTCCTTCCTAAATTGTTCCACGACTTTTCGCCCAATTTTTCATCTCAGAAAAATTTGGTGGGGGGGGCAGTCTGCCCCCAGCTTCTGAAATTCACTCGAGTGAACGAAATGATTCGATGCATTACATCGCATGTTTGAATACCTACACCGAAAACAACGTCCTGGAAGCAAGCGCATTGCGCGCTCAATACTCATATGAACTGGGTAATCCTTCCCACTTTTGGGCCCTAGTCAGGTCCAGACCTTCACCTGGTGTCCGCACCTTGAATTAGAGGACTTCATACAATTTCTGCGAATTGATGTTTGGTTAGGGGACCAAAATTGACTGTCAGTTTAGAGTGAAACAAACGGGGGGGGTGCAGTGGTGCCTATGGGGGTGGGCTGTTTTATTACTGTCCGGAAAGTGGGGGGACAGGAGCGAAATGATATCCCCCCACTTTGAAAGTGGGGGGTGACATTTCCCCCCCCCCCGTCCCCCACCTGTTTGCGCCATTTGGAGACAGGTCTGTTGGTAACAAACAATCCACCAACGACGGATCGATCGCTGAGTTGGTGAAATGGCCGTGCCACTCTAATATGCATCTGGAGGGTTTCTCCTCACGCAAGGGGGGTCATGGCTTTTGAAATATCTTTCCCTAAGGCTATCTCAAGGTCTATACACTATGTTGCTAGTATATGTATAACCCTTGTCAATTCCGAATAGTCCTACAGTTAATCCCTTCAAAAAAAAAAAAAATTCTCTAAAACCACCATACACAACACCGCATTCGCCTCTATGGAACCCTAGCCTGATCCGGGGTACATCTGTACTATCCGAGCAACCTAGCTTTTAGTTTGTGTTCCTGCAGTGTTAACGTTCATTGGGCAACACCGTACCCGATTTTTTTTTCTTCATATTGCGGGCGGATTGGCGGTATGACTCCATAATATAAACTTCTCGTGAGCATAGGTCGATGAAAGTCTCTTGCATTCGATTTGCAGAACTGGGAGATAGTTTCCACTGAGGCATATTTGTTCCAAATAGGATGGAACGAGCACTGCGTCACGTGCTGCAAACATACACCTGTCTGATTCGTCGCTCGTATACCGGAATCAACCGCAAAATGGCTTCTATGGAGTTTCTTCCCATGGCGCCAGCACTGTCCCGTAATGCAATGAACTGCTAACTGCTGCAATTTTTGTGGTCTTTCGGGGTCACCATAACAATTTTTATTCGCTCCTATATCAACATGGAATTCGTCTTCATATCCCATACCGCACCCCGCATCCGCACGCATGTAATCCTATCTTTAGACTAGGACTCCATACTTGCGAATGCCGTATGAATTTGAAAGTCAAATCTTTTTAACGGCGCAAGGGGGGTGCAATTTTGTTGATAGTGAAAATTGTACTATGCGCGGAAAAGGCCCTACAAACTCAGCACTGTGCACAACAGATGTAAATCAGACTTCATGAAAAGATATTTCAAAGGATACTCTGCAGTGGTGCGGCATCACTGGCAGAATTGATACATGTGGGTATTTTTCCTATTGGGCCGTTGGTCCTTGGATTAATGTTTGCCTCGATCGAACCATGTATCTATCTCGACAACACCGAATACACCATTCAAATACTCCTTTGGTCGCGATCCACGTGAATTTGGCGGGGGGTGGGTGGGGTAGGAGGGTCGGATTCCCAAGGCATCGCCTTATAATGGCCTCACCCTCCCTATGGGCAAATACGTACAATTTATGGCCTCTAGACACTGATGCTGGCAATACTTGCTGATAACAGCAGCTCTCTGCTGCAAAAGCCTCTACTTACTGGAAAAAAATTGAGATTTATGGTCACTGGTCACTGGGTCATGGGGGTGGGGGGGAAGGGGTTTCTGCCCCAACCCCCGTGGGTTCCGCTACGGCATGGATGCATGTCGTAAACACGCATCTATGGAATCCTACCTCATCGGAAAGTGTGAATGTGAAGTATCCGATTCGTGTTTCTTTGGCCGCCTGGAGAGCATCTCGTGACGGAGAACGAGCGATGGCGACTCTGCACCAGAATCTCTCCTCCATTAGCCGAACCGTCTGGTCGTCATCTATGAGGGTTGGTCCGAGACACCGAGACGGAGGTGCGCCGGTGCTCGCTTCCTCAACGTCAACCCCTAAAGAAACCGCATCGGGGCCTCTTTAAGTCGGATATCGCAGGCCCCGCTAAACGGTCCCGTAAGGCCATATAAACTGAGTCCCTTCACCACGGATATGAACCAGACATCGATGAGGACGATACGATGAGTGAGGAAGGGCATGGAGGAGCATGGTATCAACTTACACCGCCGTACGAATCAGTGACTACACATCCACCGCGTGACGGACGCGTACCAGAATGAACATCTGCCAATCGTCGTGAGGATTTTACGACGGAACGCTACCTGACATGAACTTCTCAGTACCTATTACGGCTGATGTACCGTTGCATGGCCTTCTACCACGGGGAATGCCATCCAACTGTCGTGGGAGATGCGAGGAAACGAGACCTTCTACAGTTACCCCCGCCTGTTGTCAGAAATCCATAACAAGGCGAATCGCCCCATGGTCTCGCCTGGTGCGCGAATCAGTGTTTACTTCTATTAGTCACCATGCATGTGGTCGCTCAAGCTTTCGGTTATTAAGCATTTAACGGAAACAGCCTTCTAATCAGTGACCAATTTCCAATTCAAAGGACAATATCTACAAAAGGAGTAAAAGTTTTTGTGGAAATGTGACTAAAATTGCCTGAAGTCATGCAAATTAGGCATTTACCAAGTTTTCACGAAAATCCGGGTAACTTCAAAATTATACGCATAAATTATGCAATTAACCGTTAAATGACCTCCATGACCCTGAATCCATGAAAAAAATTGGACCCAAGGTCAACCATACCCACCAGGTTTCCATGACAATCCAAGCACCCTAAAGTTTTGCATAACTTATGCAAATTAGGTACGTTGACTGACCCCCAAATCTTTGTTAAAAAGTTTTGGGACTGAAGGTAGAGCATATTCACCACGTTCGTGAAAATTCCGACGAACTTTGAACTTTCGCATAAATTATGCAATTAACACGTTAATTACCGATATTTTACGCGCCGAAATCTGATCATTCATCTATCATATATCCCGCATCTATATGCGAAACCATGTCACCATAGCCCCTACGGGTTCATATCCGTGATCGTGCTAACAGTGACGAAGTCCGAACAATAATTATATAAAATACAGGCTAATTACCTTACTTAATTCGGACTTTTGTGTCCAAAATCTCATGATCGTGTTCACCCAACCCCGATGCTACCCCTGAAAATTTTGTCGCAATTGCACTTAACCGTTCGAAAGATATCCTGCTACGAGAAAGTGGTGACACCACAAACACACGCCATACGACCACTAAGTCCCCTCCTGATTTTCATTCAGGCTAGACAAGAAAGGACAATGGTCATGTACACCGAACGTCTGCTATTTTGGGGGCTTTATCTAGTATATTTAGGACCTCCCACCTCAAAAGAGTCGCCAAATTTGGCGATTATAGCCCTGTTCTCTTGTTGGATTATTCTTCAACTTCATTCAAAGATGGATTCCCACTCTTACTACTGACTTTACACAGGTGCGTTTTTGTCGACTGTTATGTTAATTACACCCGGATTGGCTGGGTTGGAGAGTCATGTAACACCATTACACCATCTAACAGCCGCAACTCCCAAGATACTGACAGTAGGAGGCCACACCCCCACTGCTAGCGCTATTCTGTATAACCATGTACGCTGCCCTGAGAACACCGTCTGATTACTGATCACGTGCCCCTTGTGTTCGCGTTCGCTGTGCAAATTATCTATCCTAACCAGTCGATCGACGCACCCCCACAGTAAATGCGTATATTTTGCTCCATTATAGCCAAGAAATAGTAGTTGATATTCATGATTAAAATACTCTTTCATATCTTGTGAACAAATTTTTGTCAGTTTTCAATCACATATGTCCATTGTTGGTTCTTTTATCACTAGGCTGTAAAAATCACGTTTTGGATTAACTTTGTATTACAAAGGATCTCTGGTTACTCTTGTGACGTCACGGGTACATTGGCGCATGCTGTCTCCTTTTTCACACGCGATCGGCTGAAATCTTCTGAGTGGTTCCGGTCCTGAATCATATAGATATAGAGATACCAACAAGCAGAATTTTACCATGACACATCAGTACGCACAAATATCATCGAAGTTTTGCTTTTAGACTTGTTTTAGCAGACCCTAAACCTACTTGTCCTTATCTGCCTATAAAACATAACCCCCAGTGTCTCGCCTGGTTGCGCGATCAGTGGCTTCTTCTAATTAATCACCAAGCAAACAATTACAGGCATTTTCCATGTGTTCCTTTAAGATTTTATATTACACTTAACAAAAGAGGCCTACTATCCGTGCCAATTCAAATTCGTTTCGTAGGCCTGATCATTGACATGTCTACTGAAGAGTATTTAGGTTTTTTGGAAATTTTCCTAAATCAATATGCAAAATTTTAAAAAAGACACAATATTTCAACTCCTTGACCCATTTTCTCACTTCAAATATCTCAGGACCAACCAATCGTGAACACACTTGATACATTTCATGTAAATCCATGCACTTTATACACACACTGCATGACCCAGTGACCGAGTCATGTGTACGATTTTTTTGGGACTAAAGGTAAACCCATCAACTTCATGGACATTCAACAACTTTGAAATTTCGAGAAAAAAAAACCCATGCAAATAGACACACTGAATGACCTCCAGTGACGTCCAGTCTATTGTTAGATTGTTGAGAGTAAAGGTGAGCCATATCTACAAAGGTTCATGAATTATGCAAATTAGACACAATGAATGAACCTCCAGTGACCTGAATCCATGATGAATTATTTGGAACTCCAGGTGAACCATACCACCTAGGTTTCAGGGAATCCAGCAATTTCAGATTTCACATGAATTTTGCAAGTTAGACACATGAATAACCTCCACTGACCCCGAATCTTTGTTAAAGTTTTGGGACTGAATGTAACCATATTCACCAAGGTTCGGAAAATCGGACAAACTTCAAAATTTTGCAAAATTATGCAAATTAGCAACCTACTTATCAATTTTACGCTGAAAATCTAAATCAGTTCATCTACATTATATCCTGCATCTATCTGTAACCAAGGCCACCATAGCACCTACAGTTCATCCGAATCTTGCTAACGCCTTACATAAATTACCTAAACTAGGCGCTTACCTTACTTCATTATGACTTCTGTGCCAAATCTAATCAGATCATGATCCCCCACCCGATACTTCATACAACATTTTTCCATAACCATAAAGCCCGAAGCTTAGTGGATTCCGTTGACTTTTTCTGACAACCGATAGCAAGACACAAGGACAAAGGGAGATTTGTACCAGCTCATTATTGGTCACATGACTTCTGACCAATTTTCCCATTTTCCCTCACCAACCACTAGTTTTCCTCATAACTACTTGATACATAGCTACACACTCATTTCAAGGACTTTTGACTTTGGCTCTGGTGACCTCATCATGGGGAGCACACAACCAAGTATGAGCTTCATCCGTCCTTTGAGTCTAGTTATGTGTTCACAAGCCAAATGTTGCCAAAATATTGACTTTTTCACAATTTTCTATTTTGGACGGGGGGGTGAAATTCACCCCGACCTATACCAAAACTCTAGGGTTCCTAATAACTCCCCATAATAAACGACACACTAAGTTCAAACCTGATCAGACCACCACACCATTCTGGACTTATCATGTTCCCAAGGTTTTCGGACTTTGACCACTGGTGACCTCTGACCTAACCCCAAAACAAAAACAGTTCAGAACCTCCCTGGGAAACACACATCAAAGTCTGATCTTCTCCCATCCAGGTGGGGATGAGTTATCGTTTTCACAAATCCAAATTGGCCAAATTTATTTTTTCATCACAATTTCCTATTTTTGGACATACATTCTACCCCGAAAACCTCAAGACCACATACATAGGGTTCCTGTACTCCCATAAGAAAAGCTACACACCAATTTCGAACCGCGATCGGACCAACCCATCTGGACTTAGCGTGTTTCCAGGTTTCTCAGACTTTGACCGCTGTGACCTCTGACCTGACTCCAAAACATAGGGTTCATGTACTTCATGGGGAAAACATACCAAGTATGAGCTTCCATCCATCCAGGTGGGTTGAGTTAGCGTGTTCACAAGCCATCGGTTACATACACACATACCTACAATACACACATGAGTTACATAGATTCCTCCACTTTCGTCAAGGAATAAAAGAAAATTGGGTCTTACGTTTCGGAGAAATCCTGCTAACGAGGAAGTGGGACACGCATACATAACTACACACACCCCACAACAAAGTGATCGCCCCAGTATCTTTCCGAACTTTGTTCAGGCGAGACAAAAACCAATTTTCATGGAGACTATAGTGAACTAGAAAGTGTCGGGCGGGTAAACAGACAGACGTATATATCCCGGCATCTCTTATTCAAGACCTTTGGTGAACAGAAATCGGACCTATCGTGAAAGAAGACATTTATAGACTTGTTAAATCGACACGTGTACAGGTAATGGGTCATTCCATAATGCACCTTGTTATTGTATGGGCACCCTTACAGCCCCGGCCAAGGTGCGTCCTTTAAATAAGCACATTTATTCAAGATTCGACCTTTAACACCCATGGCCACCCGACAGAGGTTCAATTCCGTCAGAGGTCACACCACATGCAGTTCAACAATTATATCACAATGGTTTGATTTGATTTGATTGCCTACGGGTTCAGGAAGCCAATTTGACTCGCGTGGAACCCTAAAACCGAATTTTTGATCGTGGGATGAGCCACCGGCGACAACTCTCCTTTCTCTTCCTCGACTAGTGGTTTTCCCTATGTATCGAGGCAGGAGTGACCCCAAGCCCTGCTCCCGGGACCGCACTTTTACGTCCCCATCCGACGGACGAATCATGAACTTCCAGGACCTGACCACTTGCCCAGAACCTGGAGGAGCTGAAAGATGGTCGACGCGACTGCTCCCAGCCCACCGACGGAGAGCTATTGCAAGTGCCCCCGAACAACCCCCCACAATTACCAGCCCACTGCTCAACAGCAGTACCAGAATTAAAGACCATGAAACAGCCAGTCGACCTGCAAATACATCCACTTCTGGAAAACGCCCGGTGCTGATCGGCTGGAATTTCGAACCCGGGACCTGTTCATGCAAAGGACCCTTAGAACCGCTCTATATCTCTCCCGCCCCAACCATCCAGCCTTCGAGATATTCAATTCCCCGATTATACCAAAAACAGTTTTTTTTGACCCCTAAAGTGACCTCGAATGACCTTTACTGTATGACAGTTTTTAAGAAAATTGGTACTCTCCATGTGAAGCTTCCACTCCTATGACATTTTTGCATTCTGAATTACCGACCCAGTGCTATTGGCGAAAAGTACTAAAATCATTTTTTGACCCCTAAGTGAACCTTTAATGACTTCAATGAGAAAAGACATGGAGGTTTTTAAGACAATTGTTACAACTCCATGTGATGCACCACTCCTAGATCATATTGCATTCCAATGAACATGTCATGGTTATTGCCGAAAAGGTAAAAATTGAACTTTTGACCCCTTGTAACCTACCAAAGTCAGTGTCCGCTCGAAGCGTGAGTTGTGTCTCTTCAGAAGCACACAAAGCTCATCACCTATCCAAAAAATAAACATTTCTATCTTTTTCGCCCGAACTCCTTCCATAAGTCACATTTATTATTCAGATTCGTCGACCTTCACACGCCACATGACCACCCGACAGAGATCAATTCAGGTCAGAGGTCACACACATGTAGGTCAACAATTATATCACAATGTTGACATCCAGCCGTCGCAGATATTCATTTTCCGATTCTAGCCAAAAACCAGTTTTGACCCCTAAGTGACCTCGAATGACCTTTAATGATATGACCTTTTTTATGAAATTGTTCTCCCATGTGAGACATCCACTCCCAGGAGAGCATTTTGCCTTCTGCTGAATGAACCACCCGAGGCTATTGCCGAAAAGTACTAAAATCAGTTTTTACCCTCAATGACCTTTAATGACCTTCAAGTGACATGGCGGGTTTATGAAAATTTTACAACTCCAGGTGTATGTCATCCACTCCTAGTCGCATATTGCATTCCAATGAACAGTTCAATTTAGGCGAAAAAGGTATAAAAATTAACTTTGACCCTTGTAACTACCAAAGTAAAGTTCCGATCGAAGCGTGGAGTTGTTTTCCTCCTCCATAAAGCACACACCTCTATCACATATCCAAAAATAACCAGTTTCTACTTGTTTTTGCCCAACTTCCTTAAATAAGCAATTTAATATTCAAGATGGGACCTTTAACCACATTACCACCCGAGAGGTCAAATTCAGGTCAGAGGTCACACACATCAGGTCAACAATGCTATCACAATGGTGAACCTCCATCCTTCCGCAGATGATCAATTCTCCGATTATAGCCAACAACAGTTTCTGACCCCTCAGTGCCTCGAATGACCTTCTATGACATAACAGTTTTCATGAGAATTTTGCTCTCCATGTGAACATCCACTCTCTGAGCATTTTGCATTCTGGAGAACACACCCAGTGCTATTGCCGAAAAAGTACTAGAATCAGTTTTTGAACCCCTAATTGACCTTCATGACATGGCGGTTTTTAAAGAAAATTGTTACCACGTCCTGTGAGCTCCCACTCCTAGAATCATATTGCATTCCAATGACATAGTCCGATGTTTGCGAAAAAGGTATAAATTGAAACTTTGAACTCCCTTGTACCTACCAAGTAATGCCGATCGAAGCAGATTGTTTCCCTCATAAACCTATCACATATCCAAAATACCAGTTTCTATTTTTTTGCCCGTAACTCCTTAAATAATCCATTATTCAAAGTTCGGGACCTTTAAACCACATGACCACGTCCGACAGAGGTCCAATTCAGGTCAGAGGGTCACACAACATGCAGGTCAACATTATATTTCAATGGTGAACCATCCAGGGGGGGGGGGGGGGCCTTCGCAGATATTCATTCCTCCCGATATTTTACAAAACCAAAAAACAGTTTTCGACCTCTAGTACCCCAATAACCTTTAATGTTGACCGTTTTAATGAGAATTGTACTCTCCTGTGATACCTCCACCGCTAGGAGCATTTTGCATTCTGATGAACAACCCAGTGCTATTGCCCGGAAAAGTACTCAAATAGTTTTGGACCCCTAAGTGACCTTTAATGACCTCAATGACAGGGGTTTTTATGAAAATTGTTAACTCCATGTGATGCATCCACTCCTAGCAGTTCTATTGCATTCCATGAACATGTCCAATGTTATTGGAAAAAAGTATGTAACTCCTCCTTTTGACTGATCAGGCAACTCATATGGCAATTGGTCCCACAATTTACCCTGCATTGAGCTTGATGCTATTGAATAAATTTATCAGACTAGGTAGTAGGTCCTATTCACAAAGTTTCGGTCAAATCCCTAAAAAGTTGAGAATAATTACATTATATTCTAATTATGCTAACGATAATGTAATTAAACACACATACTGACCTATCAGTGATATTGAATTATTTTATCGGGACTGTTAGAAGGTCCCACTCACCAATTTTGGTGAGAACCAACAAATTATCAATTTGCCTAATTGCTAATTTGGGCCAACTATTAGCATTAGTCTGCAAGCTGACCTTCAGTGACCTTCGGCACATTTAGGCAAATCCCGGCACTGATAGTTTTCCCTATTCACAAGTTCATGAAATCCAATGAAGTTTGAAATATCACCTACCTTATGCATTCATGTAGGCTCGGCCAAAGAAATGCAAACTTGACCGGGGTCGCTGACCTTAAATTGTCGCCATGTTTTTCGCCTCCACAACTACCCACAACTACCACGTTTTCGTGTAAATCGCACGAACTTGAAAATTTTGCGAAAACACCTGCAAATAGAGGCAAACAATATACGATCTAGCCATTTTTTCGAACTTATCCGAGATTACTCCTACGGACATGTTTACCAAGTTTTGGGTCCATCGATACAGTGTTAAGAATGAGAGCGCTAACGCCTAAAGTTTTCTGGCGCGCGGCGGAGCCGGCGGCGGCGTCACACAACGGCCAACCATCATCTATCCCCGACCACGTACCGTGTTCGGGGATATAATATTGGGGCTGAATTTCCAAAATTTGGTGGATCGGTCCCATAGTGAGGGTGATTTTAGCTGTCATACACACTCGAGTGGATTGGATAGGCCCCGACTGGTGAGCTCCATAATGCTGATGAAAAGTTCTGAGTTCGATGATACCGTTTCCTCTCTTCTGATACACCCTCAGCAAGGTGCTGTCATCTCCATTGCTCCCTATACTCAGGTCAGGCCCTTAGAGGTACTAGCAGAGGTACACTGGTTGCTGTGTGCACTGTCCCTCAAATTCTCTCCAGATGGTCAAAATGCATACCAGCCTCCCTATGATGTGGTAATGTTTTGTCCAGAATTTTTCCGCCGAAATTCCACAAAATCGCATAATTTTGTTTTATTGATATAAACACGGAAAGCATGATTCTGCTTGAAAAAAACCTTGAACTTGGCGATAATTCCTTGGAAAAATGCACAATAGCACAATGAACTAATCACGAAACCAAAAGGCCTTAGGTGATTCCTTGACTCTTTCTGACAACCTATGCAGTGACCAGGACAAATGGAGATTGCACCAGCTCATTATGGGCAACATACCTTACATTTTGCCCACCACCAATAGGGTCTATACTCAACTCCTCATAAGCTAGCTACACACTAATTCAAGGATTTTCAGACTCTACCTCCGGTGACCTCAATATGAACTCTGACCCTGACCCCCAAAACAATAGGGTTCATGTATCTCATGGGGAACTCGCATTCCAATTATGAGCTTCATCCACCGGGTGGGGGTCAGTTATCGTGGTTACAAGCCAAAATGGCCAAAATAATGACCTGACCTTGAACCAAAACATTATTGTTCCTGTACTTCTCCAAAAAGCATACACACGAAATCTCAACCTGATCAGATCGACCTTTCTGGACTTAGGTTTTACAGGTTTTCAGACTCTACCCTCTGACCTGACCCCACAACAATATGGTTCCTGTACTCATCATGGGGAACACACTACCAAGTAACTTCATATTCATCCGGGATGGGGTCGATTTATTCCAGCGTTACATACACACACTGTCAATGACTGCATAGTATTTTTCCTTTGACTTCGCAAGGAATTTCACAAAAAATGGCAATTAACATGATCACATCAATGCTGCTGTAATTCTTTACCATCATTAATTCCATGTGAAATTCAACGCAAACATGTTTATCATTTCTTCTGCATCTCGACAAGCTACCTACTTCGTGATATTCAGTGCGGGAGTGCGACCCACTAGCATCTGGCCATGTACTGTATATGCTACCTGAACTCCCACATGGGACTAATGTACAACTGGTGTTCGCCGAAAAAAAACAGTGGCTGAAATTTGTTGTGCCCTGCACGATAACTGCTGCCATGGGAATTGAGACATTCTACTGTTACGTGTTACATGGTATCAAGCGTGATCTGTCCATTTCTAACTACCGAATCACATTCATCATTGTATTCACTATTTCAAGTGCACGAGTGCATCAACGGTAGATATTCTCGCAGGCGAAACCACATTTGGAAAGCACTGTTCTCTGTACATTGTGCAGTCCCGGATTTACTCACGTCAATGTGGTGGCTTACGCTCCGCAACCAAGGGATTCGTAAATTTGGACATAAATTGGCTTCGACAGTAGTATTATAATTTACCTTTTTCATCCGCTCCAGTGTTGGTATGAATTTCATCAGTTTAAATTTTCAATTAGCAAGTAGTGGCAGTAAAAATTTGAATTTTGGAAACTGACTTTTCAAAAGCAGAATTTTTTTGGCCCATAGAAGCAGACTTTTTGCAGACGTTTGAAAAGCAAAAATTTCCTTGACACTAGGGTAATGTCGTAAACTACTTAGGCATGTCACTGCACAGATTGGGGCGCATTACCCAGATATTGTGCAGTATTAATTACTCACATTGTCAGACTGATTAGTGTAACGTTATGGGGCTGCAATGAGCTTTAATAAGTGTGTGTAAGTTTTGTTAATAATTTATGGCATTAGTTTTTTCGCGACAGTGTTTTAAAAGTGGTCCATTTTCCAATATCCAGAGGCTAATTGGACTCCATCTGAGAACTTGGTATAATTCTTCCCATATTTACCAGAGATTATATTGAAATGGGGCCAGGCTCCATTTTTGTGCGAGGATAGGAGATTGCGTAAATTCTGCCAGGTGTGTTAGACATTTTCACAGCCAAAGGCCGCCAAACGGCTGCTTCACGGGCGCCAAATGGAGCCTGGCTCCCACTATCACCCCTGGATCATTTCCATTCCCTTAGCTCCAAATTAGCGGACACAGCGTGACACAGTTTTAAACAATCTTTCTATTTCAATTTGCACTTCACTACATCTTGTGGTGTTTCTCTATTCAGTCCTGTCAACCTTGATATTCGGGTAAGGCAGCCGTGTCTTTGCATGAGTTTTTGGATGGACCTGGGAGATTCCGATGGCACTCCTCTCTTTGCACGGATCAGTTCTTATTTGGGCATGGCCACAACCAGGTCTATTTCGGTGCATACCGTCAGTGCCGTCGAGGCAGTGGGAGTTATTTCCACAGATCCACATCCATGCACAAGAGCCACATCCCACCAAGAACCACATTCACCAGAGGGTCTGTAAAATGAAAATGAAAAGAGTCATAACTGAAACAGTGGTGTGCGCCGCATCTTTGTATGACGTGCGGAGATTCTGAAGAAGGGGGGGGGGGGGGTTTATAAAATTGTTTAGACCAAATGTTGTCTCCCAGGACTAATATGAAGTAGTATTTTGTGATGTGATTGTCGCTAACCATAGTAATTAATATGTAATAGTGACCAGTAAACCTTTTCACCGGATGTCTGTGCTATTTCATGGTAACTTGACCTATGCTTACTGCATATCTAGTCATCGTCCCCGATGGCATTGTTCATTACTTGTTGTGAGCCCTCCGTTTTGGCATCTGGTCCTCACACCAGGGCCCGGTGGGGGGGGCTGCAAGTGCTTATCTCCCCACTTGGGTGTTCTTGTAGGCATTTTTTGCAGCCTGAATTCGGGAGGTGGGGCCGCCTTGAACTGGACATTGGACATAAATCTTGTGCTATGGTTGAGAGTGGTACATCCCTGCCGCGATATCATTTGATCACTAGTCAGAAGGGAGACAAGTTATCGCTGGTGCTCATCCACGAGTCAATTCAGCCATGTTCCTCGATGAGCCTTACTGGCTTCCTGAACCTCTATAAACAAATCACTAACAGGGGTCTAGTTTTGAATCGCAGTACTACCACCTTTTTTCTCCTGTCATGAGAAGCCGACCACGCCACCCTACGCCCTGTTTGTGAACTTTGATGAACTGCCCAAGAGGCCTACACTGCCTTGAACAAAAACATAGCTGCAAAGTAGACAAAATTAGTAAGTACTTTGCATTAGCATCCAGGGTCTGCGGACTGATACTCCCAGCTCTCGCATCCCATCAAGTCCTTCAACCCCATCGTAGTCTTGTAGACCTCGGCGTACGTTGCTTTCCTTGCGATAAGCACTGAATGAGAGACAAAGGGTATACAATGGGATAATTCAATAGCAGACCTGTTACAAATTAAGAGCTGGATATATATATATAATATATAATATATATAATATATATATATATATACACACATAGTATAACACTAGCTGCAGTACATGCTCACGCGGCAGAACAGACCTAATACAACACATACACCACCTGTAGTGGCAATTGGAGAATATACACCAGAACGGGGAGGTCGGAAATCTGCGAGCGTTACAACGCTCCAAGATACCCAAGGCCAATTTTTTTTTTTCACCATTCCTCGTGCCCGGTACATACCCAAACTTTTGGTTGATTGGATACAATAGAGACAAATTTCATGAGTTCGGCTTAAATTTCCATTTTTTTTCAAATGAGAGGCGAATGATGAGAATAAAAACTTACAAATAGGATCTGAAAAACACTAACAACAATAAGTTAAAATTTGGGCATTGTAGGTAGGAATATGGAGGGTGAGCACAATGTTTTTGGGATGAGTGGGAATGAGAAGAAAATGCCACCTGTCATTGGGAGCTATAAAGTTAGTGTAGAAAGACCAGGGACGTCGTGAGCGAGGGGGTTGGGGGGTGTCTCACCCCCCAAAAAATGGTCAGAGAGACCTTGCAGTTGGAATTTTCGAAAATTCAGTTGGACTTTCTGACAGATCGTCAGATTGTATATTTACGGGACTGGGTCGAGGACCAGTCAACTTTGTAAATTTCCCAACTCAACCGAAAGGAATATTTCTTATTCATGTAAAAACGGGGGTGGAATACAATTACAACAAAGAATTGTAATTTTTTTATAATATCCGGATAATGTGCGATTAACACGCATATTTACGACTGCAGTGGATGGCGTCTTTCGATATTGTATGACAATCAATTGTGTTTATGTTATGATGAGATTCGCGTACAACCAATACGGAAAAAATCTGGTAAAAATCTGCGACAATGGACCCTCAAGCATTAATTCTTTTAATTAAGATAGATGCAATCTTTGTAATTCGGAGGGATTCAAAGTAAAACATACAAGCAGCACTTGGTAGTCAGCGGAAGGCGGTTGGGGGACATACAAGATCCTGTTTTCCAGATGTGTCGGGGGATCCCCTCCCCCCTCTCCGAAGAAAAAAGCGGGGGTAAGTGCCTGGGAAAACACTCGTATAAGGAGCACAAACGGTTGAACATAATAGGGGCATCGATTAGACCGAGGTTGACAGTATGTCAAAAATTTCCACCGATAAATTTTTGACACAAAATGCCCAGGTTTGAAGATTGAGTATTTGCACCCAAAACGCCTGGAGAGTTTCATTTCCGGCCATCTGGGGGCTTGCACAACACAACAATTCTTTGGCCCGCTGCGCTAACCAATGTTGGCGCTCCGCATGGATAGTATTCTGGACGCCACTGAGAACATCGTCTCTGTCCCGCCTTGTGCCCACAGGCTGAACTGGCCAAAAAAAAGCCCCAATTTATGATAGAAGCCCGGACAACGCCCAAATGGGGGCACAGTACCACCAGTCCTTCCAGTGAAGAAGTTTTCGGCCATCTCACTACTGGGATGGTCCCGTATGCTATGTTGGCCGGCCGCTGTCAGGGTAAGACTACCCAACCCCAGTAAAAGAGCCAATTTACTGCCCATGGAGCTCAGCACGGTAAAATTTTGCAGAAAAAAATCAACACGATCCCCTGAGCAGCAAGTCGCATCCTAAGGACGTGAAAATGCTAATTATTCATGACAACAAAAGTGAATGTTTAGGAGGGGTCATAATGCATCATATGCATCTGAGGCCAACCTGAAATTCAAACTTCTCTGAGTGGGAGGAATGGGGCACGGCGTTCCTGTGAAAAGTGAGATTTAAAATTACTAAATCTTAATTGCCTGTCCCGATTTGATTTGGCAGAAGTACCACTCGTATCTAGGACATGTGAAACTGCGAAATCATCTGGAATGAATTGAGTGTTTTGGAGTGCTATATTGCACCAACTTTGCTCTACACGTCACTGGGCATGCAAATTTGCCCCCCCCCCTAGACTTCCCCCCGATCCATATCAAACTTTCGCCTCCGCTTCAACTACGTTGTTCCGCCACTGATTGTTACTCTAGATTCGGCCACTGCTGTCAACTGCTTTGTGCATTTTTGGAGCTTGTGGCAACCAGCCGCCCACTACCCTTCCACTTCCAATACCGAGAGTGCCACTAAGGCCAGTCTGAATGCACGAAAATCACACTTGGTTGAGAGGTACAGTTAATGCGTTGTGGTGTTACTTGTGTATCTTATACAGCTTTGATGTCCGGTCGCCATCGTCCGTGCCTTAAGGTGGATAGAAGGTTGTCCACAGTCCTCCCCGAAAACAGTTCTGAGATGAGAGGGGCCTCAATCGACTCACTCACTGAACGCTCCTATCTGTGAACTCTCTGTCTCGTTATCCATTTCACAATTTACAAACCTCTTAAAATAAACGGGAGCGCCCCCCCAAATGACAAAAAAGAGAATGCCAAAAATGCACCTTTCAGTATAAGAGGTGTGGGGAATCCTAGCCATTGGGAATTTTTTTAATTCTTCCCCCCCCCATCATATGCCCAGCTACGTCCTGGGAGAGACCATTTGCCCAGCATGGCGTACGGAAAACCAATTTGCGCATATAGTTAGTGTAGGAAGACCTATTCGCCCATATAGTCAGTGTCGGAAAGATCCATCTGCTCATATAGATAGTGTAGGAAAGACCATCTGCCCATAATATACAGTAATTAGGTAGTCAACACCCTTTGCCCATATAGTTAGTGTAGGAGAGATTTATTTGCTCATATAGTTAGCGTGGGGAATAGAATGATTATGAATTTGATTGAATTATTGTCGACATTGGAAATTGGCTTCACAGGTCGTAAGCGCATAAACAATACGAACAATAGTCGCATTATACAGAGGATACATACAAGAACGATTCAAACATGTACAGACCTACTGAATTAAAATTAATAGAGTTAGATCTGGGAAGACCCATTTGCCCATAATACTAGTTACTGTAGTGTAGGAAGGAAAACAAGAGCCATTAGCTCATATAGTTAGTGTAGGAGAGACCCATTTGTCCATATAGTCAGTGTGGTTAAGACCTATTTGTCCATATAGTGCAGTGTAGGAAAAGAACCATCGCTCTTATAGTTAAGCTGCTTTTACTAGGGAATGCGCGCTCTGAGGGGGACATTTCTGCCAACTTGCCTCCAAAGAGGGACACTTCAATTCATGCTCCGGACAGTGTAATGTTCAGTAAACCAAAATCCCTACTGTCAAAACTATTGGAGAATGATGAAACTGTATTGAATTCCCTCATCTCCTCGGTCAGCACAGAGGGCCATCTTAATTTTTCATCACTATAGGGGTCTAACTCTTGAAAAACTGGCGCACATGGCACATCCCCGATAATATACTCACGAAAGAATTTGACTGCTGCAGCACCTGAGATGGCTAACAGTGCCCCGATCATGAATGTTTCTCAGATGGGCCTGCGCAAGCCCCTCATCTTGGGTGTACAAGTTCCATGATCAAATTAGAGCTTGCGGTATTAATCAAAAGAAATAGAGTGAAAGACTGAGAATACATGTTCCGGTGAGTTAGATTGACCAGTATGTTTGACCTTAGAATGACATGCATGGGGCAGAGTCAAGAGGCTAACAGTGCCCGATCATGAACTGTTTCTTCAGGTGGGCCAGCAGCAAAGCCCCTCATCTGGGGTCGTACAAGTGGCCATGATCAAATTCAGGCTGTGCGGTATATCAAAAGAAATAGAGTGAAAGACGGATAATATGTTCCTTGAGTAGATTGGGGGGGGGGGGGGGATGTATGTTTGACCTTAGAATGACATGCATGGGGCAAAGTCAGAGGGTAAATAGCTGCTTGACTATAACAAACCCCCTACAAAGTATCGTGTAATTGGACTTACTCCTGTATTTGATAGAGAACCAGAAAGCCAAGAGTTTCAGTGATTCCGTGACCTTCTGGCACCTATGCCAGACAGTGCCAAACGGTAGATTGTACCAGCTCTTATGGGCAACATAACGCCTCATTTTTTTTCACCACCAATATGGCCTCCTATACTCTTGATAAAGAACTACCCTAAATTCCAAGGTCCATTCAGACTGACCCTCTGTTGACCTCAAATGCACTCGACCTACCCCAAAACAATCCGAGTTTATGTCCTTATCATGATACTCACATAACCAGTAATGAGGCTCGATCCATCCTTGTGGGTGAGTTATCGTGTTTACATGTGCACGCCCGAATTGGCCGGAAATAATTACTCTTCACACATTTTATATTCTTGACCAAAATCACCCCCTACCTGCTCCAAACAATAAGGTTCCTGCTCTCCCCATATGAAAGCTAGACACTAAATTCCAACTTAATAAGACAAACCGTTTGGGAACTAAATCGTTTTTACAAGGATTTTCAGACTTTGACGCTCTTGACCTCAGAGGACCTCTGACACTGACCCAAAACAATAGGAGACTACATGGTTGTATCACGAATGCATGCCGCAGAAAAAATTGCTCTATTTCTGTTGGCTTCGTCGATAATTCCGTAAAATTTGCCAGGTGATATGCGTTCCAAATACCCCCGCCTACGAAGTAGTTGAAACATGGGGTTGGGGTTGGTTGAAACATTGCCTCCAGCTTCTAGGAAATGAATAGGAACTTCATGACATCTATACACATTGTTCCCTTGGTTCATGCTCTATATAGATCCATATATAATATTAAAGCCACAACTCCGATACATGAAATTCAATTGTAACAATCTGTGAATATTTAACCACCGTAATTCTGGGAAATTTTTCACAAGAAGCATTAGAACTAGGCAACATTTGAATCAGCAGAATGTTTTATTCTCTGCGATTTTTTGTAAGACTACGGTGAAGTGTTTTCCCAGGTTTGGGATTATAGTTGAATCTGAGCAATTAGCGAGCAAATGTTATGCATGACAGCGATGTTCCAACTAACCCCATGGACCATTTTGACCTTTTGTATGCTCATTACACAGTATGGACCAGCTGGATAATTCTTTATTGCCTCAAATGCAGCTTATACTTTTAAGCTGTAAACAACCTCAATCAGGATATTTTGATTATTATAGGGAACTGCAATCGCTAAGGCGTTGCACTTAAACTGAGTGAAAAGACAGAAGAGGATCAGGTAAACCTTGGTCCCCATATATATATATAGCCTTAGCCTACACATGCAATGAGTGACAATCTATGTATAGCCTTGTGATTGCGTGAAATCATGTTACGGGTATGTTCAAAACGATTATGCCCTCTCGGATATTACCGGTTATTATTTCTCCATGATCGGTCCGATTCTAATAACTATTATTCAAGAGCACATTAACCTGTTCACGATATCATTGCGTTACAAGGCACCTTGCTGAAGTTAACTCCCCCATCATAGACACACGTGTATCAGCTCTTCAGCTTCATGTGATACTATCCGATTCCATCTGGCCGTTGCGGTGTACCGGCCACCATAAACCCATTGGTTTTTTATAGCACCGAAAACACTCGTTTTTCAGAAATGTTTTAAAAACAAGGCACCGAAAAGTTTGGTGGTCTTTTTCCGCACCTATCATGATTTTGTCATAAAAACAACTGAAGTCTGCTGAAACTGCCGTGCAGCACTCTGGCGATATATAATAAATAAAGATAATGTAACGAAGTTCCGCCGACCGGCAAATTTTACGAAGATCACTGATGTTTTTACACACACCTACCATGCCATATTAGGCCTATGGAAGTTCCGATCAGTGCCAGTGGTCTGTAAAGATTTGCAATAAGTTTCGGAAAGTAACGTACGCATTCCGAGACTACAGCTGCCTCAAAATAAACATATTTCAAGAGTGAAAAAGTTTCCCCTTCTAACCATCAGTCATTCTTTGTATCATGGATGTATTGTTGGGCTGTTTATCAATAAATTGAACCAGAAAGCCAGAAGCTTAGCGATTCCTTGACCTCTTTCTGAACAAGTTTACAACGTGATGAGCTTGCACAAGGTCAAATAGGGAGCTTGTACCACTCATATGGGCAACATAAAGTTTGACAAATTTCCCTTTTTTAGCAGATGGTAAACTAAGTGGATAATGGATAAACCTTTTCTAATATCGGTTTTCATTTCACAAACTTTCCAAAGGTTTACCGATAATATTCACAAATAAACAAAATCCAGTGTTCAAACATTATCAGAAATAGCGTCCTATTCGATTATTCAAGCTGGCACATTACACGATCATATATCATTTCTTATGTTGGCAACTTGCCTGAGTTTGAATCCCATCAATAGACCTACAGCTGTTAGTCCATATTTCATCTTTAGTTTCAATCAAACCTTTCCGATTCAATCCTTTTATGCATCATATGTGTGGACCATGGTGTGTGTCTCGAGACCCTCTCGTCCCTCCGAGACCATCTTTTTTCTGGTCCTCGGTCTCGATCCGTCTCGACACCCTGTTGTCTCGGTCTCGAACCCTTTCTGGTCTTGGGAATTCTTCCGGTCTCGCTTCGAACCAACAAAAAATATTGTGTCAACCTTTTTTCTTTCTTCTTCGGAATTATTTCAGTTCCAGCAAAAAATCTCCTGCAATTGGCCATTGTGGTGCGCTTTGTATGAACTACAGTGGGTGGTACTTTAAGTACTTGTCAATGTGGGAAACAGCCCAGGGCTTAGGCCGAATTGTTGCTTAGCTTCAATGTTGGCCAGGCACAATAGCTTAATGGTCACACACAGTAGTCACAAGGCTGATCAGTCACGATGTTTAACACACCAATCTTATAGGACTCCTGAGAGTGTTAACCCTAAACTCCTGTTTCCAATTGATCATGTGCCTAACATTCTGTGCCTAGCCCTACTTGCACAGTACAGTAGGCAAGAGTCAGAATCCTGGTAACGTGGTTCAATCGTATGTGTTGCCTCACTTTAAGAATGCCTGTCTTTGACAGTGGATATATTAGTCATTAGCCAATCAAAATTTGCTCCGAATATTGTTATGTGTCTGTTCAACACCTGAAATGTATCCTGTTTTTCCACATATTTTCGAGTTGTATTGTTCGGGCTTTCGCCTCGATTTTTATCCACCCTAAATACTTGAACCCTAATCATGATAGAAAAATTAATGAATAAAATAGCAACCCTTGCCCTATAACATGGTAATCCCATTACGTAAGCTACCCCTAGTAATAACTCCAGTAGCACTGGCTGAAACACCTTATACTAAGAGAAGAGAATGGAAGGTAATAATTTAGTGATTTCAGTACTAATTTAGTGGGGATGAGGAGCAGAAAATTGGTGATAAATTATGCCAGTAACTGCCGTAGCCAAAACGACTATCAATTATAATTATGAACTGTGAACATGAATTTGTTTTGATTTTCCAGATGGGTCAGACCTTTCTGAACATTGGTACCCGTTTCGCGAAAGTTGATCTGACAATGGGTGCACAGTTCTCAGTACACTTATTTACATGTACCTTGGATGCTTATTGGCTACTTGGTCATGAAGTAGTCATGTCCCATGTCAATCAAGGGAGTATTTTTAAGAGCTTTATAGCAATTCAGGTCTACAATATTAACTAGGCTATCCCCGTGGCGCATGTTTGTCCAGGGGGTATTTCTAGCTGTGATTAGTGTGAGAAATGTACCACCTTAAACCTGTGAAAGGGTCCACAGTAGAAACCTTGTCTAAAACACTGATTCTCATTTCGAGCAAACAGTGCTGGGCCTAAACGTGATACAGTACAATGGTAATGAAATTGGTCTCCATCAAAGTACAAAAGCTAATGGAATGGCATTTGAAGGGGTCACTTATTGGTTTGATTTTGGAAGCTCGGGATTGGGCTATGGATGGAGACACAATAGCGCCCCCACCTGGCCGCATAAGGACAGCGGGTGTCCCTGGTTGGGAGTGGAATACGACATAATAACTAATTGGAATACAGAGACTGAGATAGAAGACAATAATTTCATGTTAGGAAGCCCTAGTATTCTGAATGCTTGGATAACGCTGCAAGAAGGAATGCTCCCCGGCCAAGAATAGGTTACCAATGAAGAGGTGGGATGGGGAGGGCTCATCCCATGAAGTCACAGTGGCAATTGTCTTACTGTGTATCAGTGCCATATTCAGTAGTGTGAATACATGGGGTCAGTCTGCCTCCTGGCGGGGTCTTCACAATCTATTTTTCACATTTCTTTTAATGTTAATAGAGGCCATGAGGGTTTGTATTTTGGTTCATGGTTCACCAATATTTGGGCGGTACTGTGGTGGGGGTGGGGGGGTGGGGGCTGGCGGGAATGGGCAGGGCGTGCCTAGCGCACATGGCGCCAACCCGTGATTTATGCTCAGGTGGTTAGACCTACGCCTTGTTGTCGATTCTGGAGAATGATCGGGAAGAATAAGTGTTGACTTGTTTTTCAGATCGTTGAAAAATCAAATGTATCAATGAGCAGAACTTGTCTCTCATTGTCAAAAATAGAGCATGTGGGTGTAAATAGGCCTACAATACGGTTCGTACTTCGAATTGGGTTGCCCTATACACTATATATACATTCGATCTCGATCCTCGATCCTCGGACCTTGCTGTCTCGGTCTCGAAGTTGCGCTCCCGGTCTCGGTCTCGAAGTTGCGCTCCCGGTCTCGGTCTCGATGTGCTGGTCCTCGACTACAGACCTGGTGTGGGCGCCTCCCGGCGAAGGACAAAAGAATTATATTCCAGCTTTCGAAATGGATCGGAAAGTCTGAGACCTTGTATAATTGCAACCTTAAAATGTTTTTTTTGCATACACTGTACAAACACAACAGTTGTGCGTGACAGTAGTGCGGTCGGTCACTAATATCAACTCTTCTCTCTTGTAATGTCTGTGGGTTTTTTGCATTGACCCCTTGGTTAATACTAATAAAACCGCGAGCGTTAGTGGTCGCTGATTGTCGCCAAATATTGCTGTGCCTTGAACTCCCGTCGACCTACGTACTCAATGCCATGAAGCGAATGGATTATTTACGATTTCTCACTGGATACAACAACGATAATTATTTGTTTAGAAAATGAAGCTAGCACAGTCACAATCAAATTCCAGGCCGTGTCTTGCTTGCTTCTGTGTCCATGCCAAACGAGGCATGTTATGTACAGCATACACTATTCAAATCGTGATGTCTTATGTCCGCTGTCTAGTAACATCGCGATGCCACAACATAGAATACGACTGGAAGAACAATCGTGTTTGTGAGTTTTATTCATCGGGAGGGCTGGTTTCGAGGGGGGGGTATGCCCAGCGCATTTGAATATTTTCAAGACATTTTTTTGTTTCAAAACTGGTTGTATTTTCAGAACATGTGTGTTTCCATCGTGTACCAATATGAGCAGTAAGGGAATGTTGCAATTTCTGGGTCCGGCCCCTGTGTTATGGGTAAGGCAGTATCCTCGTGATCTGATAGATGACACTATGATAGCAATTAACAAAGGTTGAGGAATAAACGTGGTTTTCCATATGGGGTACCGTTTTATTGATGATTTTCTATAATGCTATCTAGTTTTTAAGACACTCAATTTCGGTGCACCAGTTTATACCGGGCTTGTTTTTCGTTCGGTGGCCGGTTTATTGAACGACTGCAACACTCTGATCCATCCCCTCTTTAAATTGAATATTGCATGCATGATTGTTCGTGGCTGTCCGACGAAGGAAACAAAATATATATGTGGTCTCTACCGAATGACTTTTAAATGTCAATCCGATGGCCGATGTTCGATCCGATGATGGACAGCAGGAACTATTATGACCACTCTAGGACCGATTGGTTTGGTTCATTGGGTTAGCGTACCGGTGTATAGTTATGTCTTTTGAGAACCGTAAAAGAAGTGAGCATCCACAACCCTTCAGATGTGAGCCCATTATTGATAAACAAATTTTGATCACATTGATATGTGATCTTTTCCTAAATGAAACTTAACAATTGTGAGCGATTCGATCACTAGTTTGTGTTTCAACGAGCGTTTAGCCCAAAGCTAACGTTCTTCACGTAACAGCTGAAACTTGGTTGTCACATGTGCTGTATTGGGTAACGAGTAATTACTTTTAAGTGCTCACAAATATTGTGATGGCTACACTAACCGTCCATACTCGGAAGATACAGCCTAGTCAGTGCGGCTCCGAATTGATTACATTTTCATGCTCCAAAAATATATATAGCGATTTGTTTAGTGCGGAGTACCTACTTAAGTTCGCATATACCGTAGTCTATGAGAGGATCTATTTGTTAATGTATGTAGCGTACCTGATGTTTGTATTAGTGTGGTCTGCTGTGACAAACTATTTTCGATTTTTTCAAATTTTATGTAAACAACGCATGCATGATATAAGACATTGCTAATATGGTTAGAATGGAAACTTATTTTATTTTGCCACATGCTGTAGTCTTCGCGTGCTTAAGTTATCACTTTTTTCCAAAACTTATTGCAAATCTTACAGAAATTGGCAGTGAAGGAACGTTCCACTAAGTAGGCCTCATTTGTGGCGTGCGTGGGTGTGGTAAAAATCCTGTTCAGTATCCTCTCCGTATAATTCTCACCATCGCGAAACCTCTTCATTAAATTCGGAATTATTCATATATCGCATATGCAGGCAGCGCCTATGATCAATACGACGTATGTCACTGCGGTTGTCAATTATATGATATAATTCAGATCGGGCCTACGCTTAGGATAGCGAGTATTAACCGACGCTGAGGGGAGGCGAACTCAAGTTTATAAAAAATCCGGACTGTCCCGACGGCTTGACAATGCTTGTCACTTCCCGATCCTGGCTGGGCAGCCAGGGGTGCTTCATTTCTGACATTTTCCTGCGCGTAGGGTGATTGTTGGGCACAACATGCATAGAATTTGTTTGTTGGTCATTGCGCCGATAGTGCGAAATATCGGGCCAGTCCGATATCGGTAGAGCCCTAATTTTATGCCAGCTAAATGGATTCGGAATTTCTGCTACACATGCCAGAATAACAATTTTCATTGGCCTATTTTTTCATGTTGTCCAACTTTGTTCAATGTTTACATAGCATCAGCAGCACATTGCACAACTCACCACAGTGATTGGCTCGCTATGACCTAAGTTTGAAAGAAGTGACGCGGCCTTCTTCTCCGATTATTCTAACAAAATGATGCACCTGTGGCATGTGGAAGGATCCTGATCCTGGAACTATGCTGCCAAATTGTATAGGCCTAGGTGAGTGAGACTCCCGAATCAGGCACTGACGTACAGCACATCCATGAAATGCTTTCTCTGGTCTGATGATGAGCAGCACGAGTTTCAGAGCCAATCATTCCCCTTCCGAAGACTAATGAGGTTTTTTTTTCTCACTGAACGGCGTTCAAAAGTAAAAACGCAACATATTCTACCGTGATGACTAACGCCGGCTGCCATGGCGGGTTAGCCTAGGCCTAAAATACTCATATTATAGTGTTAGGCTAGCCTCCGAACACACCGAGACGAAACCAGGAAGGTAATTAGCCTGTGCATAGGTTTGAGTTAAATTATATATAGAATGGGGAACCCGACACAGGGAGGAGATATTCTTTAATTCAATGAGAACGACACTTTTGTAAACTCGGAAACAATGTCTTCCAAGGCTCACCTTCACTTCAAAACTATGTGCACCGAGATTATTAGCTTGGGTTACTAAACATGCTGCCACCGAAATAGCAAGCTACGTGACGGCCCCCCAAAAACGTTTCAATATTCATTAGAAGGTAACATACGCTAGAAACTCTATAATAATGTCGCAGATCATTGTTCCCCTTTTCTCCGAATAAATCGTCAATGAGGTTGAAAAACACAACAAACAAATTTGTGTTGTATTATGTAACAAATTAGAATGGGCAACCCCTGTAGAGTACGTGAGAAAATTGATTTAGCGTATCTTCCACTTTTCTCCGTAACTCCACAGCGCCACGATCAACCACACAACTGCATGTATGGAAATCCTTGCTCCGCCGCCGTGTCTATACTCATGGCCTCTCGAGGGGGGGGGGCACCCCCTAACCGAGTTCGGTCATTGTGTCCACACCCCATTCAGGTTTGAGCTTAAGGCTGTCATGGAAAATATTTTCACGAATTTGTATCCCGGTTTCGATCAGCTGGCTGCGAAATTCTTATGCAGTGTACGTGAGACCAACTGAATGTAAGATGCCTAATCTGACGCCCAAATTCACTTGATTATTTTGATGTTTGATCTGATAGTATTGGAAAAAGCTCTCTCTTGAAGTTCCTTATAATTGTTTTAATAAATCCTAGCACCCAACAACTTGATAAAATACCAAAAAGTTGAATTTTTCAAGATTTTTATTTTGGATATAAAAATGGTACTATTTGTATGTGGCTCGCAGGCACTTCTAGTCGTCACTTCAAACATTGTGAGGGTTTGCACATGCAGGCTTCCCTACCAGTAGTGAAACGTTGCCATTGTAAATTTCCTGACGAATCTCAGCAGTTTTGTTTCTATCGCCGTAGTTGTGCTTTGTTAAACTTGTGTAATGGACGTGAACATGTTAAGTCAAGTAGCAACTGGCCTTTCCGGTGTTCTGTGAGGCCTGATTTGTTTAAATTATCCTTTGCCTCACTTCGCGCCAACTGATGAATTCTGCTTTGACGGGCACATCACCATAAACCACATACCGTACCTACCCCGAAATAGGCCTACACTTTCACAACCTGTCTTGGCGGCTGTAGGCCCACACTGATCTAGGCATAACCTACCGTATGCATAGGGGCCTACACATGACGAAATTTCAATCATACATTTTGATTCCTCAAAAACGAATCATTACCATGGGCGTCGATCACGTGGGGGGGGGGGGGGTCGGGGACATAATTGAACCGCCCCCCCCCCAATATTTTGTGGACTGGTGAAAAATCCTATAATCAGATGTACAGTCGGCAAAACATAATGTCTAAACTCCATTTTCCTCATTAGATTGTTTAAAAAAAAATGGTTGAGAAGGCCGAAATGCAAAAAAAAAAAAAAAAATCGCGCTGCGCACGCTGTATCCTATCTTTCCTCCGTATGTATAATACAGTGGTCCCTAACATAACTTTGTCAGATTCTGGCAATATGATTTTTGACATACTTGGCATCTCGAGTTGTGGTGCTACATACAGACAGGCAGGCACGAGATTTGGTTTGTAGGACTTGAATTCATTTTCTAAAACTACCACCCCCCCCCCCCCCCCTCTCCCCAATCCAACCCATGCCGAGAATCGAACTGCCATTTCTTAACACTGCACCAGGCTCAAAATCCCTATGCGCCGTAGCCCGGGCCTTCCCCTCCCCCGTCGGGCTACTGGATTCAGTTGCGAAATGCCCTTCTGCTAAACCGCAATCGGTAGTCTGTACATTCAAATTACAGAATTACAGAGCCCATATTATATAGTCCAACGCCCAAACATATAATAGTTGTTTTCCGCCGATTCAATGCGTCCGCCGCGTACTCGCGCTCAATCCGCAACCTGTTGAAAATGATAAAACTGCGCCCCGTGTGTTGCGAGCTGTGTCTTGCCAATTTATTTGCCGAATCATCCCATCTGCCATTGGACATCGCAGCTTTAATGGTAAGTGATAATAAAACAGCATGCAAACTGTATGTTGGCTTGCCTTACTCCGCCGCAATGCAGTTGCACTACTTTCAATACCTGGCCTTTTGGAACACTTGGTCATCACCTACTTCTTACTGTTGACTAGCATTCTGACAATGCATTTCCCACTGATAATGTACAGTGCGTTTCTCAACTACCAAGTCGGCCACGCCTATTGACTTGGTACAGCCGCCGACAATAACCGTTTTTTTATCGCACACAATTAACATCTATGGTAGTTTCTAACTAACTCTGTGAATTAGACTGGAATGATTCGCGATCGCCGATCCAGGCCTCGCTCCACGATACTGCAATGCAATTTGCGTGGGCCTACAATTCCTATGAATGCATTAATGTGATTAATGGGAACTTGGTGGAAAAAATAATATACATAAGTTTAGCGCAATCTGGTGTCTCTTCAGGGCTGATTTTAAACTGTGTTGGCCTTAATAGCTTAGTTTTCCTAGCTAAATAGTCACGGTTCGTTAGGGGCCCTACTGCAATTGCACTATAACGACCTGTTTTGCATGGCCGGGCCGCTGTGCATACATAATCACGTATGGAGAATGTAGTACATGTAATTTCTGCCTCGTAACACATGACATGTGGTCCGCATGCATGTGCTGTTTGCCATACGGACTTTGTCATAAATTCTTTGCAACTATCGATAACCAAACCAGAATAAAATATATAATTTGGGGCAATCTTTTCACTTAAAAAGAGGAATGTATAACAAGAAGGGCAATAGAATACGTGAGCTGCAAGTTGCAGTGTAATACGTAACGACTCCTAGCGGGACCGGCACCGAACTGGTGCCAGGGCATCGTCAAATACCGGTGTCCAAAAATTAGGTACCGCGCGCAACCCTAGCCAAAGTTTTCTCGCGAGGCAGGAAACGGGCGGAGATGATGGGGGAAGTCCAAGGTCGGAGATAGCATTTGTGGAATTGGCACCAGCAGGCATGGCCCCAGCAAATCGCAAGTGCAATATGATTAGTGGGGCTCAAGGGAATGATCGAGAGTTAGTTCAGGGTTGTTTGTTTTTTGGCATTTAAGTAACATTTCAAACACTGGTAAATCATGGACACCCAGTCGGCCCCTTCGGGCTAGCCAGATTAAGCCACTTGGGAGCCCGAAGGGCTACTAAATTCCCAAAATATTTTTCGACACTGGCCTGCACACCAGTTTAGTCTACTTCTGATCCTTATTGTTTCAGATGCTTTCCCAGCCTGACGTGCTGTTTTCGATAGAAGATAAACGAACCATATGTAACGCAAACAACAGAAGGGATCGTGCAACATTAGTATGGAGGTTTACGTTGATTGACGTATGGACCTACACCGGCGCGGAGCGGGGCTGTAGGATGGAGACCACGATGACGAAATGTAAGGACTCCCACGACCAGTTTTCGGAAATTTACTGTCAATTTCAGTGATTGCATACTGCCATAAGTCGCGGGAATTGCCGCTCCCGCGTCTGGGATGGGGAAGGGGAGGGGGGGTCTGTGAGACAATTTCCTTTCCGTACGCGTCAACTTATGGTGACGCGAATTGTAATGAATAAACGTAGTCAGTTCCTTCAAAGTGTTTCTTGATAATATACATTTCGAAAATTTATTGTCAATTTTGGGGATGTTTCTTACTGCGAAGACATGGGGAGTAACGTTTCCGGCAATCGGGGGATTGGTAAGGCTCAAAATTTCCTTGTACCATACGAGACCACTGATTCTGGCCGCAAATTGTAAGGAATAAACATCAATTTATTCCTTCAGACGTTGCTTGAAATACAAATTTTCTGGAAATTATTGCCATTTTAACAACGTTGCTCACTGCCATGCTAGCGCGGGAATTGCCGTTTCCTGCAATCTGGGGGTTCCGTAAGACGAACCTTTCCCCGCTTGACCCTACGCGTCCCCGATGGTGGCGGCTGGCCGCGAATTGTAACGAATACACACGATCAGTTTCTTCAAGAACGTTTCTAGAAATATAATTCTGAAATTTATTTGCCAATTTTAGGGACGTTGCTTACTGCCATACGGTCCGTGAAATGCCGTTTCCTTCAATTCGGGGTCGTAAACAAAAACAAATCTTGTACCCTCCGCGTCAACAAGCGACGGTGGCCCGAAGTGTACGGAATAAACATTGATCCTTCCTTCAGAATGTTCTTGAAAATAAAAATCGGGAATTTATTGACTATTTTTTAGGATGTTTCTGACTGCCATATGCACAGAATGCCGTTTCCTGCAATCTGGGGGGTCTGTAAAACGTCAAATTACTACAAATTTCCTTGTTCGCTACGGCGCCAACCCCGTGGCGCTCCGCTTAGAGGTGCTACCGCTCATATGCCCCCAATTCAACACAGATCGCCGCCCCTGATCTTACAACTAAACAACAGTGAAGTACTATTTCAAGTGATATATGAAAAGCAGACATTTCAAGCTCATTGTATCTAGTATAACAACAAACGTGCTTCTTCGTAAACACGCAGAATTTTCGAAGGGTACGTGACACACTCCTTCCCTTATACCCTCATACATCCATAATGGGGGACCCTGTGTTCCTTCCCCTTTCCCCATAAACCTGGCTACTACGCCCTCTGTTCACTGTTATTTTGCTTTTGCTCATGGGTCGCCCTTGCCTTCTTGCTGCTATTAAAATTAGGGTACCGTTACCGCGGGTACATCAGGGTGTCCTGTCTACTCGAATCCCGCGATTCGCAATGAAATAATAACTACAAAAAAGTAATACACAAAATTGCCAAAGAAAAAAATCTGAAAAATGGGAATGACGAAATGTAGGTTTTTTTGTGAAGGTGTGGGGTTATGTGTCTTTTGGTCAGGAGAGCTCAGCACCCCCAGTATAAAAAATCGTTCGCAGGGGCCTGTCTATAATTGGAGGTCTTGAGGGGGAGGGAGGGTAAACACTCTTCAGGCGCGTATCCAGTGGGGAGGTGGGTTTGGAGGCGCGCCCCGTGTACGTGAGAGCTGAAATAAGAGAAAGATCTAGGGAGAGAAAAAAAGGGGGGGGAAGAGAGAGTAAAGAGAGGAATGAGAGCGGAGGAGAAGACTTAGAGTAGTTGGAAGCATTAAAAGGAAAGAGAAGTGGAGAAGGGGAATATTGGGGATAACAGAGAATCCAAGAAACTGGAAAGATACGTCGGCTAAAGTGAATCATATTGCAAATGAAGAGTCGAAGATGTTCTTCCGATTTTAGCACATAAAGCCCCTCCCCTCCAACCCGCCCCGATCTATCAACTGATATAGGCCTAGCCTATAATACATGGTCCTGATAACAAAAATATCCCCTCTCCGTTCGCCAGTCCAGTCATGTTACATCATCAGCTTCCGGCATCTCGGATGGTGACTATGAATCGAGGCCGGGAGCCGGGTTCGCCCCCCTCCCACCCCCCCCCCCCCTCTACAGCACTACAAGTCCATGGGATCATGAGAATCTGGAGGAACCGCCGCATATCCGCTCATCAGGCCTGAGTGAAATACAATTTCGACATAATTCATGTTGACATCCTTTGTCGAAAGATAAACCAAACTGCATCTATGAAGCCTGTCGATCCTGCAATCAGTCGAAGCGAAACCTACGCCCGTTTCACATGCCACTCGGAAAACTCATTCAGATGCTCGCCGTTGACTGAGCCCCCCCCCCCCCCCAACCTAAAAAATCCTTTATATGAACGATTATCAGCCGATGATGGCGGCTCCGCTTAGATGGTCACGTCCTAAATACCCCCTCCTCCGCAATAGAACATAATCTGCCTCTACACATAAGTCCACCATTTCATCTCCCAGCGACCCCACAAAAACTATGGCTAGTCACTTGCATCACTCGTGAAAATAGCTCAGCGGAAGACTAGGAAATTGCCATTTCCCGTATCTGGGGCTGGGAGGCTTCCAAAACTTTCGTGTACGCTAGCGGCCAACTGATGCTGGCTTCGTTTAATTGTAACTCAACGACCCCTAAAGTATTCTACCCCCCCCCCCTTCCCCCCATCACGCGCCCACTCATTGGAATTGCTAGATTATCTTTGGTTTTGGTGTCATTCTACCGCGAGTAGTTTGAGTATAAACGGTCCCTCTATGGCCCTGGAGGGAAATTGTCGGCGATCTGGAAGGGGTCAGAACCCAACCTTCCTGCTTCCGCTCCGCTCCAACCTATTGGCGCCGTCCGCTTTGATAGTGGAACTGCGCCCCCCAGGTTTACTACATCCTCCATACGATCCTGCTCTTAATAAACCTGCATAGAACAGAGCGGGCGGCGCGAGCATCCGGCTCTCACCGACGCAGGGTGTAAAACACAGGGGCGGCGATCCTGGGGGATAAACCCCCACATGGAAATGGTTGGAACGAGACATAATACACATTGCCCCCCCCCATGAATACCTGGGCTAGCAAATTTTTTACGCCTATATAGTTAACGTAAAACGGAGAATGTAAAACACTTTGGGCGTATTTTTGCAATATTTGCATTTGAGTTTTGCGCGGGCGACGTTTGTATATATTCAATTACAAGTTTTGGATTACTTCATCAAGGTACCGGGGCGATCTAGATAACTAAATTTACTTTATTTCCTTATAAATATTTCCAAGCAGATTGCCCGAATCTTGTGCTGAGAGTAGAGATTTTGGATGCAAAACTTGTGCGCGCTTCGCGCGCGGGATCGTTCTTATCTTCGTATAATAACCAATAACTTTCTGTTAGCCCTGGTGGCCGTAGTTTGTGAAGATTTGCGTAGACTTGTCATTGACGAATGATTTGCAAAACAAGCGAGGGTCACCAAAAGTTGTCTCGCCTGGTTGCGCGAATCGGTGTTTCTATTATTCCCACTACAACTACACACACTATATACATAACCAACGAGTTCAGCAGAACCATCGCCGATGTCCAAACGAACATCACATTATTTTCCCATAAAACACTAAAAAATCCGGCAAAATAAACTGAAAATAACTATAAAAAGTTTGACTCTATACAAAATCAAATCAGAATTGAAATTTTCTTTTCTATCTTCATTGCCCCCCCCCCCCCAAACTCTCTCTCCCCCCATACCCAAATTTGAATAAAGCTTTATCGCTCAGTCAACACTCACTCTTTGACCCGAAATCCAACTTGCAAAGGTTCTAAATCCCCTAGCAAGCCACGGGCTTCTTTGCTTTTAAAATAATTTCCTTCATTATTCATTGCTTTTATTTTCCATCAGCAGGACATGCCATCCCCCCCCTGACAGGCACCATACAACCCTTCCCCCGCCTCCCCCCCACCACCAACAAACTATCCCCCCGCAGGCAGTCAGGATGTCCCAAATAATATCTTAGGAAACCTCCACAGTTGTTCCCAGCAAGATGAGAGGAAAGAAATGTTACAGTCTTTTTGAAGGTCTAATCACCCTAATCAAACTGGTTCGGTAAGAGAGGGTTTGCTTGTGGGGCCACTTATAACAGCACAATTGTCACAGGAAGCTGGTTTGCTCGTTCCTCCGTGCTTATTCTAACAGAAGCTATTATATGAATGGAATTCAAATTTAATTCCCGAACATCAAACACATAGATCCAGAGAATGTTAACGGACCATACCTACGGTTCGGCGAATTCTTACGCAGTTGGAATTGGAATTATTTTGCAAGTTAGGCACATACATGACCCTCTGACCCATAGCTGTACCTTCAAAATGATCATGACCAAAGGTGGATCAACATCTACCAGTTTTGTGTGAAATCCACGAACTTTCAAAAATTGTCATGAAATACTGCAATTAGACACATTAAGTGACCTCCATGACCCCGACTTCACTTTTAAATGTTCTCGGAAACTCATGGTAGACCACATCCACCCAGTTTCGTGAAATCCGACAAACTGCAAATTATACCACTTAATTAGCATATTTCAGGCTGACAATCTAATCAGTTCATCTAACCCGCATCCAGGTCCTTACATGCCAAACTACATCACTGTAGCACATTCGTTTTTTGCGTAATCTTGCTAACGAGCTTGATCAATAAATTCATAACGTAACTAATTACCCAATTAATTAATGACTTTGCTGCCCAAATCTAATCAGATTGTTGTCCCCTCAACCCCGGTGCTACACACACAATTCGTCATAATCGACCTCACGGGTTGTGAGAAACCCTGCTAATGAGAAAGTGGACATAGCACACACTCACCCACATACACACACACACACGCGCGCGCCAAAGCGACCACTAAGTCTCCTCCTGAATTTCATCAGGCGAGACAAAATGGGTTTGAAGGAACGTTTGCTTTCCTTTGAAACTTGAGTCCAGACAATGGACAGGGCCCTTCGTAGAGCCGGATAGGCCTTCTCGAGTGACTTGAAAAGGCACTAATTTCCACATTTTCTCGTTTTTCTACGTATCTCGGTCAACCGATAGTGGCACTCCGCCGTTTTGCTAATATTTACTAGCTCTCATAAATTTGCCCTGTAATCGTGGTCGATCTCCAAACTCCATGATACCCTGGCAGCTATTGCAGCTGCCCAACCATAAGTTATACTCCTCTCCTAACACTGTAGCCCTTTTCCGGAAACTACTGCGGTTGTCTGGAATTCCTTTTCCTCACCTGTCCTAATATGTAACCCCGGCAACATCGCTGATCTTATCTCAATTACCATCTCTGTATCACTATTATTGCCCGCATTGTTGTCGTTTTATTTAATATGAGAAAACCATTCCGAGCTCGGTATATGCAGCCTAAACACTCGGGAACTTCATTTCTCCTAACCACCTGTGGCTTGTAAACACAAAAATGTCGGAACGCGCCGCGCACGCGATGGTGGCCTTCCCGCTTTAGATGGTACCACGCACCATAATACCCCCCCCCCAACTTCAAAAACGCATCGCCGCCCATGCATTACATATAAGAGGCGGGGGGGTGTTTCAACATCTAACAAGGTGCTAAGGGTTACATTAGTCCGCCTATCTCAATTTACGGCAGTTCGAGTGTAGAACACTTGCATAAATTATCCGTGTACTCAGTGATTTTTGCAATTAGCATTTAATTCCAGAATGCCCTCATGTGCTATTCCATTCAATTATTTGGTTTTTGGTTTTGAATTGAATTCCTACGTTCCGGAAGCCAATTAAATCTCATCAGGTAACTTCCTGCCGGATTGGAACGTATATGACTAGTTAGCACCGGCGATTCTCTCTTTGAACGCCTTTGCCCAAATGATATCAAGCATTTCCAACCTACTTCCCTTGGCCGCATTCTGCTGCGTTTCAGGCGACATTATCACACTCTCACGTGCCGTAAATCAACATGGTTTTACGCCCCGAGGACACTCAACTGTATACTTCATCTAAAGACTGCGCCGAACGCCATCTTCCATGGCAGCTACTCGAGTGCTGTGTTTTTGACGTCATGGCTTTTTTTTTTTGTTTTGTTTTTTTTTTTTCATTCTACCCTCCATTTTGGCGGATCTTTGGTTTACCCATTCCTCGACGCCAAGACCTTGGTGTTTCTATTGCCAACATCTTGACCTCAAGGCACGTGCGTAAAGTGTGTCAGGCTTGGCTGGTTCGGTGTTCCCAGATCGGAATGTCGAAAATACCCTTGACCAATCCTCCTCCGAAAGACTGCCACACGCGTTCGTTACATCCCTCCTCAAATTTCCTGCAATGACCTACTCTTTGGACTTCCTGCCTCTGAACTCAGAATGCGGCAGCCTCGCAGATTGGTCACCCCAGGCCACGATGCTTTAAAAAATTTGATGATACTAGGTTGTATAGGGAAGCGACTTTGACTGAAGTCACTTTGGCGACCGAATCTCCAAATGGTCCTCCGATTGGCTAATGTTTTCAACGGCGCCCCATGAATGCAAATTGATGCATTTCAGCTATCTAACGAAACGCGCCAACAGGTCCTTTAGCTTGAATAGGAAAGGAATCGTTGTGGTAAAATTCAGGAAAGACGATTGTGTGTAGCTTCTGATCTACATTGAAACCATACGAAAAGTGTACAGAAGCTGGCTAGAAGCTTTTATCAGATTTTCTTCCGAAACACTCACTTCGGCCTACCTATATAGCTAGTCCTGGTAAACAATAGTAAAACCCATGGATAAAACCATTTAAATGCACACATAGCACGCAAACATTGACAGAATTAGAAATGCTTATTAGTTTGAACCAGCAGTAATAAATAGTTCACAGGTGAATTATCAAGGTTAAACGAGTAAATATCAACACAATGACCAATCACATAACCAGTAGAATCTGTAATTGTTACAGTAAGATACAGGCACTTGAATGATTTACACTTTGAATATCACCATTATTGGTGATATAAGTGACATTCCAGCATCCCAGTCTTCACTCACTCACTTACTGATGGGTGCACATGCCTGGAAGGCACCATCCACCCACCCCATCCGCCCTGCCCGGTCCTGGTAAGCGACCAGGACTGGTCTGGCCCCATCCCCCTTCACCCCAAACACTCTAAGGTACCCAATAAGCTGTGCCAACAAATGAGCTATAAGGGCATCCCAGCTGTCAGCCACAACCCCACCGCCACGGTGACCAGGATCATCCACTGTGAGGCGGCGAGGCGCAGCCATTCCCATTTCACAATCGCGAATCGGGCAGCAACCTTCACCATCTCTTTCTCTGCCTCTCGAGAACCCTGCATTGGATACCACGCTCCTCCATGCAAGTACCCAGAATGCAGTAAGTGAGTAAACTATAAGTAGCACAAAGTTCTTAGCTATAGTTTTGAGTTAACTTAACGTTTTTTATGATAACGCTCCAGGATGCGAAGTATCATACCTATAAAGCTTGGAATGGTGCAGTCTTGATAGCCTATCGTCCACTGCAGATTCGTCACCAAGACAGTGGTGGGCTTGATTGCTGCATATGGTAACATGGCTAACTACGTCCTCCTCTTGGAAGACAATCCAGGTACCCGTTCTCAGGTACATTTATGGTTTCAAGCCTATACTTACTCAGAATTGCCAACTTGCAGCCTTCACCTATTTTGGGCCACCAGGCCTTCCACGACCTGTTGCGACTCCTCCAACAAAAACAAGTTGCTGTACTATTTTTCAATAGGGGGAATTTCTTTGATCAGAAATCAATTAGGGAACATCCAGTTATCCAGAACAATGGCATCTGAATGCCTAATTATAAAGATTATGGTTCAGCGACACTTGAGAGATCTAGAGGTTCTGTTAAAAGCGATAACCCTCCTGGTGCCATTGGCATAATCATCGGATTGGGATCACTTTTCCTTGCAACAGTTTATTAGACCAAGTTATGCCTCTGTGTGGGTCTTGGGGGTGGGTGGGGGGTATCAGTAACAACTCGATGTAAATCTTGGGAGGTGAGAGTATTCAGCCCGCAAAATCAGTTCCAGCTTTGACTCAAGTTTGATTCCCTCATCTCCCAAAATCATTCTGGCAGTCCTACTACCTACGTCTATGACCGCAGGCATGCTTGCCCTGCATCTCTTTGCTGTTTCTGTCAATATTTGGCGTTGCATAAGAAGTATTGGGCGTTTTGGGGGAAAGTCGTGACTGCGACAGGATCTGCCCAATTCACCAAGGTGTGTTGTTCATGGTAGACATGGTTGGCTGAGGCTGAATCATGACCTCTGTCCTCTGGTTCCTTCCGTGATACTAGCCACATATCGAAAACTAACTGGGGAAAATCACCACCTGATTTTTTTCCCAGCCTGTCTTGTTTTTGAAACATCGTTTTGTAAACAGAGTGTTGCCCCTCAGGCCCATTCTCATTTTGGCTATCCTATCATTCATTGGGCACATGCAAGACATGTATGAGATTTCAGTATTTGCCACATTGATAAGATAATCAAACATACATGTCATTTATGAAGTGCAGGTAAAATCCATTTGATAAACTATTAAAATCTTCCCCTAAAAAAAAATGTCAGCTCATGTATATCTGGGAAGGGTTTGTTTTTAATGACTCTCGATCGTCTCCCCTGTCCAGAAGTTGGCAGTTATGATCCCTCATTATAATATCCTTGTTTTCACAGCAGTGGCACAACAGATGAAAAGAGACCCGTCCTCCCAAAGTAGATAAATCATACACTGGTTCCACTAGCAGACTTTGGGTTCTGGGATCCGAGTGGTTGTGACAGATTGAATCTGTCAAACAGCTCCGAAAGATATTGATAGCCTCTGTACCACAAAATCCGAATACCGGATGCAGAATTTTTTATTCAATCTGACACTAGAGGCAGCCAATGCAATGGCGAACACATATCATAGCAGGGTGCCTAGTGTTTCCCTTGTAAGTGACGCTATGTATACCCACACGGAGAGTACAAACCTGCTGGGGGTAGAGTGTATGGTGCACTGACAGAGCAAACTCAGCGTGGGGCTCTGTGAGGTGGACTCCCGCCTGCGGACATCTCTCTTTTACAGCACTTCATGTCAGCGTAGGCAGGTGTAGAGGGAAGCCACAAAGCTGTTGGAATAGGAGACAAACACATAAACTGGTGTTAATCTGATATTATGAAGATTTCTGGACAGACTTCTGCCCGGCAAGTTTGGAGGTTTAGACAGTGTCGTAATTCCTAGGAATGTTCCGAGTCAGTGAGTACAATGACAGAGGGTGACCTTGCTGGTAATACATATGATCGGTCCCCACCATGAGGCAGATACTGGCCATGGTCAGGTGATGTGGCCATATGAGCCCCTTGTCAAAACTAAACAACCGCAGTCCAAGTTGTCCGTTCCTCCAAGCACTTTCCCCGGGAGAGAATCGCCTCACTCGTGCAATTCACTCAGATTCTATTGATATTCATGTATTATTAGCACCATCAAAATCACCTCTTGCTTTTCAAAATGAAATGTGGGATGGCGCTATTACATGGAATTTAATGGATATATGGAGAGAATAGAAAATATCTGGAACCTTTGTACTCCCTGATAATTTGCAACACCAGCCATAAATTGGGACATGTCACCATATTTAAAAATTACCTAAAAGTTTTTTCACAAGTTGAAAAGGACTGATCCCTACAAAAAAGTGCAATTTTGCAAATGAAAAACATTCCAACAGTCACCAGAGGCTGAAGATCTTGCCAATTCTTGTTATTAGGCTACCAGCCTATGCTACTGATCTAATGTTGTTATAGACAATGCAACAAACCAATGATAACATGTACAAGGAATGGAAAACCCAGTGACACGTGACTTGAAGTGCTTCACCACTCGACCATGTTTTTTTTGTTCGTTTGTTTTGTTCATGATCGTGCTCTTATAATTCCATAACACAATTGAAAATACAAACAACTAATAGGTAGCGATAAAACAAAAGACAGATCGATCAAGAAGTCATCACCATTAGGCCAAAATGATGGCCCCATTTCCGATGGGGTTCCAATTGTGTTTTGACCACTCAACGTTATATGATTCGAGGCCGCTGTAGGTCTGGCGCTGTAGTCGTGCCCGGACCCCGGCTCTGCTCCAAGTTCTGCAGGAATCTGTCTGAAGATCTGGGTGCAGTAGCGGTTCCATCGGTGATACGCCTGGACCTCCACTCCATCACACAGTCTCTCAGCTTCATTCTCTTATTCTGTAACAATTGATTTAGAATTACTAAGGCAAATCAGGATGTTTTTTGTAGGGGGTGGGCATGTTAGAGGTGATAACGGTGCGTTAGCTCTGATGAACACAGAAAGAGGCTGGAGGATCTACTATAGCTTGTTTACTGATAGAGGATTTTTGAGTGGGATCCGACCGATGATAGCCTCTGTCATGCAGCCCCATCCAGGGAACCACTGTGAAGATAGAGACTAGCTGGGTTGAACAGAGCTGTAGCTCGCATGAAGTTGTGGCAAGGCCCGCTGGTCCATCAGGTGTGAACCGCAGGATGCTGAAGGCGTCTGGTGAAAATGGGCGTCACCTATCACCACTTAATAATACATAGTGAGGCAGTGCCAAAGTCCCATGACTGGCGCTTCGCTATATCATCAACGGGACACAGACAATGGTCAAGGTGAATGCTTTGGAAAGAGGTTTGAAACTGCTGGATCATGTCATGCAATTTACAGATAGAGTGCTTGCTCACTGCTAGAGACAGGTACATGTAGAGGACAGCGGTTTTGCTTATGCCAGGTCAAGTACTATTGATCTATTTTTTCAGTCAGGCCGCTTCAAGAGTTGTCCGGGAGATTCTGTACGCCGATGATCTTGTGCTGTCGCTGAAGAGTATGGAGGAGTTAGTTGTGGAATTTGAGAGATGGAAGATGGCATAGAGAGAAGGACTTAGGGTTAACATGAGAAAGACTAAGTTTATGGTCAGCAGTCCTGACAGTGCCCAAGTCGTTGCATATGGCAATTGGCCCCCCGTTCATTTTAGTAAGGGTGTTGGCAGTAATTCGTCTATCTGCAAACATTCAAACGCCGGTGAATGAGAGGTGCAGGGTGTCAGTGGCGTTTGAATCTGGTTTAGGTGATGGTATGAGTGTACAGGTGAAAGTTGGAGTATTTTTAAGCAGTCAGAGTCAGTGGTTATAGGTTTGAGGATACCCCTGGAGTCAGTGGATTATAAGTTTTGTTATTTAGGTGATATTTTATGATGCAGGTGGGGCAGGGTTCAGTTCAGTGGTAGAATTAGAAGTGCGTTTAGAAGAAGTTTTTTAGAGAGCTTTTGCCATTGGCTCAAGTCTAGCGTTCTCTCATCAATATGAAAAAAGGAGGAGTTTCGAGGGCTTGTGTTGGGAGTGTCCTCTCTATGGCAGTGGACTGGGCAGTAAAAACAGACGACTTGATAAGATGGAAAGAAATGAGATGAGTATATCAGATGGATGGGCGTGGACCTGAAGGATAGGAAGCCGTATGATGAGCAGAAGGAGATGTCGGGTTCTGCTAAAATTAGCGGAGTGTGTCCAGAGTTGTAGATTGAAGTGGTTTTGCTGTCGCAAGCATTTCAGGCGAACAAATGGGATTTAAAGAAGTCTAGGGAGAATAGGGGCGGCCGGCGTGGCAGAGAGGTGGTAGGCCCCGGAAGACGGGATGAGGTTATTCGTAGAGATCTTGCAGATGGAGGTAGGTAGAGACTGTGTTCTTGCACAGGAAGGAGGGTAGAGTGGAAGCGGGATTGCCGTCGGAGACCACTCCGTCTAACCCATGCCAGCATGGAACTTGAAATAAACTGTCTATGATATGAATAAACCTAATCGCAAATACTGTTTGTTCACTCAATTATGGTAGGATTTGTCCTGAGGATTTCCAAGTTCAAGCAGCATTATTGACTCACTGTCACGGGACTTCAACTGAATCACATGGAGCAAGATCTGTATAATGCTGCAACATATTTCAAATTTATTTTATTGTCCGAACAATTTTTTCCATTGCAAATTTTCACATTGAAACTTCTTCGCGACAGGACACTCTGGTTGCTTGAGTGACAGAGACCTTAGCTGCGTGTACATATCATCCTGAAATAGATTCGCTATATTGCCAAATTTACATATGCCCCTAACTTTCTGGATCGTGCTCAAACCACCCTCCCATGTATTGCGTATGCCTTGGGTCAGTTTTCCTTGTTGAAAATGGGTGGAACAATAGAAATTTGTTTTAGGAAGAAATGAAGTGTAATCAGATATGAAAAAGTTATAGATAGAATCCTTACAAAGGTGTCCACCCCCACTTATTATCTAACGGTTTTTCCACCACTTACAAGTGAAATGTAAGGATATGTATGCTGGCCTACAGGTCATAATGAACACCGCTAGACTACTTTAAAATAGAATTTCATATGAATGATTTTCTTTCAATTGGTGTTGTTACTAATACATTTCAATCCCTCATCTACTAACGATTAGATTGATTTCACCAGTACGGTCACTTTATAAGCCCAAAGCCGGACAATTGGACATTGGCCAGAATATCGCATGATCAATATTCTACTATAACTATGATTACAAGCATATGTTCCCGCCCCCTCTCCATGCAAAATAGCAAACTCGAGTGTAACAACGCTCTCTGACAAATTGATGCTCATTTTGCATTCTATAATACAGTGCGGGGTGGGCCTACTGTTTCTTGGACTTGTGCCTGGTTAATATACTACTCCCTGATGTTAGGTCGATTTTACTAAGAACTACTTGATTTGGTGTTGGTATTCCATACGGATCCGTTTGACTCATTGTCCAGGATGGTGATCAGAGCAGGGATCGGAGACACGTTCAACCAACCAAGTCGAAATATTCCGTGAAAAATCTACGCACATGGCCATATATGGTCTGGCCATATGGTCACTTGACCATACAGCTGGTCAACACACAATGAGAGATCAGAGACAAATCAGCAGTTATCAGACATAGCGTTTACAAAAAGAACCTGTAACACCTTCTCCAGGTCACTTTTCTATAACATTAGCCGAAGGACCCATCCTGACATCACCCAGGTATTAGGCAAATAAATTACTAGGGGAGAACACATCAGCCCAGATGTTGGAGCTATATCATTGCAATCAGCTCTAACCAGACAAAGGCGCCTAACTTCATTCCCTACCCCCTGATGCTTAAGAGCGACCTGCAAGAATAGGTACTTATTTAGTGGAAGAATGGTAGGGTGGTATCAGTGACCTTGTAGCAAAGCAAATTCCCGGCAGCAGTCACTGGACATTTTTTTCTCTGGTGGCCATACTTGCAGTTGCGATGGGCGAGGCCTTGGTCTTCAGTCATAGTTCTGTTTACTGTCGTTGCATTTTTTGGGGTTACTGGGGTTGTTTTACGGGCACCCTTAAAAATGTGCACAAGTCTCGTCTGTCCGGCTGTGATCAGTCACGGCCAGGTTCTGAGAAGTGGTCCAGGTCCTGGAGTTTACTGATAATCCCTTTCACTTGGGACGTAAAACGGCAGTCCCGGGAGCAGATTGGGATTGTTACCCCCTGCCTCGATATCATCTGAGTACCAGTCGAGGAGAGAAAGTGAGTTATCATCACATGATCAATACAACGCAGGGTTCCTAGATGAAGCTTGAATGGCTTCCTGAACCCGTAGAAATCAAATAAAAAAAAATGCTAATTTTGCAGTACCCCAGGTACTGCAAAATTAGCATTTTTCATTGCCCCACCACCCCCCCCCCCCCCCCACCACTGCTTCAGATTGGCACAGTCTTGCTTCAAGCTGGAAATACTCACTAGAAAACATAACACAAAACTAACTGTCCTGTAACTGTGCAACATACTCCAGGTCTGTCTCATAGTAAACCAGTTCAGGGGGCTGAGAAAAGAGAAAAGATTGAACTGAATATAAAATGCTCCGGCATTCACAGCTGCAAGCATCTGTATATCAACAGTTCATTCAGTGAATCGTTGTGTAACACTCCCAATTTTTGCAATTTAGGATGCTATATGCCCACAAATTTGTAATTCCTTATTTCCACTATACCACTTTCCTCATAGCAATTTTGTGTATTGACGCCACCTAATAACCATACATGGAGCGAGTGTCATTGCGATACGTAAAATTTTTATGCAATGGAGAATATGTACTGATGCTATGTAGACCCTACATTTTGTATGCAAATTGCACAGCATAAATCTTCCAAAATCAGCCACTTTGGGTGGTGGCCCGCAACAACAACAATGAACGGCTTTATCCGATAATCTGAAACTGAAACATATCCACCCTAGTAGATTCTCGGATTGAGTTTGAATGTGGACATTATTGCATGTCTGCAGCCCTCCCTTTTTGCAGGTTTTACGTAAAAATACAGAGTTAGTTGGATTTTCACAAAAAACCTTGTGAGTGGGGACAAAAGTTGGTCCACCAGAAATTCAAAGTCACCCACCAGGCTAGTCCTAAACAACATGGAGGTCATTTTAGGATTTCACAGGAGGTCAAATTTGCAATAAGCTATGTGATTTTTTTTCTAACTGTCATATTTAAACATTACTTGGAGAATATGGACTTTAGTTTCCTGAAACAGGGCATTCAAAAAAATCAACAAAGGTCAAATGGACATGATTCATTGTGCTACTGCAAAATCAACAAAAACACTTCACTGGTTGTTTGCATCTGTGTGAAGATATGATACTTACCCCATATTGGACCCTGCACCCCACCCCCGCGCCATTGAACATCTGGCAATAACACAAAAGTCCGGGTTGGCCACCCCATCGCCCTTCTCTTTTCTCCAAGCCAAGGCGTCCTAGAATTGGGCAAAGGCCCGCAAATCCGACTGAGGAGGACGCCCGTGATGGCCCGGAAAGTGGGGACGGTTGGGCGGGAGTGTCCAATATGGGGTAAGTATTCATACTTCCATACTTCACAACCAGTGAATTTTGGTGGACATCTATTTCATATTCAACTTACCCCATATTGGACCCTGAACCAGACTAGCACAGGGCCACTGGCGGTGTGCCCGTGCCATCACGGTGGACAGTGGAAATGGTGGTAGACGATGGCGGGACAGATCTCGTGAAAAATAATTCAGCGAGTTCCATCCGTGCCGTGGAGGGTAGGCCCATACCCCGGCCTCGTTGCGAGCGTGCGGACAGCCCCGGCAAAGTGCGAACGCTGCCGCGACCAGCCACACGGCACTGGATAGGTGCCCTTGTTCTAAAGAGCCGTACCGGTTCCGGAGCGCCGATTGACGGTTCTGGCGAAACGGAGGCCGAACCCTCAGCCTCGCAGAGCTGATCAGGCTCCGGATGGAAGGAAGAGACGGACCGCGGCTAGAGAGCCGGAACGGGAGGAGTCGGTCAAGGCTCTGTGGTGGGCCAGTCCGAGGCTCCGAAGAGCCGATCCACTCCGAGTCGCTTAACGGCTGGGGAGAGCTGATCTGGTTACGCGGCTATGGTGGAACGGTACCCCCGTCCGGCGAATTTGCCGGAAGAGCAAGTCCGTCTAGGGATAGCTGGAAACCCGAACCGCGACTCAGTAGCGCCGGCGTGGCTTCGGAAGACCGGCAGAGTCGGGCCAGGGCCGATCATTCTCCGAAGACGCTGGAAGGCTGGAAAGCCCATCCACGGCGGGAGATCTGATCAGGTCCCGAGGATTCGACCCACGGCTCTCGGGGGCGGCGATCAGGGGTCGCAGCTTCGGCCCGCCGCTTCGGAGAGAAGATCAGGAGGTCTGGAGGAGTCGGCCCAACGACGGAAGAGGCGGATCCGGAGGGCCGCCGAAAGAGTCGGGAGAGCCGGGAGAGCGACTCCTATGGCTCGGGAGAGCCGTCTCGGAGAGCCGATAAGGAGGTGTAGACAGGTTGATCCTAATGATAAAACGATGATTGGAGTCGTAAGACTAAATCTAAGGGTGAAATTCTTGACAAATTTCTAAGCCAAGATGCTCAATTGTAGACGAAACGTCTGGCAAAAAGAGAAGGGCGATGGGTGGCCAACCCGGACTTTTGTGTTATTGCCAGATGTTCAATGGCGCGGGGGTGGGGTGCAGGTCCAATAAGGGGTAAGGTGAATATCTGAAATAGATTGAGGTGGTTGACAAAGGTAATTTCGCGGGTTACACGTTGGCGGTTTACTGCCTGTACATACCTTGTTAGTTATGAATGCCAATCGATTCTCTGTCTGCATATTATACATACCTGGATACTGGACAGGCCTGGATTAGGATAGCTCCTCGGTAAACAGTGGCTCCAAAATGGTTTTGTAATGTCCAAAGTTCGATTCTGATGGCTCATGCATGAGCTGAATATTGGCCCAAATCTGTCAAAAGTGTGAAAATGGGCAGAAATAGATGTTGTGAGGTTCAAATTATGTTAAATAAGATGTGTTCAAAAAACGAACCATACGTGCTAGCAGCAAATCCAGGGCAGGGCCCAGCCAGAGTGTGGGAAGGGAACAGGGTGGAAGCCACGGGCAGGAATAATTGTCAGGAAAGCAGGAACCCCTCGTTTTAGAGCAAGGTGGAAGGCTAGGGGAGGTTTTGGTAAGAATGAGGTACTTTTTTTTTGGGGGTGTGAGGGTAATCATGATGCGCCATAATGACAAATACAGCACAATTCTATTTATGAGCGATTGAAGGGTAAAACATCAGCAGAGAGAAGGGGGGGTTAAATAAACTCTCCTAGGACCCCATATCACTTTTGGGCTGTTCAACAATTGGAGGCACATGGACACATGCAGCGTTTGACATAGGTTGCCTGACACTGTTGTAGCAATTTGGAGGAGGAATTGCGGGGGAAAATCTGGATGCTCCCCATGTTTGTGTACAAACTGCATGATATTGCACTTCCAAAGGTATGTAGCAATTTTGCCTCATTTGAGGAGCATAATTATTGCTACACCAGCTATTACGAATGCTGGAGCCATGGACCCCCCATGTGCTAGGTAGGCTTTCCCCCCCCCTTATGGACACACCACCAACAGATTGGGGCTTGAAACCATGGGTGTAAGTTCTGCCTTTAGCACCTCTACTACAGCAGAAAAACAGCAACTGGTCTCAAAGAGGGGGGTGGCTGGAAGAGGGATGTAAGGGTGCTTCCAGGGGAGCTGTAAGAGAGGGGGCTCTTAGGGGTGTAAGAGTGCTTTGTAAGGTTTTGGGGCGGAAGCTTGAAGAGGTGTTTCTGGGGGACGTAAGGGGTTTGGGGGGCTGTTAGGCAAGCTGTAAGGGGGTTGGGGGGGGGGGATGAGAGGGCTGTAAGACGGGGTTTCGGGGGGGGGGGGGGGATCTATGGGGTATTTTTTGTTACGAAAAGGACCACACTTTCCCAATTTTAAGGTGAGGCCTAAATGTCCATTTAATCGTATTACAGGCCTGATCAACAGTAAGTTCAGTTTTCTTTTTGCTGCATCCATTGTATTGTTGTTTATACAGGAAATACAAGCTGTTTTGGTTGCAAAGACATATCTGAGCAGCACTTTGATAGGAAACCAGTAGCCTAACACACTATCGTATCAGGGAGTTGGAAGCTAAGGCTAACTGCATAACATTTCGGCTGAAATTGTCACCAAAATACAGTTGATTGGGAGAAGGTAAGAAAGATTATTTTTGCTGTAATTTTTTCTTTACATTCCACCCCAATCACCAACTCTGCTACTGAGGATTGCTGGAGACCAAACACTGGCATGGGTGTTCCACAAGGTCTTCTTGGGACCCTACCCTATTTTCTCTCCATATACGGTGTGTACTCACATTCTCCTGATTAACCAGACATCCCACAGACTTGAGGGGGCAGAATGTTAATTTGTCGCTGGTAGCTTTCACAGTAGTTGGGTTCCACCAACCCATACTCCATTCTCCTCAAATCGCGAGAACGTAGCTGGTGGGCCCCTCCGGGATAGCGTTGCCCAGGATCAGGTTTAGGCCTTCTTGCCAAGGTGGAGGGGGAAATGTTTACCAAAAGTACGAGCGCTCCTCCTCTATCATTGAACATTTGTAGAAAGGCTGCAGAAAGTGGATGGAAATATTGCCATGAAGAAATTGATGGAAGAAAAGAAGAAACAGAAAAATGTGGCTTAAAAGTATGGTATAGACAACATATAACAGGCACCCATAACACTCTGCGGTCGGTACAACGCATTGTGAGGCCAAAATGCATTATGTAGAGGTTAAAATGCATATGTCGAGGCCAAGATGCATTATGTAGAGACAAATTACATTATGTAGAGGAATGCATTTGTAGAGAAGGCATTTATGTAGAGAATGCATTATGTAGAGGCAAAATGCATAATGTAGCAAAAAGGCAGATGCATCATATAGAGGCAAAATACATTCATGGGGAGGCAAAATGCATTATGTAGAGGCAAAGACCATAAAGTAGAGAAGCATTATGTAGAGAATGCATGATGTGGAGGCCTAATACATATGTAGAAGCAGAATACATCATGTAGAGGTAAAATACATCATATAGAGGCAAAATACATTAAGTAGAGGAGCAAAATGCATGTTCTGTAGAGGCCAAAATATATTATGTTAGTTAAGCAAATTGCACTAGGTAGAGGGGGCAAAAGGCATTACGTAGAGGCAAAATGCATTAAGTAGAGAATGCAGTATGTGATACATTATTGGAGGCTACTCATAGTACATTCATGTCAGAAGCTAATAACTCATGTTAGAGTTAAATATACATCTATAGAGCAAAATACATTAAGTAGGAAGCAAAATGCTGTGTAGAGGCCAATAATATTAGATTAGTTAAGCAAATTGCACTAGGTGAGAGAGGGCGGCAAAAGTCATTACTTAGAGGCAATGCATTAAGTTAGAGACTGCATTATGTAGAGAATGCATTATGTGGAGGCTAAATCCACTATGTAGAAGCATAATATATTTTGGAGAGGCAAAAGACATCATGTCAGGCAAATACCTTAAGTAGGAGCAAATGCATGTTTTTACGAGCAATTATATTATGTGGAAGCAAAATGCACTACGTAGGGCAAAATGCATCATTTCGAGACCCAATTGCAGTAGGTAGCGGCAAGCATAGAGACTGGCATGCAGCTGCAAATGCATTTTGGGGTGGATGCAAAATCATCTGTAGAGGCAAACTACTTTTGTAATACCCCCAACTGCCAACACCACAGTATTCCGCCATGATGAGAATGTCACTGCTTGACTCGACAAAAAACTTGAACAGTTTGGTACTGTGCCAGTGTCATTAAAATGGGTCTATGATTTCCCACCCATTCAACATGTTACACCTCTTTGACCATTGAATGCGGCCACGGGTCACACGGTTTAAATCCATGGTCATGACAACGCATTGATTGAAAATAGCAGGGTTGTTGTTGAGACATTGTAGTATTCCGAACAAATATGGAAGTCTGATTTGAAGCAGTGACCTGTCAACAAGAGGAAGGTGGGACCCACATGAGTGCAGTACCCCCTATGAGTGAATGGCACAAGGGTTCCCGGACTGATGTAATCAGAAGACTAATGAAGGGAGAGGGACTGGTCAATGTTCAACTTAATACAGGTGAAAAAGATTTTGACAACTCAAACAACCACATCCCAAGTAAGAAGCCACCAAAGGAAGGACTGATCAATTAGCACAGGTGAGGAGATGATATATCAGAAATCCAGAATGGGAGGCTTAATATGTTCCGTTCCTTATTTAATTTATTTGGGGTGTTTGAGTAATCATGAGCCACTGGGGGAGGAACAATGCTGTGGGTGTCCAATAAATACAGCAATTTTGAGCTTTGTAACAGGAGACATATATTCACAGAGAAAATAATGAGTTAATATACTGCATTTGCGAGCTTCATCTGATCTCATATAAAATTCAAATTCAAAAATTTAAAATATTTAAAGCGTTAAATTCGTTATAAAATACATTCAGAAAAACGCTTCTGTACAATCGATAACAAAGCCTAAAAAGCTAAGAAATAACAAATTAAAATATACAAAGATCAAAAGTATGCAGACATCTCTCAAAAACTGGGTAAAAAGGGGTAAAAAGGTACGTCTTTCAAGTATCTCTAAAGCCGCCACGTTATGATGCCGGATCGAAGGGCCAGCGGAAGTGAATTCCAAAGTTTAGGACCATAAACAGGAAAGGCACGGCCACCAAACGTCGTGCACTTGAATCTAGGACAATTAGCTTGTAACACTCTTGTGATTTTATAAATGATAGGTACTGTGGCAAACTTCGATCATATTCCTTGAGATATAGAGCCATATTATGCAGACAGAATTTTAAAAACAATTAACAAAACTTTAAAACGAATACGGAGCTCAACTGGTAACCAGTGCAACTGGATAAGAGCCCGTGTAATATGCTCCGACTGATGAATCGACAGGACTAGTCTAGACAGCCCCCCCCCCCCCCCCCCCCCCCCCCCCCCCCCCCCCCCCCTGCCGAATTCGTAGCCGCCGGAGAGCTTGTTTTAATTAAGTACGATTGAAGAGCCAATACAATAAACTATCGCAATAGTCAATTTGACTAGTAACAAAAGCATGAATCATGAATGAATAAGAGAACCATGAACAGCATCATGAGTGAGATAATTACGAATCCGAGCAATATGTGCAGATGATAAGAAGCTGTGCTACACACCTGAGATATATGATGGTCCATTGAGAGGTTATGATCGAAAATGACACTAGATTACGTACTCTTGTAGATGGGTTAGGATGCATCGCCAACATAAACACCTGAATATTAACTTTCTGCCAATGTCGGAGACCTACCAGAATGATAAATTCAGTTTTATTGTCAATGATTTTCAACCTATTGGGCAGCATCCATGTATTATGTCAGAAATACAGTCTGCAAGATGATTCATAACAGTTCCTCCTCACTTTCGCTTGAACAGACTTCAGCCCAAGTATAGTTGGTGGTCACGGCGTAGTTAGCAATCGGCAAATGATGTTCAATAATGTGGAGCACTTGTGCAGCATAGATGATAAAAAGGACTGGTCCTAGGCAACAAAATCCTTGGGGGACTCCTAGGGTATGAAATGTATTGCGATAGTTCTTTGCACCATCACTGGCTGTGTGGCGTCTCTCAAGATATGAAGTAAACCAGTCAAAGCAGTGGAAGATATCCCAACCTGCAGATGCGAGAACTTTCAGAAGAATGTCATGATCAATGGTTGTCAAAAGCCGAAGCTGAGATCCAGCAACACAAGCAGAGTTAAATTCTGTTTATCAAAATCAAGGAGAGTAGGTCAGAATGACTTTAAGGTAGACGACACTGTCAGTCTATGGAATTGTCTGATATGACGGATTTGGGATTGGTGGCAACACCGATTGGGTGTCATGTGCAGAGATCTGCCCCACAAAGGCCCGTTCCACAAGCTTTGAGAAAAATGGTAATTTACTATCTAGAGTTTTGTTTGTTGCAGCGTGCTCAAAAAAATGGTTTACACTGACTCAGTTCTACAGGGGACTCACGGTTCCCTTATTGGCATGCACGGATCACGTGAAATACGGTCTGGGGATTTGGCTACCACAATGTGATCAATAGAAAGAACTAAATCAAATGAGGTCATGTGGTCTTGAGACAGCATGACCTCACCTATGGTCAAACTCCAGGTCACCCATTGTCTAGTCCATTGTCTAGTCCATGGTTCAGTCCTTGTCTAGTGTGATGGCTATTCAGCTGGACAACAAAAAAACACATCTTGCAGTTAACTTACATCACAGGAGCTCCAGATGTCACAGACTCCGGGAAATGAGACGTTGTCTGACAGGAACGGAATCAGGGACACGAACCTCGCAACCTTCTTCTGTAAGGATGAAAAAAAGAGTGGATGAATATAAGAGTGACTGACCAGAAACCTTCCTAAGGCTTTGCGGTTACTTGACTGCCACAAATTTACCTCACAAGCGGAGTGTCAATTGTTAATGTGTACGGTAATCAATTCAAGTAATGTTGAACGACATAAATGTCTTCTGCATCCTGGCGGGGTCTCCTCAATCTTATTTAGCCATGTTATTATAAATGCAATCAGGGGAGTATATTTCGGCTCATGGCTTCACCGACAAATTTGCAAACTGAGGGGGGGGGGAGGGGGGGTATGGTGGATAGGGCATGCTGCCCACATGCGCCACCCCTGATATATGCTTGGGGAAAGGGAAAAATGTTGACTTCTTTTGCTGATTGTATAAAAAACAGAGGTTGTCGATCATGTCAATAATAGAGCGTGTGGATTAATTGGCCTACAATATAGTTCGGACTTCAAGTTGTTGCGCTATACACTATATACATTCAGTCTCAGTCTCCGTCGACCTTGCTGGTCCGGTCTTGAAGTTGTGCTTCTGGTTTCGGTCTCAACACCCGCTGGTCTCGGTCTTGGATTTGCCTGTCTCGACTACAACACTGTGCCTAATATATGTTGTTCAGTTTATTAGTTGAAGGTGGGTCGGCACAAAAATGTCCACATCTACATGTTCTAACAGCTCAACTGCAATTATTTATTTGCTTCATTAGTGGGAAATAAGACTCAAAATTGACATCTTAGTATATGCCACCGAGAACTTGTTTAACGCATGAACCATATGCGCTAGTCAATCTTCTCGGGTGCCGCTCCCAGCATTCCTCCATACGTTCAATTTGCTGCAAATTATATCACAGTTGCATATAGGCAATCTGTGGTCTAGGTACCTAGGTGTCTATAGGGTGCCTACACAGATAAAATGAGGTCTTCTGAACCCAGCGGGTGATAGGTTGAACCGAGATGCTCACCGTAGTGACTGCAGGATCGCGTCCAGGAGGACAATCTGGTGGTTTTAGTGGCTTGAAGTACCTTGTGATGAAGATGGAGCTGCCATTGATGTCGATGACGGTGGTCTTCACCTCCCTCCTAGGGTGGGCCTTCAGTACCTGTGCGGTGAAGCTGTCAGCGTGGGCCAGCAGCTTATCGTCCTCCCGGCTCTCAACCTGACATAGAGAGAGGGAAGTCTGGGTTAAAAAAATCCTTACGTTAAGAGCAGTATCACTCCTCCAGAGACCTATCAGCACCAACAGAATGAAAAGTATGGTCTAGATCAGAGGGGTTCCCAAACTTTCCAAGGCGGAGACCCCATTTCATGTAGCACCATCCGAGCGCGACCCCAAGTTCGTGTCTCCGGAATAATGAAGATGTGCAGGCATTCACTACCTGTAGTACACTACTGTATTTGTATGTGAAAACAGCATAGTGAATATACAGAAGCAAGGTGGGCCAGCGACGGTTGAGCAAATAATGACAGATTCACTCAGGGAAAACGCTAATAAAACATAAAATATGAGTTTTCAGGATGAATTTTGTAGGATTTTAACTGCGAACGTTCAAATTCGGGGAAATTTTGGGTGCCTTCAGATTTTTTTTATATATTTTGAAACAAGCCAGCGGACCCCCCAAGAATTGCTTCACTACCCCAGTTGGGGTTGCGACCCCAGGTTTGAGAAACCATGGTCTAGATACAAGCAGTTGATGAGCACAGCACTAGACGATATGGGTCAGTATCTCTTACTGTATAATCAGTAACAAACGCCTGGGGGTGGGGGGTATACATCTTCCAAGAAGAGATTGATCATTTGGGGGTAATTTTCCTGAGGCGAAAATATAATTTTGCAGTATGGACTTTCATCTACTAAACTATGCTAGGCCTACTTCCAAAATACTATATTGTGTGCAGCAGTTCAAGGCTGATTTCTATTATTACTTCAAAATATGCCTTCTAACCTTGGAACATTACGAGGCGGAGGGGGGGGGCATTTATTGGAAATTTAGAGATTATGCGGTTGTTCATGTTTAGCAGCTACTTTTGGGAAAAAAAGAAATTCAGAATACAAGAATATGTTTTTGATACAAAGTGTTGATATATCAGCATTTTTCTTTCAGTATCTGTAAGCAACTCTGTAAACAAATCTGGGAGCATTTTCAAATGAAATGTGTCTGTTCAAAATGCATACACTAAGACACGGGGTCCCGCTGTTCGATCATAGCCGTGTCAATCCATTGTCACGCTATGTCACAGTGCAAGGTACTGGAGTAACACATGTTTTAGGTTAGTTTGGCAAAATGACACACAGATATACAATTACCACTTTTACAATGACAGTAACAAGTATTTTGCCCATATATAACTTACTTATATCTATATTATATATATATTTTTTATGGTATACTTGCCAAGCAGAGGATCGACCTATTCAAGGCCCCAAGGCGCAGACCTGGATACAGCACCAATTGTCAGCTGCTAATCCCTCATCAGGTACACGAAAAGGCAATGCCTCTTTGGCAGTGCCTTAATGTGGGGGTGGGGTGGGAATCCACACGCAGGAGACGGAACTTGCACAAATGCCTCCTACCCCCGTTCGCCCCTGCTCCAATCCCTTGTGCTGAGCGTCCAGTGAGATGGCAACAGGTACCATTTTTTTATTGGTCTTTGGTATGACCTGACCGCGAAATAAAACCTGGTCTAACGAGGTGGAAAGGCCGAAAACGCTTACTACTTGCCAACCACTCGGTAAATATAACTCATATATATATAATTGATAGTATATGTATACCCATCGGGGTTGGGACGCATGCATATGTTACAGTGGATGGATGCCATGGATGCTATGGATGTCAGCATTCATGTTTTCCTTCACATTCATATGCCATCATGACTTTGTCCAACCACTGTTGCACCCGTATAAACATGTAGGATTTTGCTCCAACTGAAAACATTATCCCCAAAGAAGTTGATCATGTTAGGTTGCACTCATACCCTAACACCTATGAGTACCCCAACAAAGGGGAACCAATCAACGCTTATTTCTCACCAACCATAACTGTGTTACAATAGCAACAAATACTATAGGCCACTGCTAGCAACACCGGGTATAAGTGAAATGGCAAACAGACTACAATGTCTCATCCCCATCAATTGTCTTAGTCATATTAGTATATATTATTTCAATAAAATAATTATTATATCAGCATAATGACCTAAGGAACAAACCTACAATTTACCCACCTTTTCCTTCTGGGGATCTGGGGTGGTGAGGGGTGGCTCTATGGTGATGAAGACAGAGAGGTACGCTGCATTGGACACTCTCTATCAACACTCTCTGCACTACGCTCATAGCCAAGAAGAACAGAGGGGTGACTCAACTCTCACAGCGCCATTAACCTGTAAACAGACATTGATAACTTTATAAAATCTAAACTCAAGAAATGTTAAATTGTTTTTTCTGTGCCTCATGTCAAATTTGGTCTCATTCGTCAATTCTTTGAGAAAAAAAAATCCCTAAAAGGTAGAAGTAATATAACCCCCAAAATTATGCAAACTAGTGGATGAAAAAGTTTAGAATGAAATTAATTTAATATTTCTGTTAGTGATCCTGTATGTCATCGTAGTATGGACCTACCATAAGGTAATATAATGCTCAATATGAACAAAAATACCCAGCTTCAAAAAAAAATTGTGATGTGTCAAAAGTTCCACACCGAAATTGATATGGGACTGGATCTAACTATCAGTATCAAAATGACAAATGCTCGAACAACTGCCATCAACAATGAGGAGTTGACAGAGACCAACCAATTCACAAATCTTGGAACGACTATTACAAGCAGCTAACTCTTGTACCGGTTATTCAACAGTACCCTGCAACAGTGTTTTGCTGACAAGCAAGTAGAAAGGGCTAGTCTAGCTGGTCCATCATTTGGTTGCAGTTTACGGTCGTTGCCGAACGCATGGTACACACTGCCTCAGATTTTGCTGTTTCGTACAGGACATTGTGAAGAACAAAAATGATATTATCACTAATATTGTCATATATGTGGGTGTTACCCTGTTCAACGTTTCTGTCAGCCACCACAACATCATACAAAACTTTCATTATTTGATTTTGAATTCTTCAATTTTTCATATAAGTCCCAGAGTACATGCGGGAGAACTCGGCCAGGAAGGAAGAACTTTTCTCCCTCTATATATATATTTTTTTCTAATCCTGAAACTGCGGAGTTGGGATAGAAAGAAATGCTCTTTTGTTTCTCTTTGTTTGAGTATCAGCAACAGGCTACTGTATTTACAATCTTTCTCCACCCATATGAAGAGCATATGTAACATATAGCTTGTAATTACCAAGAAAACATCGCAAAGGCAAGGTATTTTGTGTTTGTTGATCTTTTGTGAAAATATGGATGGCAAGTGACAGGAACTGCGATGTGACTTGTGAATAACTGCCAGTTTCACATTTCTTGGACACTTTTCCAGTAATTATCGCAATGTTCCGGAGAATATATATTTGCTTTCAAGCAGAATGTTTGCTTTGGATTTATACACTAATGAAGAAGAAATGCAATTTTGTTTGGCGGATTCTGTGGATGGGAAGTCGCGACGCTAGATAGATCCTTACACTGTGGAATGGAGGCTATTGGGGGGGTCATCATAATGGTAACCACCTCCCCTGCAGCCATTTGTGGTACCCTATCATGGTCACTGCTACTCCCAGGAACGTTGAAGGATAAAAGTACTACGTGTCAATGGTTATATGGGAGTACACATTGTAAATACGGTGTGCAAGACAATTTTTCAAACCTCCTCTGACGGGAACCACACATCCGACCAACACAAAACTTCACACAGATATACACCCCCAATACATAACAATAACATCCAAAAAGATGGGATGAATTTGGGTTAGTTTTCCAAGAGTGGTGACAATTTGAAAATAGGCTCTGATGATGGAGCTATCGGGAGGATCCCATATACCCCCAAAGTGGTCAGTGGTGAACATGGGAACCTACAAAGTAGGGAGGAGAGCTGAGGTGAAGAAGGAGGAGGTGAGGGGGACTTACCCGTCCTTGAATATAGACTGTGGAGAAGGGTATCCTGACCCACCCAGCCACCTCCTCTCTAACCGCTGGTGGATGTTGCTTCCCCTGTCCCGGTCATCTCTGAGTATATCGACGACATACTCATCGAAGATGTTGAAGTAGATGTCCTCCTGCACCGTCTCTAGGTTCTGAGCAGAGTAGTCGTTATTTGGGGCTCTGTGGGTACAAGAGACAGCAGGCCATGTGATCTATCAGACCAATCAGTGGATATGAAACATACAAAAATTACAGATTCAAGCTAGGGTGAAACCGCCAAAATTATGTCCTTCTTCTCTGAGAGGTATTTTTCTAGGATGATCTTATTAACCAGATGTGCTGTCACGGCCATTTGCTACAGCATTTTAGAAGTTGAATAATATTTAACTCCACATCAACACATTAGGACAATTTTGTGGGATATTTAGGGAAATATCCCACTTTTCTCAGATTCTTGTCCAATTTTCCATTTTCAACATTCATTACTATTATGAGAGAGTAAGATGAAGACTGCCATGAATATTGACAGTATACAATTAATTTTCTATGTCCTACAAAAAACACCTAACTTTGTTTGCTACACTTCTGCTCCCACAGCTCGGTGATAAATATAAATTCACCACCTGGTTCACAAGAGTTTTATAGATGTTCTATTACAACCCAGCCTGTGATAACAAAATGTTGGGTATATATGTTGTACATCATCGTGCATGTATGAGATTATCTCAATAGTGGTATTATTTTGGCATGTAATCAAACTGTTACTACTCCACATGAAACAAAAACCAAAGACTCATACTTGTTGTTAATTGTAGGGGAATCTTCGTGAGTTTTGTGCTAATAGGATAAGTCATCTTCTTCAGAGGTGTTTTAAAAGGTGTGACCTCTGACACTTTGATAAAGTTTTTGAGTGCCACCCTGAACTGGTTCATAGAAGACTCATTAGTGCTTCTATGACTTGACTCGGAGACCACACTCTCTTACAAACAACCACCGAAATAAGGCTGCCAGTTGCTGTTCATGCTAAATTGTAGAAATTTATGCCAAAAATCTGCTTCCGCAAGAGAACAAATCTTTTCAAAGAGGTTCTTAGAAAAAATTTACATGCACATTCTTTTTTCAAATTTCCGGATTCCTACAGACCTGAAAATTGAGCCAAGCGTAAAAATCTAGCAGCCCTGCACCAAAATTTGCTTTATGACCCAAACAATGGGTCATGGCCTGTAAGTTACCAAACAATTGCTCTAGTCAATAGCTAGTGTTTAAGGTGAGTACACTAACCTGAAGGGTAAAGCCAGTTCTCGTTGAAGTTTGGACTGGAGCCTTCAGCGACGCTGGTCTGTTTGACTGTACCTTGGAGACAACCTCCACGAATGGACGGACAGAGGACTGAAATTCGAAGAAAACCATCGCCCTTCGGGTACTGATGCGTAAATGCGTTGACCTGGTCCTGAAGAGTGATCCAATGGAGCCTTTGAGAGAGTTCGGGGGCTGGGAGGGGGCTTTGGAGAGAGGAGGAGACAAAAGTGTTGGTGGGTGGGACGGATGGAGAATGTATGTAGGTAAACGGGACCCATGTGGTGTGTGAGGGAAGAGGGGGATGTTGTGTACGAGGTGTGGAAATTGGATCCATGGCAGCTGTGCTAAAGAAGTGGGTGACCCCAAGACTGGCAAGAGATTTTGTTTATGCGGAAGATGCAAGAAGAGAGCGCTAAAGAGATGGTGCAACCAGTGGAAGATATGTGCAAGAAGGTGTATACAGTGAAAGAGTTATGTTTAATACTCAACAAACAAGGTGGATATAATAGCGGCAGGTGTGAAATAGTGGTCTCAGCGAGAGCAGGACTTGGATGGTTCAGGGAATGTGGAGAGTTACTACATGAGAAGAGGTTCTCCCTGATTGAACGTAAGGAAGGGTCTCGTCTTCTGTGTGAGCCCTTAATTCTTCTTTGTTGGTGGGGTGAGGCAAGAAATGTGTCTGAGAGGAAATGAGATGGAAATATTGAGGCAGACTGGGAGAGCAATAGTGAGATCGATGTATGGTAGTGGAGATTTCGACAGAAATATACGCGAGGACTCCAGGAGATGCTGGGCTGGCGGAATTAGTGGACCAGCTTGCAAAGGCGAATGGGTATGATGCAGGATGTAGTCGAGACCGGTAGGCCGAGACTCGACCAGCCTGAACATACTTGAGTCTCTACACTGTAGGTTATGCGGTCTCGAGAATAATTCGAGACTGAGACTGGTCTCGACTACATCCCTAGTATGATGGTATGGGCACGTGGTGAGGAGGGATGGTGATCATGAGCTGAGAAAAGCACTGAAGTTCAAGTGGATGGACCAAGAAAGAGAGGAGGACGTAGATGACAGGCATGTGGGGGGGGGAGGAGATCCAAAAGGTTGGTTTGTGAATGGAGGAAGCCAAAAGTGAGTGAGAGGGCAGGGTGGTGTGAGGACAATTGCTGAAAGAATGAATCTGAGGTGAATTTGGCCACCCGCATGCTCAGAGACCAACCCGGATTAAAACGGGAAGAAGAAGGTGTATACAACCTGGCCAGACCACGGGTCAGAGTAGGTAGAGCCTTATATCAGTATATGAACTTGTGAATAAACCTAGATAGGAAGCCTCATACAACAAGGTATGGGCTAAGTATTTAGGATATTACCAAGGACTTCTGGTGATTTGGGTACCAGAGGAACTAGTGTAGATATTCTCTACTTACATGTTGTACACCGCTGTCTGTTTGCACCCGATCGCCTTCGAGTGATTGAAAAGAAAATACAAAAAGGAATGATGAACAAAGCTTTGTAACAAGTTGATTCGTTCACAGTTAAGATAAACTTGCAATGGAATATTGAGAAAATATGACATCAGCATCATCAGAGAACAGGCAGGAATACCCACAAGCGGGTGATATTTAGTCTTAGTTAGTTTTTTGCCAAGGATAAAGTTTACAAAACGGGTGTGGGGTGATTGGAGGGGGGGGGGGGTGACAGCAAAGGCCCAGTCACACTGTAACAATGACAATAAAATTATCGGCTCACAACACACCAAGCACAATAGTGGCAGTCACACAAATGAATGGTATTAATAAAAAATATGAATCATTTGTGAGCTTCACAACCATTAACTGAACGATCAGTCTGTGACCTCAGGAGATGCTTACATTTGACAGCACATCTTATTCATCTCCCAGCCGCTGTTATCGTGGGTTTTTGTACTGTTCCCATTTTATCGTTATCATGATTGTTACATTCGACTGGGGCTAAATGGCCTTCAGCTGCTGCTTTAAGAGGGAATTGATGGCCAATTTGTTTTTATAATGCCGGTTGACGAGACCTTAACGCCTGACAGTGTCTATTGGTCAGGATGAGTGCTGGCTAGGGCAGACTGGCAGCTGACCGCATGCTAGAGCCATAGTATATTCTCAAAGTTCTGTTTCTAACAAAACTGCCTATCATGCTGACATGAAAAAAAGAATCTTACACTACTTGAAACTGGGCCAGAAAACATATTGAAGAATGAGGCTAATTGGTTAAGTTCTTGAGAGTGCCCATGGTAAAACTGACAAGTGGAAACAGAAGCACCATGAGCATATAGCTTGTTTAACAAACTGCAGATTTTCTCTTTCGAGGCACACAAACTAGTAGCTTGTACTGGGTGGACTGAATTGAAACTGAGACACGTCATGCCATCAGATTTAGAAGTCAGCACTTATGACAGATTTACCCCTCAGTCTTCCTTTCAGGGATCTCGAATGCCCTCTCAATGTTGACCAGGATGTGGACGTCCAATCCGGAGAGGTTCTGGGCCGTGACCGTCTTCCGTTCCTTCCGGGTGGGCCTGAGTGGTCGGTGGGGGGCTGCGTTATCCTCGCTATGGTCGCTCCCAGTAAACTGTGGGAGAGGAAGGATAGAGGGGATAAGTCCTGGTTGATCGAGTGATTATCTGCAGGTACAGGATGCCACTTTGAGGTTATCTAGAAAGCCTGGCCTCCGTGACTGTCAATAGCCGTGAACCCAAAAAACTGAAATCTTTTGTGAATCTATGGACTATGAATGCTCACCCCATATTGACCATGCACCCCACCCACGTGCCATCTGGCAATAACACAAAGTCTGTGTTGGCCCCCCATCCCCCTTCTTTTCTTGTCAGCCTGAAAGTCTACAAGTTGAGCATCTTGCTTGAGATTTGGTTAAAAAATTCACTATCACTTTTTCAATGTCCATCGTCAATCATTTCTAAGTAAGTTCTACCTTCCAACTATGCTTCATCGTTTTTCGAAAGGATATCCTTGATAGTTGGACCGTTTCTAGAAGGTTTGTTCTCTCTCTCTTTCTTGACCCTGTTTTGTTCGTTTTCCAGCCTAAGCTGTTTCCATCACAATATGGTGTACGTGCATTCCCCTAGCCTACCAATGGCCATTAACATAAAAATACCTTCCATTTTGCAACCTTAGGCTGCTGGAAGGCTCCCTATAATGAATTTGCAGGATTTTCAGTCCTTCTGTGGTAATGGTAGACAAAGAATGATAGCCAACCCTATATTGCCAACCAAGTACAACCTCAGGAAACTAATCTGTGGGATTTGGATCGAGTAGTTATCATACCAGTATCACACTTCTCCCTATGAATCAGTTACGGGAAAACCACACTTTGCAAAATATCGACAGAAACCTCATTTTCAGGTTGTGTGTGACCTGCACCTTATCTTGAAACATGTTTTGTTTCCCTCCGCATTATAATGATTCAAACAATCAACAATTCAAACCACGAGTGATGAAGGATTGAGTGCTGTCCTAATCACAGGATAGTCACTCTAACTTATTCTGAACACATGTCATACGAGCCAAACATGACTAAAACAGGATTGCAGCATATATTCATTTATATTCATTTATTACATATTTAGCGTGCCCACAGATTCAACTAGTAAATCACACTGAGCAACTAATCTGGACTAAGCAGGTCGCAACCACGACCACTTGTTGGTGTTGAGCACACCCAGAATAGTACTGGGAACAATTGTGGAAGGAGGCACAATGAAAATAGATTTCCCGTCTCACTTCCCATAGGTGTCTTCTTCTACAATCATGGGGCTCAACAGAATTTGTGCCAAGGCCCACTGGATGCTACCTTGCTTAGCGCAGTCACTAACAATCATACTGATGCCAACATTGGTTATGTCCACATAAAATAACATGAGGAACAGTGAGTGACATGACTAATTGTGATTTGTTGAGTGGTGGGGGGGTTGTGGGGGAGGGGGGGTTGTGGGGGAGGGGGAGGGGGGTGTGGGAGGGGGTTGTTGTGGGGGGGTTGTGTTGGAATGACTTTCCCTTTACATGACGAGCTTGCCACATTTTTTTCAAAAAGCTACTACGAGGGGGTGGAGCGCAGATGGGGATGGGGATGTGGGGGGTTTACGGTGGGGGGGGCACACAGGACCCAACTGAATGTCATGAAATACTATTCCTGTAATCTTGCCCTAGCATGGATCGTCAGTATCGACAATGTCATCCATGAGCCATTTCTGCCCTAGCTGCAAAATCTGGGTTTCTGCATACTAGAGTACATTTTCACATTTTCATTTTACTCCAATCACCTCCGACTATAGCCACCAACGGGAAAATAATTTGCACCCACTGGTGTATTTCAGTTTCGACTGGTGATCTACACAAATAGTGTTGGCCATATGTGCGCTTCATCAGTAATCTTGAAAAAAAAAAGTTGCAATTCCCACTGGAATTTCAGCGGCTTGATGTAGTATTCAGAGCAGTAGCCTGAACCCTCACCTGACATCAGGAAACCAAGCTCGTCACCCACATCGGACAAGAGTGTAGGTGTGCTGTGAGGCTCGGTAAACGATCATCACTTGCTGGCGAACCTGGGTGAGTGAGTGGTGCGAAAAGGTTTGTTTATTAATATTAGCACTACGATGCCGGATGTGTCATGTCAGAAGGGCAATGACTCACCGACTAGCTATGGTGGTCTGGATGTCTTTAGAGTTCCGTGGGTTTCATGTAAAAGATTTCCTTTGATCTGGCACAAGTGAAAGGAGAACATTCAAAACCCCACACCCCCAAATTTTGAGTTTTTAGCAAGGTTGCCTTGGTGACTTACTCCAATCTCTTTGTAGGTAGGGAGGAGGGGGGGGGGGGGATGTTGCCTTGGTAAAACAGAGACTGAAGAGGTATTCACAGCAGAAATCAATGAATCCCTAGTATAATTTCAAACATTTCCTGTCCTTCAGACCTCAAACTTAAAGTTGGAATGTAACAGGGTTCTCAATATTGAAGACATGTTTGCTTAGACAATTTTACAGGAGATCCTACAGTGCCACCTCTTCTCCACCCTGCCCCCAAAGAGGTACAAGGCTAGTTTGCAAGTTCCGATCTTATTGGGACACAATCGGATTGCTGAGATGCTGTGGGGGGGTCCGGTTACATAATGAAAATGAAAAGTACCATATTTTGTTTCTTCTAATGCAGGTTTACATGCTTCTGACACAGTTTAAGGAAAAATCCTGCCAAATTAATATTTCTTGTTGTTATAATGTAAAAGAGAATAAGAAATCAATTCAAGAATTCACTTGTTCCAGGTTTATTAGCATGTTCAGTGGGAAGATATGGTTCCTCAATTTTATATAATTTGGTAATTTCGGCAAACTGGCGCAAAACCATGTTTATGATGTCATATCTACCAATTATACGGGAAAAGACATATTCTCAAGTTTTTTTAATTTCTTCAAAAAAATTGGAAGATATGAAATCATCAAAATTTTGCCAAATTGCAAAATGCCAGAGCTTAGCAGTGATAAACTATTAATCTTCAAAATCCAAACTTTTAACCGAACATGTTATGAATATGAAACAAAGTTTGATTGGCCATGATTTCAATGCACATTCATATGGAATTTATTAATAATTTTTGGCTGGACTTGTCCTTTTAGTGGTACACAAGTAACTCTCTCCCAAGGACATCCGTATTAGCAGAATCGTTACTATTAACATTAGCCAGTGAATCTATTTGGGAACAGCCTCACTCTCTCTACAACAGGATGGCTATGTCTGAAATATTTGCACTCCTAAACCCAGGTTGTCATCCACTGACACACCACCTCTAAATTCTTTTGTTCACAAAAACAATCACCCAAGCTCTAACCAGGCTTTAAGCCTACTTCTCAACTCACTGAGCGAATTACATTGCATGAACTCAAACTGCAGACCCATCGGGCCTTCACATGTCATTTCGCCATAAACTTCTTGGGGATATTCTTCTCATTTTTCATTGAATTCTACAGGTTCAGGAAACCAAGTGAAGGCTCAACGAGGATCACATGGCCATATTGATCATGGAGGAGCACCGGCCATCATAACCAGCCTTACACTCTCGACAGTGCTCAGATGTATCGAGGCAGGAAGGATCCAACCACGCCCTGGACAGCCATTCTATCTTACTTTAGGGATGATCAGTGACAATCCAAGAGCCGACCAATCTCTCAGAACCTGGAGGAGCGGAGAGACAGATCCATGTCCAACGTGACTGCTCACAGCCATGCGAGAATACTGCAAATACACGGAATGGAACAGTGGAAACCCATGCACACAGCCATAAACCCTGAAAAACCTTAGCACAAATCCACTTGTATCGCAGTGGGGGAACAATGGAGGAATAACCAAGAAAGTGCCCATTACAACTGTAAGTACAGCCACCAGGGAAAACGTCCAGTACTGCTGGAATTTGAACCGAATGTTGCTTGCTTGAGTCACTGATGATACACTCTGCCAGTCTTCCCCTCCTTTCCAACTAACTGTGGGATCTAGCATTTTGAGGTTTCAAGGTTGTAATATAACAGGGAGAGGACTAACCTTTGCCAGGAACTCGACACGCTACTCTTTGTGGTCCATGTACTCTTGAACAGCCCTTCCTCTCATAGACGGATCCGTTCTTAATACTCCGTCAAGGGGAGAAGGGGAAAAGTGTGATTGCATAGTGCATGACGCATCTGCATATAAATAGACTGCTATTGAAAGTAAGTAAATGTATGGCCTAGAACAGAAAAACAAAACTTGCCCGAAACTGCTTCATTGTCATATTATCTAAAATTGGTGTCAAAGAAGAATTTCTTGTTTTCAGTGTCATAATAGTCAATAGTGGGGAAGAAAGGAGGTAAAAACAGAGTGTTGACTTCAATGATATTGATATGATTACAGTATGAACACCAATGGAAATTTCAAGCAATTCTGAATCACTTTTTGGAATATTTTTGACAAATATAAACATTAGAGCTTGCCTTTTTCCCCACGTTGAGTATACCAGTATCAACAGAAACACTCCAATTACAATATTCTTACATCGCATTAATAACTTCAGGGTATCCACTAATTGCCCCACTATGGTTTGAACAAACTGCTATACTGAATTTTGGGGGGGGGGGCAAAAAATGTTCTAATTAAGAGGTTCGATTCTGAATTAAATTACGATAATTACTTGCAACAAAATCTTTGTGAGCATTGCAGTTCTTTCTTTAAAGCTTTAGAGGTAGCCTTTTGAAGATACACAAAATAAGCGTTTCAATGAGATTTAAAATGAATGCATGTATGCAGGAATTTTGAGGTGGGGGCCAGAATTTGAAATTCCTGGACTGATAGGGGGAGGTCTAAGGACGGTACTCCCTCTTCTTTACGTACCCACTTTTTTTCTAAATGCAAACTTCAATAGAGTGCAAAAGGGTGCATCCTAGTGGCCAAATGTAGATGATATCTTTGATGGGTGTTGGGTGGGCTAAATGATGACGGATGGGTATGAATTATTGTTTGAGCAAGTGTTTATTGGAATCAGGTCCGTAGAAACTCTCTGGGAATTGTTTCATTTGGGTCGGCTGCTTCTGATTTCCCCAGCTAGTTATCCCACTCCCCAGGACTACTGCAGAAAGTGCGTTAAGTGGAACGGCTATCCCTGACACCAGTGTGCTCAGTGTGTGGACAGTATCCAGGCCGGTCCTTCCCATGCCAGTAGTGTAGAAGGGTTGAAATATGGTGAAAGAAGAATCTCCTACATGTAAAACTGTTGTCTGGTATTCTTGTCTAGAGAGGGGACCAGACTGAAGCTTCTGAACTCTTGTATCTCTCTGGCTCGCAGCTCCAGGAGACGGAAAACGCTTGGACTTCTCGATTTCCTCGTCGGTGACAAAGTCAAACTCCTGCTGGAACTGCTCGAGACGATAGTAATCTGGGGCAGTACAGTGGTATCTGCCGTCCTGTAGGAAACACCAGATGAATAAAACTGTAAGCTCCGGCAGAAATATAATTATAGGGGGATTACATAGGGGTTTTACCACATAAAGTGCTCGAAAAGAGATTACCCTTCATCCATCAGTGATTTGTCGAACCTGTACTAGTCTACTACAATTACTACAATACCCTTGCGAATTCACTCTTGACACTCCATTCGGAAGTGCCTCTTCATTGTTAACCTGGGAGGGGGAGGTAGGGTGCCACATCAGGACTCGAAGGACTAGGCCATGTAGAGTGAGGGGACAAAAATTAGTGCTTTATCACAGGCAATTTAATTGCTCTTCGGCTTTTGATGGGTTTCGGACTCTCTATTAACTGTAATGCAGTCCACAGCAAACATTAAACTGTTATTGCAAGCTGCCAGTGCAGTACATGCAATGTAGGTACATATGCTAAAGACTGCTCATCAGTAAGCTGTCAATCAAATTGGGTTGACCTGAATTGTTTTGTGCTACCATTTATTCACAGTCATCCATCAAATTTCTTCATGTATTGCTGAATCAAACAATTTTACCTTGCATGTTTGTATAGTGAAGTTCCAGACGGGTTCGAAGTGGTATTGCTGAGGCCTGCTAATTTGCTTCTTTTACTTTGGATTTGTACGGATTTTGATGAACGCAGACTACTTTGGTCCTGACACTTGCGGAGGTCATTTTGAGGTTGAATAATTTACCCAATTTTTAGAACCATTCAATCTCAATCAAACTTGATGGGTGGAATAACAATGGGTCATGAAAAAAGTACCAGCCCATTTTTTAGGTTCAAACAGAGGTCCTTCAGGTTAGATTAACAAATTCTCAGAAAAAAAATCACAGGAATTATATATGAAACGTAGTTAGTGCACGTTATCGATGGTCCTTTCCCATCACTCTGTCCTGACTGCATGTCTAGTTTTGTTTTCTGATGTGAAGCACGGATAAAGCTTACAACCTTCACCTCCCGGCCGGGGTCAACTAATTCATTGCATACGCATGCATCTACCAGGACTAGTGGACTACTCCATGAGTTTCCAGGTGTCCTATATCCAATAATATTCTTCTTTTTGTTTTTGCAAAATTCTCGAAACTTCAGCAAATACTCTGAAGCGATTAAAAATAGATTGTTTCCGTCCCCACTCTCACTGATTAAGGTTTTTTTTTGCTCCCAACTTACCTGGCAAATAGATGAGTTTGAGAGTGTTTAGCACCACATTATGGAATCATCTGGGACGGAAGAGGTGGGTGATACATTGTTCCCTATATATTCAGGCACGATCAGCCATTTCAAATTTTGTTTTGTGACATCATGGGGGGAAGTTCGGGATCCCCTATAATACAAAGTCAATGCAAACATATCACTTTTAAATATCCTGTACCAAACAAGATGGGATCCGAATGAAAACCTCAAAAATTGTTAACAAAATATCAATAATAATCGCTCAATGGATAAGGCATACTTTTCTTTGTCTTTCTGTTATCATGTCCAGAAAATACATGCATTTCAATGTGTTGGGTCTATGGGGTCTTTGCATTGTTCCCCTCATGATGACATAGATCCTCCGCAAATTTCTCAGAAGTAAATGGATATATCTCCACAAGGCAACATGCTAGAACCTCAAAATTTAGGTGTGAGTTTTTGAGATGTCCTCTTTTCACATGTAGAAGTTTTGAAGCAAATCTGTTACAAGACTATTGGCCTCGAATACATGGCCTTGTTCTAATTGAAATTTATCATGATGTTACTTACTTTAAGGACGTGGAGGAGGAAGGTGTTTGCGGGGTCTTTTCGGGTCCAGCTTGCCTTCTCTGCCCAGCATGAGATGCTTGAGATCGTTCCTCTGGTGGCCCCGATAGCAGCCACGGCGTCCACATTCTTCATGGCACTGATGGTGGAGAGGAAAAGGGAAATTAATCCTAACTATCTTATTTTATATATTTAATGAATTTTTTTTTTATGAGTATGAAAATTTACAATGAATTACAGGATGCACAATAACATTTAATTCAGCAATTGTAACAGTAAACTGATTGAATTTGGTACATTATCTATTTCACATCATGGCAGGCACACCCACAATTGAATTTCAGCAAATGTGAGTCGCCGGTAGGCACAGTTACTATTGGAAAATTAGGTTGTAATATCATGTGGGGGTGGGCGGGACAGGTTCCTCTGTCCTGTAATACAAAGTCAATGTGGAGCATCTACCTTTGACGACCCTGTAATGATCGAACTGTAGACGGGATCCAAATGAGAACTTACAAAATCTTTCACAAGATAATAAAGAATGATTTCATTCATTTCTATGTGAATATCTATGTTTTCTAATCACATGCGCAAGTTTGAAGGGAATTGTTACATGACTATTGGCCTTCGAGATAGTGGTAACTATGTTCTCACTGCATTTGACTCTTCCAAAGTTGGCAGAACCTATGCTGTTGCTAACATAGAGTTATGATAATTTAGTTTTGACTGACAGCTTCTGTCTTCTCAAATTCTCATGAGAAGAGATGCAATGCACCACTTAACCCTTACCATGCTGCAGGCAACATTTATCGCCCACGCTAAACTTCGCTGTATGCGACAGGCGACAATTGTTGCCTGTGTGACAAGCTGACTTCGAGCCTATAGTACCCCATACAACCTCAAAAATTCTGCCGAAATCATCTATATACTTATAAACAACACTTTAAAACTTCATCGCAACACGTTTTAACAAGACGTTCATATTGAATTTTCGAAAGTAATCAAGCTTTGTTTGCACAAGTAAGTTTCCAAATGGCGGACATGAGGATGAAGAATCAGATGTTAGCGATGATAATAATGTATTATTGGCCCAGTTATGCAACGATGATGTTTTATTGGCACAATTACATGGAATAGGGCCCTGGCAATGCAAGATCTTGACGAACCAGATGGCAATCAAAATGGTGACTGGGAAGCAACTATCATAGAAGTCAGTGGCTTAAGAATTTTGATCATAAAAATGGCCCACTGCTTCATACTGCATATTTTTTTTTTTAACATTTCAAAGTTAGTACAATTTTCAACAGCTTTTATACACAACATATCTTTGTACATCGAGAGGAAATGATGACAAAATGATTCAGAAAATGCATATACAAACTTATTTACATCTCTCGAAACAATTCAGTGGCATACAGGTATAGAGTTCAGCATGATAGCTGTGCCATTATTCTACTAACAACATATTGACTTTGCCGGCAAACTATCGCACACATTCATCATCATAGTACCAGACATGACATGAGGACTGTCATAATTACTACATTCTTAGCTTTTTTTCAACTATTTCGAACCTGAGAAGATCTATCTCGGCATATTCAACAACGAGAAGAATGTTAGGCAAACTGGGGAAATGTTACCTGATGAACTTTTATCAGAAAAAAAAAACTATACTTACATCTGGTATCATTCCTATTGTAGAAATGAATGACTCTTCATCGCAATTCTCTCAAACTATGCTAGAATCTGGTAATGTAAAAAATCTTTAACCAATCCGTATTTGGAAACACAACCAAAGTAATTCTGACAGTTTCTTGTGATCCTATTTTTTGGGGCATTGTTTACAAAAGAACAAAGAAAAAATAGATTGAAAAATTAGATTACACCTATTGCCGATGACTCACTTGTTGCCTTCGTTGGCGATGTCAGGGACGGGGTATAAAGGGGGTGTTGTCCTCGGCACCCCCAAGAGCAGCGAGCAGGTAGCCAGAGGTCAGAGAGGTCAACTCTTCCCCACCCTCACCGATGACAAATGGCACCCCTGGTGAGATGTAACAAAATAGGGATTAGTGTAACGGTGAGCATTCACTCTTTTCCCACAGAATGCAGGACATTTCACAGCGTTTGAAGCTCCATGTGCAGCTGGGGTTTTGATTATTATTCCTATTGTTGAAGGCCAATTGTCATGTAAATATAACTGGACTTGTTATGCTTTCTATTCATCACTTATGACACTGGAACCACAGACCAAAATTGTACCAATAAGGCACAATCAGCTATTGCAAAATTTGCCTTGTGATGTCACTGGGGGAAAAACTGCCGGATCCTCGATAATACAAAGTCATGTTAAAACATGTTCTTTTGAAAATCTCATAGGAACAAAACGATTGATGGGGATCCAAAGTGTGAAGTGACATCATAAATTCCTCAAGTTTCTCAAGTGAATATTGAAATATTCAACATTGGCAAAAACAAGGCTTGAACTCCAATTTGGGGTGTGGGGGTTCATATGTCCTCTTTCACCTGTACTAGTTTGATTTGAAACAAATCTGTTACAGGACCATGTGACTTATGGTTGCCCTGCAGAAAAATAGGAGGCAAGATAGGGTGCCCACACCTCAAAGGAATGGGAAAACAAAAAAAATCCCTGACCATAGTCCCTCGAAGCTGAGAACTTTCTGGGGACATTTTCTTTCAGAAGTCGGGCGAGCATCGCAACATCAGGTGATTTGTTACTGGGTACCCTGTGAGGAGGAGTTGGGATTCATAGAATGCTATGGACTTTCATGGACTTCTGACATTTTGAAACAATTCCAATGACTTATCCAGGGCCTGGAAAATAAAATTGATTTCCATGACTTTTCCAGGCCATGGGAACCTGCAAGAGTACCAGCGGACTGACTGATTGACTTGAGAAAGAAAGACAACCCACACAACTGGGTGGGGGAAATCTATAAGAACACTACTGAACCATGCACCTTCCCAATGAATATCCACTACTAGCAGTTACTCAAATCCGGGTTGGCAACCCCCAATCCTTTCCGTTTTTACAGGTGAGAAGTTCTCTACAACAAATTCAAAGTACAATAATTAATAGGCTGAAAGCCTGGGAAAATGAGAGGGTGAGGGGTTGCCAACGACTTTTCAAACGCCAGCTATCGATCGTGAGTGCATTGGGACAGGAAGAGGGTCCCATGTGGGATAAGTTGGACATGGATGAAACCAGGAAGGTTGCAGGTTCATTAGGATGTTTAGGAAATATAGGCCTAAAACCCAGTTCCAATCAAACTTTAAATCACAAGTGTGTGCCTTAGTTAAACAGACAGATAAACAGAAGATAAGCTAGATACATTGCAGTTTGTAAGTTTTAGCTGAAAATTAGTACTCTCAGTGATCCTTGCACGGCATGAAAAAAAAAAAAACAGAACAAAAACATTGGCAGTCACACAGGGCTGTGGTGTGTGCAGGGTGTCAGTGGAGACTCAATATCTAGGAAAATTCAAACATTACCATGTTTGAATAAGGTCTGTATGTTGCGATATGGAAATCCACTGGTTTCGGGGACTAGTTGAGTGAGTCAAAGGCCTGTTAGTACTTTATCACAATACTGGGGAGATCAAATGCACCATTTACAGGTATCAAGTTAAAAACTAGTATGTAGGTTACCGGTATGAAGAGGTTGAAACCAATTGTTTCGAAGACTAGTTCAAAGTGTTAATGGTTATAGAAATAATTGTTTTTGGGACTAGTTTATAATCAAGGTGAAAAGAACAGTCAAATTCTGGACGAAGATGGTAAATATGATATTGGGAAATGCGAACATGACCACCTTCAAAGAATATAGAGACATAAGTATCAATTAATGGTGCCAGCAAACACTTATTACAGAAACAAACCACACACAAATGCCTCCAAAAAATTGCTTGATAAAAAGTACTCAATTCAAAGTAAAAATAAATTCTATCCGATATATTCTCGGACACTCACATTCCCCAGCACTATGATGAAATGTTTGACTTGTGATCGCTGCTGAACTCGACCTCTCCAATTGCACTTTTCCCGACGTGACATGCGTGTCCGGAATGGTAAGAAAGGATTGCTGAGAAAAATATTGCCACTGACTCCACTCTCATGTACCTAATGGGTGTAGAACAAACACCCACTTCGTGGCCATTGTTAGAAAATGTTTTTTCACAGAGGGTCTAGTTATTTTGTTTTTATTTTATTGAGCCAAGTTTTCATTGCAACAGGTTATTACAACTTTGTAGTAAGAACTGTAGGATTCCCATTCCTTTTTTAATCACTTCCTAAACCCAATTGTAGTTGCTGATTTCCCTCGTTTTACTGTTCCAGATTGATTCATGTACATATGTGTTTGTCTTATGTGCTCATGTTTATTAGATGCAAAATTGCCACTTCTATCCCAAGATTCCAACTTTTATCAGCAAATATTCAGGTAATTCACCTTGCTTGCAATATGAATAAATATATTGCAATCAAGAAAAATCTATACAGTCAGAGTATCCACCGAGTCACGTCTGATCCATCATCTTAAATGGAAATAATCATTCATGTAAAAATTGTGACACGTCCAATCATTTTTCAATAAACTAACAATTCACCGTGGAAATTCAAATAAAACTAGACATGTGTAGGCGGGTACACCGCCCCCTGTGTATACCCACTTTTGAGCAATCACTTGGAAGCTGTACCTAACACCCCATAACACCCCCATTTATGGGTCAGAAACCAAGACAAACTTCATCCACCAAGTTTTGTTGTAACCATGTTGTGATAGGCACATGATTATGCGAATTGAAACACATGATGGCTTTTGAAATCACTTCTAAATTGTGAGGAACAAATGTAACCCCCATCCACCCAAGTTTCGTTCAAATCTGACAAATTTGGAAAATTGCATACATTTTTTTCAAGTTTGACCTCCATGACCTGAAATACCGCCCATTTTTCGGATTCAACTATAGTTCGTTCCCACCAAGTTTCGTTCAAATCTACAAAGTTTGGAAAATTGCATAATTTCACAAATTCCGACCTTTGTGCCTTGAATGACCTCCATCATTTTTTCGGGATCAACTATCGTCCCACTCCACCAAGTTTCGTTCAATTTCGACTACTTGACAATCGCGAAAAATTTTATTGCAAATTACGGCCCCCAGCAGTGCAGCGATGCCCACTTCCGAACACCCCCCCACCCCCCCCCCCCCGCCCCCCCCCCCCCCTCATCTGAGATTTCACTAGGTCGGACAAGTGTAACAGTTTTCAGATCAACGTATAAAGCGTTACAGATTTATTGCGTAACGGAAATCTTCAATCGTGAAATTATGCAATTACGGGACCCCCTTTCATGTTGTGGACGCCCACTTCGCACTCATCCGCGATTTCACTAAGGCTGACATTTTGTGCCAAGTTCTGGCTCAAACGGACAAAGTGTTGAGTGTTATTGCGCTAACAAGGAACGCGGCGGCGGACGCGGCGGCGGACGCGGATGCGGAGCGGATGCGAATGGGCAGCGGCGGAGACGGCGAAGCCAAAACCATAAGATCCCCGAAGTGGGTATATAAATATCCAAACAATTTCGAAGCTCCTTCATTTCACAAAGGTTTTCTATTTTTTCAATCCAAAACAAAGTAGCGCCTACTGTTCCACCGCGTAGCGTCCCTCTTAACGACAGACAGGAGCCTTATCGTACACTATATTTTTTCGAAAGAACAAATTCCTCAAGTTTTTTTTTTTAACACATACATGCAAGGTTTTAGTACTCTCGGGCCACTGTACAACTTGACGTTGGATATATTCCCAAAATGAAGGTGAAAAAATCTGAAGATAAACTCCTGCAAAAACAAGAATAATAGATGAGTGATTGACATTTATTTCACAATTCCCGATCATTCGTTCTCCCTCCTACAAAGCATATGTTTTTGATGCAATGAAATCTGTAGTGAATCGGAATTACGTCCGGTGCGACTTCTGGTGGTGGAGGTGTTATTACGGTGAGATTTCGTATGCGAGAATACAACATAAACATGCCTGAATGAGCTGCCAGTTGGTTTGCAGAAGTAGGGACAAGACCCGTAGCAGCGAACAATCCCATCCAATTAAAAATGGAACAGACATGAGTAGGCAAATTACTGTGTAAAGAGGTGGATATAGCCGAGATCAAGGAAAAATTGAATATAGAATACCTTCTTAATAGAGCCATTACCAACATCATCAATGAGTTGCCTAGATATTTAGAGCCCTTTTTTTATCATTATTAGACAGTTTTTAGATCGTCGGGAATATCAACTTCCCTCGCAAAAACATGATTTTCAGGCATGATTTTCCCAGGCAAAAAGTATAAGGAGATAAGCGAGTCCAGTGCAAGAGTGCAAATCCCACATCCGCATTTTGGCCAGACTGGAATTTCAACAGGCAGGACATGGTCAACCAATGAGAAAAACCAGGACAAGCATATGCTGATTTCAATCAAGTCCTGATTCACACCACGAAATCTATCCAACCCTATCTGTTTTATTGCCGCCACAGTCTGGCTGAATGTTAGCAACTCAATCGTCCAGGGGCAGGAAATGGTGATGAATTCTGTGGATTATTTCTAGGGCTTATCCACAGGGTGGTATTGAGGATGTTTTTTGTTTGTTTTTGTTTTTGTTTTTTTTTTGTTGTATGAATCAGGGTAATTGGCAAATATATACCTTTACACCAGCAAACCTTGCCCTCTGGCAACTTGGCAGCTAATCAGTCTACCACGTATGGGTGGTGGTTGTTCAAGACGTGTTTGTTGTGTGGATATAATTCCAGAGTGCATCCATAGGCTAGTAGGCCAGCAAGGTGAGGAGAGAAAGGTAGGGCGACATGGATGCACCTGTGGCATGGCATGACCATTGTAGTAGAGAAGACAGTACTATTTGCAGACAGACACCAGCCTTACCCAAAACCTCAGAGGTGAGCAATCAGGATGAAGCAACTAGCTACGGACATGATGGAGGCTGAAATCACAACCTCTGAATTAAGAGCTGATCTCTTAATAAGGAAAAAAACTGCCACACTGGGAGACTTATACTGGCGAACAAAACAGCCAGACTCTGTGAATTGTGCTAAATAACGGACGCGGGCAGCGAGTTTGTTATAAGTCAAGGACTGTTTAAGAACAGTGAAAGTGACCGCTGACAATTACTCCTATTCTACAACCCGCAAATAAGCAGTATCCAACGATTAGAATTCCTAATCTCTAGATCTATATTCTTTGTAGGTTTAAACAGTAAATATGAAGCTAGGTAAACTTTTGCGTTTTAGTTTGATTCGAAGTAGTTTAAATGCATTGCGGACCATACACTACGGCTTGCGTATCTCACGTGCAGAACCAGAAGTCTTCCTGCACGGGAGACATGACGTTCAGGAATGCCACGAGCAAAAGGGCAGCCCGTATTTAGCCGTTTGTATCTCGCTAAGAGAGTACGGACAATATGGAGCGCACGTATATGAAAGCCGGATCTGTGCCGTGTAAACATAAACTTCCTAAGGACCATGCACCTTACAGTGGAATTTACAAAATACTGAGTTTACTTAAGATGCCAGCAACGAGAGCAAAGTATTTGATTGTTGGTTACTCTGACCAGCTGGGCCTGTTTTATTGCAAAATAATGGCTGTTATTGCAAAAATAAAGAGCTAGCGTTGGGGTTGTAGAACATGCATTTAGGCCAGTGTGCTCTATAAAATATCAAGTGTGAGATTTGTATTACATTGTGTGTTGATGTATAATAAGACATTACCTAATTATTAGCACTACAGATTGGTCGAACTTCATGGGGTCAACGCCAAGATGGGGAGAGTCGACGTGAGGAGGAGGTGGCACAAGCAATTGCATGTTGTAGTGTTGCTACCGACCCGATTGATTTCACTCACCTGGACCCCCAGTTTGGAGACCTCCTTTCCATTGACGTTAGACCGTGGACAAAGCCACTTGCCCTGTGTCACAGCCTCTCGTCTCTGGTGTCCTCTCGAGGACACTCATGGGTGGGGGTGATGATAGATGTGTGTTCAGAGCTCCTGTGTTATTATAGGCTCAACCTTGCACACACACAAAAAAAAACCCTGAAAAATGGACATTTCTTTTCTCGCATTTGCATTTAGAGACTATTGTGGAATTTCAGCTAATAAAATTGACTCTTCAGTTAAATGACAAGTTTTTGCCAGCAATTTGTAGCAGTTTGTAATCTCAGGATTAGAGGAGATCAGCTAACTCAAAAAGGGACCAATCATATTCCACAATACAGCCTATACGAGTACTATGGATGGGGACTAATCGACAATTAGAGAAGTCTAAATCTTATCCAATATGAAAATCTGAAGATAGCGATGCAAAAAGGTAGTTAATTTTTTCTTCAGAACACCAAAAATGGAGGGGGTATTATAAAATATTGGGATATCTCTGTGGAGCAGAGACACATGCCAACCGACAGGTGGTGGCGTTGTTCGAATCTCGTAGGAAACTGATCAGCCTGTTCCAGGTGCCCTCAGGATAGACCACTGCCACTAGTCATTTCTTCCTCGCAACATTCAATTACAGAACACACCTCTGAGACTGTCATCGTGTTGTAGATGGGGATGCCACGATGGCATTGATCTCTGCAGGGTGCTTTGAGCACTTCCAGAAAAAATTGATATTGAAAGTATGCCAAAGGTTTCTTTTTTTCGGACGTCGCGAGCCCCGTGAAAAGGATCTTCCCCAGGAACAGAGGAATATTTCTCTATTACATCAATCAGTGTATGCACTAGCTCAGCACAATCAACAGTGGTGATTTGTAGCAGTGGGTTTATCACAGGAATAGGGAGATCAGCTGATCAAACGGACCCAATCAATCCCACAACAGCCTATACAAAGACCTCTGGATTGGTGACTAGATTCCTACATTTTAAGAACCCTCCTAAATCTTCATCCAATAGCATTTGGCAAATAAGGCAAATCAGAAGATATGCCACATGTATAAGGTTGTTTTCTCTGCGAATACAAACAGAACACAACGTTGTGAGTGATTCTTGCAGAATTGTAACCAATATTACTGTAAATTCTGTAAAAGCTCTGAGCAGTCCTTGAAGAACCTTGAAGATACACACCTTGACAGGGAATTTAGTCGCTAGGAAGCTGAAGCGTAATGGGTGTGTTTTTCTTCGGGAGGTGGGGTGGAGGATATTAGTGGAGGGTTAATAGGATCGTGGGAGATGTGGAGGTGGTTGGTGGGCGAGATAGGCACTAATAATCTCGGGGACATGTGAGGACGTCCAGATCCCGATTCAGTGAGTGCTGCTGAGCCTGAACGTTCATTGTCTACAGAGTGTCGTGGTTTGAACATGAATTTCCACAGCGAAGTTCACCTTCCTGGTATGTGTTTATAGGCAAAGATAGGACCGATCTCCCATGGCCTTGGTGGTGGAGTTTTGTGATGTGAGGTCTGACTTGAATAGTTTGAGAAGGCCGATGATATTGGTTGTTGAGTTTGTAACTCTGTTGGTGTGAAATTCCGTCTAACTGGTATTCCCAGTTCTTATTAGTTGGCGTTTGGTGTACCGTTCTCCAATAGCTTGAAGACACACAACTCTCTTCTTCCGGGGGGACATGCTTTGCGAATTTCTAGGAAGAGTACAATTAGTATGGGTGTTGATTTCAACTATCCAGATATTTCTTGGTCTTGATCGGTTACTAGTGGCAGTCATGGATCTGGCTTTTTCAATGTCACACAGGATTGTTCGTTTAAGCATGACATTTCTACCAAGGAAGCATAATATTTTGGATTTAGTTTTGAGCAGTGATCCGGATTCTGTAGATAAGGTCGAGGCTTGGGTAAGCTCAGTGCAAGTGATCACGCGTATTAGCTTTCAATGTTGTCTGTTCCTCAAACCCACAGAGTCTAGAGCTTGTTCCTTGTTTCGCGAAGGCCTATGTCGATGGCATTTCTCGGTTTTTTAGCGAAATAGATTGGCGTAAATGTTAGAAAGCGATGCATGTTGACTGTGGAATGGTTTCATGAAACAGGTTAACAAGGTTATGAAGTTTACGTCTTGGAGGGGAAACGTCGCAGTAGAACCAAGAGGCCTCTTGGATGCATACTTGCCGGACGAGTGTCTGTTCCATTAGCTATTATTTTCAATAAGACTCTGCAATAAGGTATTGTTCGGGATGATTGGAGGCGCGCAAATTTTTCGCTATTTTCAAAAAGGTAACCGGGCTCTCCTTGTCATTACAGCCAGTCAGTCTTACTATTGTTGTCTGCAGGTATGGAATCAATCATTCAGATCATATGTTGATTATTTCAATGAGCATAGTCTGATTATGGATTCTCAGCATGGGTTTAGAAAATTCGTTCGTGTTTTGACTATCTCTTGGATTTCTGGAAGACTTCCATGTTCTGTTACACCGGCAATGCTGTTGATATAACTGTTTCCTGGACTTTCAGAAAGCTTTTGTCATGGTTCCTCATGCTGTCTCTTGTCACGTTGGAGAGCTTTGGCATTGAGGAATGTCCTTAAGTGATTCGTGAGTGGCTTCATCATAGGGAACAACGAGTTGTCATTATGTGGCGGTGCGGTCCTTCTTGCAAAAGGTCACTAGTGACGTTCCCCAGGGATCGGTTCTCTTTCTGGCGTATATTGACGACTTGAGGTTTCTTTCCTTTCCAGGGGTAAGAAGTTTGCAGACATACCACTTTTATCGGAGGTCGTTTCGAATGATGATCGGAAATTGTTCAACGGGATCTGGATATAACTTCCAAATGGCTTCCGACTGGCCAAATGTTTTTCAATGTCGCTAAGTGCAAAGTTATGCATATTGGTTTTCACAATCGCAACACTTCCTTCAAGTTAAATGGCCAAAATATTCAGGAGGTGATTTCAGAAAAAGATCTTGGGTTTGTTTTGATTCTTCTTTGAACCTTCCAGGCATTGTGCCGAAGCTGCTAGAAGAGGTAAATTTGGATTCTTGTCTTGATTAGACCTCCCTTCCGTTTCCTTGATCATTATCTTGTTTGTCAGGCTGTTTAAGCACTGGTAAAAAAAAAGGAAAAGAAGGAAAAAAAAGGAAGGAGAAAAAAAAACCGCACACTTGAATATTCTGTATCAAGTGGGGAATCCCAACTTTGCAAAAGACCAGCAGGTTATTGAAACGTTCAGCGTAGGCAACTAGAATATTGACTGTCTGAAAATGATCTACGAAGAAAGATTTAAGGCCGTCTCGGTCTAACTACCATGGAGCTAGGCGAATTCGGGTGACTTTGGATCGGTTTTCAAAATTGTCCATGGCCTCATGGCCTGTCCGTCCCTACTTCTTTGAATTTCCAATGTTAACGCAATAGATGCCACGGTCTCAAGCTTCATGGGCAAGCGCTGCAGATTGGACCTCGTAAATATTTCTCCGCGCAGAGAGTGATCAATTATTGGAATTGTCTTCCTGAAAATGTTGTTCCCGCTAAGTTGTGATGCGTTCGAGAACAGTCTTGTTTTATTTTTCAGGGATCACGGCGCATTATTTAGTGGGTTGGTTCATTTGTCTTCCTGGTTGTTGTGTCTTCGGGGTCGTTTATGCGGATTTTGTCCTTCCTGACTCCTATTCACTAAACTAAACTAAACTAAACCTTGTTTCAGAATTTCCAAAATGGCATCACTGTCACAGGTCATGTGTGTTATATAAAAATTGTGATGTTGTCGTGCTTGACTAGAACATTAAGTGGCTGCACTGTTGTAGGCTCCTTTGATGAGTTGAGGGGTGGGCTCCAATTGAAATGCTGGAAGATATCAGTTGTATGTACTATTGGTATTAATTTCCCACAGTTGCTCCAAATAAATGATGTGAAATCTAGTGACACATTGTAGTACAGACTTCACTTGCTTGTTACTACTCAAAGTCACTGTAGTCCACATCGTACTATTGTCTTCTAACAGTGCAGACCACCTCCAAAATTGAAAAACCCATATCTGAACGCAATCACGAAAGCATATTGGGCCTAGGATTTCCATAGGAGATGCAGATGTGATATGGTGAAATGCAGCAAGTGAAACACTTCATTCGTCGTAAAACACATGAAAAAACAAGGAGGGCACACGACTGTAAGGTACATGGGTTATAGCTCTGAATATGCTATTGGGAAATACTTACCTGAATATTAGATCTGGAAAAGAAAGAAGTCAAATTTTATACACAAAAAGGTATTTTGACGAAGTATGAGCGGACGTTTTAAGATCACGGAAAATACGATCCGGCCCATAAATCCGCAGTAAGAATGTGTTGTTGTAGCAGTTGTAAGCCAACATGTGTACTTATACAAGCGGCAGTCGGCGGTCGTTGTCTATTTCTATGATTAAAAAACTGCACTTTGATTGACACCTGTACATTGTAATATAGTGCCATGCTTCCTCGTCAAACGGTCCGCGATTTGTTTTTTCGTTTGGATGGCACCCAGAGCAACGACAGCACCACCATTTCACACCGTGATCAATGCAAGATGCACATCTTGCATATTTCTTCAATTGACCATTTGTGGACATAATTTTCACCAATTTCTGAAGACGGATTCTGGAGGCCAGGAACGAACATGATGCACCCTCTGAATATTGATCATGACCTATATAATGAACCCTAAACCTATTTCAAACGATTTTGAAAGATCTCTACCACTCCACAATCCTACGAAAAGAAATACCAGGCCACCGGTCCCAGATATGTTATTGTTCATAAAACCCCAGCTGTTCATCAAATGTTGCAAAATTGAATTCAAAACCAAGTTCATTGGGCCTCAGTTGTCAAGGCCACTGATCCTGAATTCAGCTGAGGAAGATTACTGTATCACTGACATAAACATTAGTGGCAAAGTAAGAAAGCAATCTAAGTGGAATTTGTTTTTAGGCGACTGTCATATTTACGACAGCGAAGCCTAAGCTACATGTATGCTAGCTAGGATTGACTTATGCCCTAGGTTGAAAAGAGTAACCAATTGGAACAGAGCACCACTTTATAGCACCACCGTATTAAACGTGGATAAGCTACATTTAGCACCACAATTCTCGCCTGGGGGCCAGATTTTTAAAATCCCAGGAATGAAAGAAACCGTCATTTCCAACCTTGTTGTACTACTCACCGTGACAGTGCTTGCTTGGCCTTGTTAAAACACAGTTAATATCTTCAACGGGTGTTTTTTTATTATTTTTCAAATTTTCTAAATTCGACCCTCCTCCATATCCCCAGCAACCACTTTCGGCCGAAATGGACTAATCGCCCATTTCTGAGGGTTTTTTATCAACATAAGGATGGGACCAGTTTGGGTAATGTGGTCAAAATGTTTAAAATAACCTGTTCGTTCCATTTCTGGGGGTCACACTTTGACCTCTCTTCTATATCCCAAAACAATTTGAAATTCAGAACAAAAAAATGGTAGAGGGCAATTGAAGTCCAAAGGTCACCAGATGTTTCACTTAGTGGATCACAACTGGCTCGCTTCACACCCTCCATCCATTTTAGTGTCCATGTCATGACAAAGAATTATTTTTATACCCCTAATTGCACCTTTGGTGACATGACCATTGTGTATGAAAAATGGTACCCTAGATGACATACACCCTGTCCTGAAATATTAACCATATACTATTTGGCAGTTTTATGCCCATAAGTGACTTTGAATGACCTTTGATGACATACGGTTTTTATGAAATGGACCCTCGATGGATTCACCCTGTCCCGAAATAAAACCACATCAGAACGGTCCACTACTGGAAGTGTTTTGCAGGAACCACACTATTCCACATTTTTTATGCCCTTTAGTGACCTTGCATACCTTACTGACATTTACGGTTTTTAATACCCAGAAAGCCAAAACGCTTAGTAATTCCTTGACTTTTTCTGGTCAACCATAGCAGACACACGGACAATGGGAGCTAGTACCATCTCATTATATAGCAACTAACGTTTGACAAATTCCTATCTTTACCAACCAACTAATAAGGGTCCTGTACCCTTGGTATAAGCTACAACTAATTTCAAGGTTTTCAGACTTTGAAACTCTGATACCTTAGATGAACCTCCGACCTTACCCCAAACCACTAGGGTTCAGTACTCATCTGGGGAATACACAAACCAATATGAGCTCATTCACCCCGCCCTTTACCAAAAACCATAGTGTTCATGTACTTACTCCCCTAAGGAAGATACACCTAATTTCAACCTGATCAACCACCGTTCTGGACTTATCTCGTTCACAAGGTTTTCAGATTTTGAACTTCTGGTTGACCTCAAGATGACCTCTGACCTGACCCCAAAACAATAGTTCAGGTACTCATCATGGGGAACACACATACCAATATGAGCTTCATCCATCCGGGTGGGGTCGAGTTAATCCGTGTTACAAAAGCAAAATTGCCAAAATATCAACTTTTTCCCAAATTTTCTATTCGATCAAAATTCACTCCTGACTTAACCAAAAAATGGGTTCCTGGATCCCATACGACAGCTTTACACCTAATTTCAAACTGGATCAGACCACCATTATGACTTATCGTGTTACAAGGTTTTCAGACCGTGACCGCTGGTGACCTCAGATGACTCTACCTGACCCCAAAACAATAGGATTCATTTACTCATCATGGGAACCCATACACCAATTATGAGCTTCATCCATCCGGTGGGGTTTGAGTTATCGTGTTTACAAGCCAAAATTGGCCAAATATCGAATTTTTTCAAAATTTTTCTATTTTCGACCAAATTCCCTCCCGACCTGAACCAAAAACAATAGGGTTCCTGTACCTTTCCCCCATAAGAATCCTATACACCCAATTTCAACTTGATCAGGACCACCATTCTGGACTTATTATCGTGTTTACAAGTTTGGTCAGACTTTGACCTCTGGTGACCTCAGCTGACCTCTGAACCCTACCCAAAAACATAGGTTATCACTCATCATGGGGAACACATACAAGTATGAGCTACCAACCCGAACTGAATCAAGTTATCGTGTTTACAAGCTGGGCATCACACACACCATACACACACCCACAACACCATGCACAACACACAAAAACACCAACACCGACGTGAACTGGCATAATTCCTATGACTTCGTCAAGGAATCAAAAATGGTCTCACCAGGACGTCAACCCTATGCTGAAATTTCAACATTTACCAGCAATGCCACTGTAAATTGTTTCCAAAAATATTACGTTTTTTGGTCCATAATTGCCCTGAAATGACCTTTGATGACATGACAGTTTTTTGAAAAATGTACTCTCAATGAATGCACACAGTCATACAAGCATTATGTATCTTAAAGTATACTGCCCGATGCTATTGACACAAAGGTTTAAAAACCAACTTTTTCCCTTGTAATGGAGAACCGATGCCCGATTGAGAGAGAGTTTGTTTCGTATTTCAGCACACATAGCCTGTCCCATAACCAAAAATTTACGGTTTCAATTTTCTTTGCCCTGTAACTCTAAGCAAGGCACATCCATTCGATATCTGACCTTTGACCTCATCCTCAGAGGTATTTGACACTGATTCCAAAAGACAACCATGACAAATCACTATGAACATCCTAACTGCACTAAATTTCCAATGAAACGGTTGACCCTCTATATCTTCGACACAAAGGGCCACATGGGGTCACTTTATGGTCCATTTCGATCGGAAGTTCTTTTAGATCCGAAATGGCCACAAAAAATCTGATCGGCCCAAAACAAAGTAAAGGTCAAATTGATGTCAAAGGTCACACAGATGGGGGTAACAAGTGGTACAATGGTGCACCTCCCAAAACTCGCAGACATTTGGTTTCCATGTTATGGCAAAAACTAGTTTTTGGCCCCCCCAATTGATCTTTGTGACCTTGGATGACATGACCGTAATGTGTGAATATGACCTCTCATCAATCGTCAACTAGTCCCAAACGGTCAGCGATGTAGACGTTCTAATAGGAGTTATTGCAACTTTTTCACTATTTCAGATTTTGGCCTCGACTCCTTGGACCTTTGGTGACCTACCGGCAACAGTAACAATAGGATAAACTACAACACACATGGAAGACCTACATGCTGAATATGACTTGATACATGCTTTGTCGTTCTTCAGATATTGGTCCGGACAAATGTGTCCCATACACCCACACACACAGACACACACACACATCCTTGCGTGCACCTCCTAATTCATTTGCCGTTGGCAGGAACAAAAACCACCAAGTCATAGGCAACGTCAAAATATTGGAGAAACAAGTTCCGAAGATGCTCATGGTCAATCAAATTATATTCTCCCCCCCCCCTAAGAAAAGCCTCTAGACATCGCCCATTCAGCTGGAGTCCCTTACAATACATTGACTCATCTGAATGCCTAACCTCTGATAGATGTCTTTCGCTTGGGCAAGTCGCCCGGTACCCTTGACCCTTATTATATATACTCACGAAAGGAGCTACGACTTCAAATGCGATATGACAAAGGTAGCCAATTAATACAATCACAAATCACTCTCAAGCAGGAATGTCGCTAGCCAAATTTTATTAGGATGTATATCTCAGTGCTGGTTGGCATGACCCAATTTTTTCCATGATGCCGTTGTCCGTGCCGAGTCTGGCTTACACCAACCAGCACGACCAGTGTAGCTACCAACCCTGGTCCCAGGTATACCCAGGGACTGTTCAAACATTTAACCCTGATAAAAAAAACTGTGATTTGAACGAATTCCCAACTCATTACTTCAATACTTGGGTGTGTCTGCCTATCTATCTAACTCCCTACATACTTTAGCCACAATCATTGATCCACAACCAGTCAGATATCATGAGCTCACTTCAGTTTTCGGAGAGATTTTAACAATTTCACGCACATGATTAACCCGTCATCGCCAAGAGGACACCCACATATTTTGACTTAGCAAACTCCTGAGCATCTTTGAGCAGTGAGGTAACGTATTTTGCAGATATTTATGAACAGCGTCAATGGTTTCTCTTGCTTAACAAAGGAACTGAGCTTAACAAACAGAAATATTAGCAAATTTGAAGTTTGCCCGTGTCCCTCCAAAACCTTAAGTTTGTTTTTCCAATTCACTGCTTGCCTATACAATGAGAATATTTACTGAATTCAAGAGGTTTTTTGGTACCGTGCTGGCAAACACACCATAGATTAATAAATCCGAGGCATAACCCAGGGGAGGGGGGTGGATGTATCTCCCCAAGGCAAAACTTACTGTTTGGTATTTTGCAGAGGAGGAATATGTTACCCCCTCTACATTACCTAACTTAACGTAAGTACGCCTCTACTTCTTCCCCCTGTCCCCTTCCCCCCTCCCCCTTCAGAAAAAGACTGAACTGCTTTTTAGATGCTAATACAGAGTAAAATGCATGCCCAAGGGAAGCTTGAGGCGGGGGGGCGGGGTAGGGACACACGTCAGGTGAATACAGATTCCTCTGCTGTTAAGGCAGATTAATAAGAGATTCACCATGCACACAATTATAGTCATTCATGTGCTTGCTTTCAGATTCTGTAATTAGCAATTTACTAGAAAACACTTACCTAATCATGAATGACCGTATTAAATCATTGGAACTGATTGTTGACCAAGTCCACCGAAGGTGTCTAACTGTTGAGGAAATGTTGATTAAAAAAAGGCCAAAATTATGCAAATTAGAAGACAATACTCACTTCCATCGACCCATTTTCCCATTTCTCATTTGGTGGACTACACTTGAATAGTTCCATGCGAATCCACAAACGTGTTACATAACATCATGCATGAATAAAGAGAATTGCAGCCTACACATTGAATAACTCTCAATGACTTGATCAATGTAACAATTTTTTGGGACTAATGGTAGACCATACTCATCAGTTTCTTTGCAATCAACAATGATTGAAATTTGGAATGAACTATGCTAAATAGACCACACTGGACTGCTTCCCTTGACCTCCAGTCAGGTAGCCACACCCAGCAATTCTCACGACATCCGGCAAACTTTGCTAAATTATGCAAATTAGATGACTTAAATTGGCTCTTGCTCTACTAAAACCTAAAGTTTTGGGAGCATGCTCAATCCACCACCCTTCTTAATAATCGCAATGCAGCAAAGGTGTGCGGCACTCAACGATAGAGTACCAATAAGCTGTTCAAGCAAACAACATTACGTTGACGCGCTCTAGCAATACAGGAAACGAATTTCTTCAACGCTTCAGTACTAAAGGAGGATGGTACTAAGTATCCTAGAATAATAAACCAAGACAAGGCAAACACCAAAGAGGGGGGTTTATTTGGCAACTATTACCTTGTGACAGTGTAGTAGTTCGTACACACAGTTTCATTGCAGGGAATTACCCGCTGTATGATCACACACACGGTGAAAATACAGGGGGGTGCTAGGTCAGGTAACGTTTCATGAAAACACAGACAGGAGTGTTATTCATTGTTATTAGTTATTAACAAATAAATTGAAACTGGGCGACTTCCTAATGCGCGTTTTTCTTTTTACCCTTAAAAACCAGTCTAGACTCTAATTTAGCTACATAAACAGACGAGGCGTAGCGCAGTACATTATTAGGCTAAATCAGTCAAGAATGTTTTATGAACCTGCAATATTTACGAATTATCCAAAACCGGAAGAGATATCTATATCTCAAGATTTATACTCTGTATCTCTAAACAGTAATAAGCAGCTAGGGTAACTTTTGGGTTAGTTCGATCGAGTAAGTAAAATGCATTGCGGAAACTTACACAAAAGGTAGCAGTGCGTTTATTTCGGGAGACGCAACACAAAACCAACGCGGCCAAACCAGAGGGTTCCGCGCGTCGGAGAACATTACATTCACAGAGGCACACAAGCAACGCATGTTTGCCCATTTGTATTCCGTTAAAGGCAGCATCACCTCTGATCGGTGGTTTCTATATTCACTACACTACAACAATTAAATATTACAACCAACTAGTTCAATGCAGGAGGACCGAAAGTAGTCATGTATAGCGAAGACGAAAATCACAGAGGGTCATAATAGTAAAACTAGACAAGGGAAGAAAATTCACTTGTACAAAGAATAAAAACCTCGGACCAAAAAGGTAGAATCTGTTACAAAAGTCCCTAAATTGCTTTTTATTCGTCATGTCCCCTAACTTCACCCCCCCCCCCCCCAATCTTCTCTCCAAATTGAAATAATTTTCATCAGCTCAGTCAACGCGTGCTGACCCACAATACAACTTGAATGTTCGTAACCCCTTACCACGCCGGGCTTCTTTGCCTTTTAAAATTTTCCTTCATGATTCATGCCTTTTATTTCCAAGTAGCAAGGACATGCCATTGTCCCCCCCCCCCCCCTGCGAAGCAGCAAAACACCCTCCCCGGATCCCCGACACACAACAACCTAGCCCACAGACAGTATCAAAGTATGTCCCCAACTATATCTTTAGGAAACCTCCACAGTTGTCCCCGTCCCAGGCAAGAAGAGAAGGGAAAGAAAATGGACAGTATTTTGAATGGCTACTCAACCTAATCAAATTGGTTGGGTAAGAGGGGTTTGCTTGTGGGAGATTATAACAGCACAATCGTCACAAGAGCTATGGTTTATGGTCACAGGCCTTTAATTCTACCAAAACCACCGATTGCTGGGATTCAAAAATTCTGACATCAAACACATCAGATTCAGAAAAGTTAACGGACCATACCTACTGAGTGCAAAGATTTAGTACCAATTTGAAATCGGAATAAATAATGCAAATTAGGCACATACAAGAGCCATAACCGCAGTAAAATTGTCACAGGAGCTATGGTTTACTGTTCTCAGTGCTTATTTGATAGAAGAGAATATATGATGGAATCAAAATTCGCTGAACATCAAAACACCAGATTCCAGGAAAATGTGAAGGACCATACTACTGAGTTTGGCAAATTCATTACCAAGGTGGTTTCGAGAATATGCAGAATGGAGGTCACATACAATGACCTCTTACTGACCCAAGTTGTACCTTAAACAAATGATCTGGATTCAAAGGTGGAGCGACACTCTACCAAATTTTGTGGAAATCCAACCAAACTTTCAAAAATTGACTTGAATATATGCAATTAGGATCACCATTAAACTGACTCAGCGAGCCCCCCGAATTCGACATTTAAATGTTCGTGGAACCCTGGTAGACCACATCCATCAAGGGTGTGTGGAAATCCGACAAACTCGGGAAAAAGTAGGCATAGAATTATGCAAATTAGGACAATACTCAGCAATTTCAAGGCTGAAAAATCTAATTAACTATCCCCCCAAGAGCATCCAGGTCGAAAGCCAAGACTGCATAAGCTGTAGCACGTACGTGTCTGATAATCGTGCTAACGAGACTTCACACAAACAAATAAATTACATAAAAATAAGCCAATTGACGCACCAAAAACTGATAATAAATTGAGCTCTGTGACCCAGGAACTAGTAATCAGACTCGTGTACACCAATCCTGGGTGCCATAACACAAAATGCGTGTCCTTACGGCTCATGGTTCGTGAGAAATTGCAACGAGAAAGCTGAGAGATACACAAATTCTCAAGCGAGACAAAAACTTCCGAAGGCTCAGGCAACCTTATATTTGCATTTGAAAAGTACTGCGATTACTTAAGATACAGCAATCGGCAAAGTATTCAATGTTGTGTTACTCTGACCAGTGCCGGTCAGTTGCAAACAACAAGCGCAAGTCGAAACCGTCTTGATAGCTGCGGACGGCGAAATCTGTGTGAAGATACACTGCATGTTATTCACCAATCACATTCATTGTTGTCACATCTAATTGACCTACTGACATATGTCATAACCATGGAATAGGCTGGGAAACAGCCTACCACATTGCCTAATATTGATATCAGTGCCCAGACACAAAGTTACCAACTGAATAGATTCCTATCATGTATATTAGCTATGTGTATGCAAAAAAACCCAACATGTGGAAACAACTCTTTCTGGCTTCACCAGCCACATCTAGGCGAGATGTGATTACAACAACTCATCTTCCCCCTGGACAATATGTTTTTATTGTCACCTAGGCTGCAGGTCTGGACCTGTCTGACAATAAGGAAACCACCTTGCTCTGCGAGGATGGAGTAATTTAACAAACCTCTCCATCAACAGTCAGAGAGCTCAATGGAAGGTGAATTGGGGTAATTAATAATTGAATTCATTAAAATCTGATCACACTAATTATAGAACATAAAGTTAGCTCAGTCCCTAGCCAGTAGCGAGCTTTTATCCACCTAACCAATTCAACCTGATCGCTGTAGGTTTTACAGAATTTAGATAAACGTTACAGAACAGACAGGATGATCAACGAATGAACGGACGGATGGAGAAACATGATGAGTTGAAGAGCTGCTCTCCCGCAGGTACATACGTGCATGTTATTGTCAAAAATCAAGTTATGGTCATGTGATTGGAATTAGCCAATCAGAATCCTGTATTTTTAATAACGGATAGTTTGGAGTTGTAAATCTTTCTTCGCTTTGAAGCTAAGTTGAAATAGGTGATTACAGTGATAGTTTCTTACATATTCTTCTGTTATAATTTTTTTCCAATCTTACTTTTGCATCTGGGATTTTCAGAAGCTTTGAACAAATATTACTTCTTGATTCCATTGTAACTTTCCTGATCATCAGAATGCAATATACTTTTGTTGTAGTTGGTTAGGGTGGGTTTTGTAATTAAGGAACCCTACTGCAAGCAAACCCCCCCCCCCCAAAAAAAAAAAAATCTTTTTTCCATCCATCATTCCATGCATCGAAGACGCCCCCCCCCCCCCCCCCCCCCCCCCCCCCCCCCCCCCCGCATTCAATGACTCAATCAATCTTTATCAAAATTCATCAATGCCAACATGGCATTTATTAGGATGAATATGTAGCTACGTGCATGTTAACATACGGAAATAAAATTTAATATCTTGCATAGGCATATCATTGGGTATTTTAGGGCACTTGTATCATCTGACAGAGCAACACATATATCACAGGGATTGTTGGGGAGGGGGGGCAGTGTATTACAAGATTATGTGTGAGCAACTTCTGAATATTCATCAAATAGCATCCCAACAAATTAATATTCAACCCTCATATGCATTTATTATGTTTCCTCTTGTAGCCACATGCTTGGAGAAATGGCATCCTCTTCAACTCCTTTGGGAGATATTGAGAGAATTTTTCACCTGTTCCTCTTGTTTAGAGACTCAACAACCCAAAGGTACTGCCGTGTTTTACACCGTTACTGTAGGAAGTGTATACAGAAGGTGATAGAAAAAAAAATAGATAACATTCACTGTCCTCTCTGTAATTAGGAATTTGACGTGCCACCGGAAGGTGTGGATGGTTTTAGGTCTGACTTCTTGGCCACGAGTGTCCTTGATTCCTTCAACTTCAGGACACAATACAAGGAAGACAGTCCAAGCGTGTCATGATGTGAAGAGAACCACGAAGGTCACCATCTACTGCTTCAAAAAGTGCAGGAATTTCTCTGTCATCAGTGCTTCAGTACCATATCAACAACAACATGCTGGAGGAACATCGACCTCATCTTCTAGACCTCCAGAGTATTGATGTCAGAAGCCTCACGTTGGAAACGCTAACCTCGCTCACTGAAGATCCAAGGTGTGCTGATCATGCGCACTTGGCCCAAATGTGCTGCGAGACTTGTGGAAATCTCCCACATGTGTTGCATGCTGCTCTTTTGGGGACCATAAGGGTCATCTGACTCACGAGGTCAGAATTTAGCTAGGTCCGAGAGGGGAAAACTTGGGGAAGCAATGTCAGAGCTTGAGAAGTGCAAAGATAAGCTCTATGGACTCCCAAAGAGGGTGGCCAAAGTCCGTGAGGCACTGGCACAAATGCAAAAACACTGGATAAAGCAAGGTCCATCCATGAAGCATCTGAAGGATTCTGAAGAAGCTGAGATCGAGAGAGTGTGCTGGAGACACAACGAAGAATAATCATCGAAAAGAGCAGGAATGTGATCAACTACGTAAAGAACTGGACGAGATAAAGCAATTGAAAGTGAATACAACGATATCCTGAAAGCGAAAGAGCAGAGTTACAGCACAGAGGTGTAGAAGTGGAATAAATGTTGGAATTATATATGACAATGTTTGGTGAGAAAGTGGAAAAACTGAAAGCAGGAGCTTTTTTTTTTCAACATGACTATAAGAGAAGTAAAACAAGCAAGTCAACACGAGAAGAGGATCTGGTCGTGGAGGACCCTCACCACAACAACACACACAATAACAGGTCATGGACTTCACCGGCGACAGCGAAAACGGTACGGCATCTCACTATGAGTGGACAGAGGCACATTGTCCTCCCAGCATAACACAGCGGAAAAATACTGATTGAAGATGCAAGAACAGAATTTGGTGATTTAGAATCTCTGTCAGAGACAGGTGTTAGAGATTCATTATTGTTCCAGTGAGATGGTTACAGACAGCCATGAAAGTATGGTTGATATAAAAGAGATTGGGGCAGGGGGAGATATTGGGGTTCACCAGCATGTGGATGGTCATATAAGTGTTTACTGGGTATGCACCAGGGTGATAAATCCATATAACCGTTATTAACAGGGAGGAGGAGTTAAGTACGCAGGCTCAGATCAGAGAGGTAGCAGGTCCAAGGTACACCCACCATAACCGTTACTTCCATAGCCTAACAAAGCATCTCACTGCTACCCGTGGTGTGAATCCAATCAAGTCGGCCTCTATGATAACAACAATGGTAATTAAAATGTGAGAGGCCATCAAGAATATGAAACAACCCTGGCCTGGAGGGCCACTGTGTAGCTGCTACCGGACAACCTGAATAACATCTATGTAGGTGGTAGTGGAAGAGATTGTATACTTATGACCAGTTGAACTACCGCCATACCATCAAGCTGCCCTGATATCACATCAACGTGGTAAGATATAGCTGTACATGACAACCATCTCATTGTGTGTGATTGTAAGGGTGATAGATCATATTCAGTGACGATGGAAGGAGAGTAGGCTAAGGTGCCTACCAGTTCACCAGTAACCTCATGGTGACAGCTGTGGCCCTATATAATGTGTACTGACAATAATCACAACATCTCTCATGTTTGGGGGAATCATGAGGGCGTATCCTCACACGTACAGAGATCAGGATGGTGGTCAGTTACTGACAACTCATGAAGGTAGAAGGGAATAGCAATGTTGTATAACAACCATGAAAACAGAAGGAGGGAGAGAAGCTGCCTGGTAGCCACATACATAGCCGGAAGTTATACACATTTGGTTTACATAGATGAATAAACCATGACTCATAGTCGGCAAGAAATTGAATCATGTCGATACCCCTCCGTCTGTTTATTGATTTGTTAGGGCTGTACAGTCAAGGTGATGATCAGTGAAAACGAGATGGTAATTAGGTATAAGTGTAGGCTCTACGCAGTAGAAACAGAAAGGGAAGCTTTTGCTGGTTACAGGTAGCTTCATGCAGATGCAAGAGTTGTACACACTTGACCCCTAATGACTGAGAGTAGATTCATTATTTCTCTGCCTGATTGCCAGTAACGCTGGTCAAAAGTATCTCAAAAACAGACCCAATTTGTCTAGCTGTTTGATCTTATTACCACTATTAATACTACAGACATCAAGGAAACAACGATATATGGATGACCATTTTCTACTGTTCAAAGCACCATGGTCCATGTAAACCTAACTCCCTGCTATGTTGGTGTTTCATATCTAGTATATTTATAGACCCAAACCTCAGAAAAATTTCAGCTGATTCGATTGTGAAAAGGAGGCAGTTCTGCTATTGTGCAATGTTATCTGTGAACCCTTTGTAATACCGAGTTAATCCCAAACATGTATTTGTTTACCACCCCGTAACACAGAACTAACATGGGATCCGACTGACAACTTACAAATTTGTTCATCAAATATGGAAGCTAATTTAATAATTTCATTTATGATAATAACTAATATTTTTCTGGCTACAATGGTGCACAATATCAGCTTTACTGGGTAGAGTCATGGGTGAACTTTTGCCATCTTTACTTCTGGTGACGTCATCTTTCGGGTGAGATTCATCAAGTAGAATCGAACTCAACAAGAGCCCAAAAGGCTACTGCAAAAAATGTTCCTTGCTCATTTGTGACACCAACCTAGTGAGGATTCAACTGGTATTAACTCTATTGGAAGATTTCATTTAGGGGTGAGATCAATCGGATCTTGCGTCTTCCCTTATCGTGTTTACAAGCTAATTTCGTGAAATTAGGTTTTCCGACCCACCCCTCATGACTTACAATGAGATGAGATGTACTACAACCTTATATATACTATGCCTCCACCCAGACAATATTTATCAAAATTGACTTACGATTTGGCAGAGTATATCAACATTTGTTGGAGAAATTGCTTAACCCCACTCACTCAGGAAATATTAAATGGATCAGCAACAACAACAATAGGACCATCTACAACCATGGGTGATCTACCACCCAAGTATGAATCAATCCGGACCTTGCGTCTTCCACTTAATCGGTTTTCACCAGGAAGCGTAACACAAGCCCACACACCTTATGATTTAGGCCCCCGCACAATAAATAATTAATGAGCTGCATCAAATGTACCCACATATAACCTGATCTCGTGCCAATTTTACCCTGAAAGCAAGATTGAGCAAAATTGCACGTACGGTTGTGGAGATATGGACATTTGCAGAAATCTTCCCTAATCCCGCCCCCTCATGAATATTAATTAGATCGGGCACCAAGTCAATAGTGGGCATCATCTGCACATCATGGGTAATTTTACACCCCATATGAGACTATCGGACTCTTGCGTCTCCCCAGTTATTGTTTTTAGAAAGCAAATTAGGTGAAATTCGTATTTAGGCTTCCGCCTCTAGGAAATATTATGAGCTACATCAAAGTGCACCCAACACATATACTTTACCTCTTGCCAATCACAGTAAACCAAGTTTGAGCCAATCGGCCATACGGGTTGGGAGGTATTGATATTTGAAGTTCCTATCACCATTTCTTGTAAGCTCCGCCCACTCCTGAATATTATTGAGAGCAGGCACCAAAACAATTGGGACATTTACAGACCATGCGGTGACCTACCAACCAAGTATGAAACTAATCAGACCTAGCCGTCGTCCACTTATCGTGTTTACAAGAAAGCGTAACACAAACACACAATTAACGATTAGGCTCCCCCCCCACGGGAAATATTATGAGCTGCATCAAGTGTACCCTACATATAAACCTGATCTCACCAATTACAACGAAAGCAATTTGAGCCAATCGCCACTTGGTACAGTTGTGGAGATATTTTACATTTTTTTTTTTGGAAATTTTTCACCTGAGCCCCCCCCCGCCCACTATGAATATTAATGAGATCAGCACACAACAATGGTCATCTACTCATCATTGGTGAATCTACCACCCAAGTATGGACATGGGACCTAGCGTCTTCCACTTATCGTGTTAAAGACGTGTCCAGCACACACTCATCAACTTCGCAGCAAAGGAATCTAAAAGGGAACATGCCAGAATACGCTCACTTTTGGTTCGCAAACGCATCTGTGCCAGTTTCAGATATCTGTTGCATGACCATGTACTTTAAATAAAATTAGGCAATAAGGACACTCACTATACTAAATGTTTGACCAAACCAAAAATAGGAATGTATATGACTAGTAGACACAAAGCATGAACAGTAGTAGCTCACAATTGATTGATGATCAATTTTCAATTTGTTGGAGCCTAATTACTTTGAAGGCTCTGTGACTGTCCATTTATTCTTCATTACAAATTTTATTAGCCTCTAGTACCTGTAAAATGAACTATCTACGGAGATCAAAATTTGGCAACAGAATCTAACTATGTTGAGTCGTGGCAAACAATGGAGGAATCAGATTTTCCTTTCCTTCCCACACTTCGCATTGTCATGTAATATGATCCCACCTATGTTACCCTGAGATTCCAGAGGTGATTTTGATAGGGGTTTACTTTTTTTTGTGGACGCAAAAGGATTCTATGCAGTCATATCTGTGTGTGTGATTGGGGAGGAGGGGGGTCCTGCATGTGTCGTGTTGTGTTGTTTTTGTGTGACAACGCCCCTTGCCAGAACAACGCAAACGGTATCACTTCCATTAGGCATGTGACTTTGCCAATCGTCCAGTTCAAGGTCACAATGGGGCAAAGCTAAAAACCTTGACAGCATGATATCTAATGATGGCAATTATCTATAAGTTCATATTAGGTATGTGGTGAGGATGACCCTAGTTTTAGTGTCAGGTCATCGAAGATCACCATAGGGCAATCCCTCCTATACTGACCACGAAACCATTCAGAGCACATTGAAGGGAAAGTCTGTCATCTAGGTAAACGATATCTGTGACCTACTTTCACTTCATTCGACCTAATGACTTGTGACCTTCAAAGGTCATTCTTGTGGTGACCAGGATCGTCTAGTTTCATCAAACCTAATCAATAGTACTGACATACACTGAAACACTGCTAGCAACATGCTATCTCCTCCAGACTCCACTTATTGTCTTCTGTTCTGTCAAATGGTGAAACAGCCTCTTAAACACTGATATTTCAAATCTTCATATATCTTCGCAACAAAACCGGTTGGTGGGGTGGCGTAATGGAGAATTTTTGTTTCTTCCTTACGAACTGAACCTAGTGACCTACTTTGACATTCCTTTGACCTCATTTAGACTAATGACTTCTGGGTAATATTAGTAACAACCAACTCGTCCTGTGTGGCTACCACTGCTGGACCCAACTTTTCGTGTACCAAGTCAAAATATGGCTGGTATTGGACTTTGACCATCATTAACTTTTGTTCATATTTTCCAATCCTGGAGGAACCAAGCTTTTCATTATGCATACATTAACGTGTACAGGTCCGGTGAGTTCCAATTTAAGGGCCAGGGCCTCGCCCTCCACGGATCCTAGGGACAATAAAACCTAATATTTGACATCTCCCTACCCATAACTGAACAACCAATACTGTTAACAAGGCCCAAGCTGAAACGGGGTTTGGGCTGAGTCATGGGTACGAGTTTAAATAGACTGATTCATTACTACATGTGAGGACTGTGCTCAATGTACAACACTGCCGCAACCACACAAGGCCATCTTTATAACCAAGGGACGCTGCTAAATTTCTGGTCGCTCACGCCCGTGCACAGCCGGTTCATGGCACCGCGCAATTGGTGTTGTTTCCAGGTAAAAGCATTTGCAAGTTCACTGGACTTGTACACGTCATGTATGATCTCAACCAGTGTATGTGATTACTCATTTTTACAAACCCCTACTAATTTGGGAAAGTAAGTATTATATGCACAGGTTTATTTGCATGTATTAATGGCCAAAGGAAGGACGTTTTACTTCAAACTCCACCTCGACAAAGCACAATGATCCGGACGTGTTGGTATGTGTTGAATTGGGTTGTTGTTTTTTTTTTTTTGGTAAAAAAACATTATTCCGCTACTATCCGCTATGAAATGAATAAATGTTAAGATTTTAGGTGATCTTGGAAGCCTCCTCTGTTACAGATTTGGATATTTGGCAGGAATCACTATGCATAGCTGCATTCTTGTCTAATCGTGATTTCTAATTAAGTGCTGGTGAGACAATCAATGGAGGAACATGCTACTAGCTCATGTACAATTTCTGATTATGATATGAACATAGTTTGATAAGAAACTAGTCCAGTTTAGTCACAAACTAGAATTACAATTGAAAGTTATCTGAATATTGCATGCATGTGGTGATGTATTATTTTCAATTATTCTTATGGTGTCGGTTTTTCCACTATTTCCATCCACATCAATATGCTGATTTTGTCAATCCTTTTCCTTCACATATCTTTCAGTTGTCCCTTGTAGTCCCTTTGTAAACAATGTTTATGGGGTATGTTTGTTCACAGGCACATTATTGTAATGCAATGGGTTGTTTCAAAAACCCATATGAACTTATGTTTTCATGGAGCTAGCATTTTATAGGTTTACCATGCCAAAAATAAAAGACCATGTAGTTAGGGAGCCATGTATATATGTTATGAGGCAGCTGGCCTTATATGGTCATATGAATCAACAGAAGCCAGCAAGTCATGCCCTGTTTATTCCTAATAATTTTTTTTTTTTGCAGATATGCTGGTGTCTGCTAAAGACCTTTTTGATATGATAAATTTGCTGCTGGGTTGTAGTACGGCCAGGACTCACATACATTATGCCATGTTTTCAATTAAATATTCAATCATCTGGTCAATATTCTGTCACACTGACTGCAACTTCTGGATAGCTACCCATTACAGAGCGACCACAACCATTGGGTTTCTGTCATAGGAAGCTTGGATTTGAAAAATTTCAATTTTGTCCTGTCCGTAACCCTTTGTAGTCGCAATTATCGGAAGAATTTTCATAGACATGGGTGTGAAAAACCTCTTTAGGGTAAGTCTGTTCCACAGGTCAGTTAATCTTGCTTTTTCCCACACTTCGCATTGTCATGTAATATGATCCCACCTATGTTACCCTGAGATTCCAGAGGTGATTTGATAGGGGTTTACTTTTTTTTGTGGACGCAAAAGGATTCTATGCAGTCATATCTGTGTGTGTGATTGGGGAGGAGGGGGGTCCTGCATGTGTCGTGTTGTGTTGTTTTTGTGTGACAACGCCCCTTGCCAGAACAACGCAAACGGTATCACTTCCATTAGGCATGTGACTTTGCCAATCGTCCAGTTCAAGGTCACAATGGGGCAAAGCTAAAAACCTTGACAGCATGATATCTAATGATGGCAATTATCTATAAGTTCATATTAGGTATGTGGTGAGGATGACCCTAGTTTTAGTGTCAGGTCATCGAAGATCACCATAGGGCAATCCCTCCTATACTGACCACGAAACCATTCAGAGCACATTGAAGGGAAAGTCTGTCATCTAGGTAAACGATATCTGTGACCTACTTTCACTTCATTCGACCTAATGACTTGTGACCTTCAAAGGTCATTCTTGTGGTGACCAGGATCGTCTAGTTTCATCAAACCTAATCAATAGTACTGACATACACTGAAACACTGCTAGCAACATGCTATCTCCTCCAGACTCCACTTATTGTCTTCTGTTCTGTCAAATGGTGAAACAGCCTCTTAAACACTGATATTTCAAATCTTCATATATCTTCGCAACAAAACCGGTTGGTGGGGTGGCGTAATGGAGAATTTTTGTTTCTTCCTTACGAACTGAACCTAGTGACCTACTTTGACATTCCTTTGACCTCATTTAGACTAATGACTTCTGGGTAATATTAGTAACAACCAACTCGTCCTGTGTGGCTACCACTGCTGGACCCAACTTTTCGTGTACCAAGTCAAAATATGGCTGGTATTGGACTTTGACAATCATTAACTTTTGTTCAAATTTGTTTTTTCCATCCTGGAGTGAACCAAGCTTTTCATTGTCAACATTACGTGTACAGGTCCGGTGAGTTCCAATTTTCAGGGCAGGCCTCGCCCTCCACGGATCCTAGGACAATAAAACCTAATTTTGACAGCTCCATACCCATCAACTGACACAAATCCTGTTAAGCAGGCCCACAAGTCATAAAAGGTTTTGGGCTATCATGGGTAAGAAGTTTTTAAATAGACGATTCATTACTACATTTGAGGACTGTGCTCAGTACACATGCCGCGACCACACATTAGGCCATCTTTATAACCAAGGCACTCTGCTAATTTATGGTCGCTCCGCATCACGCCAACGGGCCAAAAGCCGTCATGTGCCACCCGGAATGGGTGTTTTTTCCAGGTAAAAGCATTTGCAAGTTCACTGGACTTGTACACACGTCATGTATTATATCAAACAGTGTATTGTGATTAACTCATTTTTACAACCCCGACAATTTGGGGAAAAGTAGTATTATAGGCACAAGTTATTATTTGCATTTAATAATGGCCAAAGTAAAGGGAACGTGTTACTTCAAACTCACTCGACAAGCACAATCCGACGTGTTTTGGTATGTGGTGAATTATTATTCCGCTACTTTCATGCTATGACTGATAAATGTTAAATTTTAGGTGATCGTGGAGCCTCCTCTTTTACAGGATGTTGGATATTTGGCAAGGAATCACTATGCATAGCTGCATTCTTGTCTAATCTTTGATTTTCTAATTAAATTCTAAGGTAGCAAACCAATGGAGGACTGCTAATATTAGCTCATTGTACATTTCTGAATGACATGAACATAGTTGATAATAACCTGTCCAGTATTGTCACAACACTAGATTACCATTGAAAGTTATCTGAATATTGCATGTCAATGTGGTGATGTATTATTTTCATTATTTTATGCGTTCGGGGTTTTCCACACTATTCCACCATCAATATGCTGATTTTGTCAATCCTTTTCCTTCACATATCTTTCAGTTGCCTTGTAGTCTTTGTAAACCATGGTTAGGGGATGTTGTGTCACAGACAATTATTGTAATCAAAATGGGTTGTTCAAAACCCAGTATGACTTATGTTTCATGAGCTAAGCATCTTTATAGTTACCATGGCAAAAATAAAGACCATGTAGATTAAAGGGAGCCATATATTAATGTTGGAGCACCTGGCCTTTATATGGTCATATGAATCAAAGCCAGCAAGTCCTGGCCTTGTTCATTCCTAATACTTTTGAATATCTTCTGTTTCTGGCTAAAGAAACTTTTTGAGAGATAAATTTGCTGCTGTGTCGTAGTACGGACAGGACGCACATAATGTATTCTCATGGTGTTTTCATTAAATATTCAATCATCTGTCAATATTCTGTCACACAACTGACGCAATTAGGATACTACCCATTACACAGAGCTGACCACAACCAATTGGTTTCGGCATAGGAAGCTTGGATTTGAAAATTTCAATTTTGTGGGCTGTCCGTACCCTGTAGTAGCAATTAATCGGAATAAGTTATCAGAGACAGGGTGGTGAAAAACCTCTTTAGGGTAAAGTCTGTTGCAACAGTCAGGTTAATCTTGCTTTTAGCCACACATTTCGAAGTTATGGTTTCTATAGTGAACAGTGGAGTATGATTCTATCCCTCATGACATGTGTGTTTCATGATTTTAACCCCTATAAAATAACACAGATCAGAAAAAATATACATCCAAAATCAGAGCTCGACCATATGCTGCTTTACCGCCACGTGTATATCCTCCCCTTCGCATCAGTGGGTTGAAGATGGTTATATAGTTTGCCTTGTGGATTGTGGAAGCGGACCAACTTTCGAAAATTCGCAATTGGGCAATTATGCATGACTTTGACCTCTAATGACCCCGAAAGGTCCTCCACTTTTTTCGGGACAACATCGTCCACACCAACCAGTTTCGTTGAAATCCGACAAACTTTCGATATTTAGCGTAAAATTTTTTGACCCTCTGTGACCTTCAAATGACGTTCATTCACTTCTTTCAGAACCAATTATAGTCCCACCTACAGTTTCTTGAAATCAAACCCAACTTTTGAAAAAATGCGCAAATTATCGAATTACGTGATTTGACCTCTGCTGACACCTCAAATGTCCTCACTTTTTCGGGACCAAACTCGTCCACACCTACAAAGTTTCATTGACTCGGCACCAACTTTTGAAACCGCTGATTGACCTCTGTGACCTTGAATGAACCTTCACCTTTTTTTCGGATCAACAGAGTCCCCACGTACCAAGTTTCGAAAAATCCGACCAACTTTTGAAAATTGTGCAAATTATTCAAATTAAGCTGACCCCTGCAGTTTGCGAAATCCACTTTCGAACCCCTCCAGATCCACTATGGTGGACATGTTTGCCAATTTCGGCTCAGTTGACCCCAAAAAAAACATGTGTTGTTGGAGAGTTTATCTGCGCTAACGGGGAAAATCTTCCAATCGTTTGAATTATGCAAATTAGCGGACCCGATTCATGTTGCGAGGCCCACTTTTGGAACTCATCCAAGATTTCATTCACTTTCACTTCAGGCGGACATGTTGGCAAGTTTCGGCTTCAAACGACAAAGTGTATATGAGTTATTGTGGGCTAACATAAACTCGGCGGATGCGGACCGCGGCGACGTCGAGCCAAACCATAATATCCCCGATGGGGATATAATAATAGTGACTTGGATGAATAGGTTTGCTACTAATGAAAATAGCAACAACACTGTTATATCATTTGTCTGTAACACGCTGCCCGCAGAAAAGTATGACCCCAATTATACATGGGGTCTGGATAGGACAAGGGATACTGACAGGAACAGGTGAGTACTGGACAGACAAATTGCCATCCTTTTTCTCTAGTTTTCCAGGAGACAGTAATATCATCGGCAATCATTGTTATATATGTGAATAATAGGAAGTAATGTTGACATGCTCAACCATGCGAAAAACATCCTTATGTAGGTCTGTTTCCAGTTATTACCAGGTGTATGGACAGGACACAAATAAGGGACATGGCCCTGTGGCCGAGTGTGATTGAAGACTTTCGCACCGTTGAACTGACTGAAACAGAATCACCACTGTTAAGGTTAGCCTAATGTTTGGTGTTGGTTTCTGATTGTGTCATGCTCACAGAGTGCCTCCACATCTTTGAGAAAAGTTATATAATGCATTTATAGGAAGGGGGCAGTATGTAGATGGAATACAGTATGCATCATACATGGGAACATTGTAATGTTGTTACCATTCCATACCATATTTTATTAAAATATTTCATTTGTTCTTGTCTTTTAGATTGTTACTCATTATGGTCAACCTAAAAAGCCTTCGTTGATTTATGAAATTCGGCTTTTATAATCTTTTGATAGAGTAACTCACATTCCTTGTTCTATTTGGCAATGGTTGCATGTTTCCAACATCAATAAATTCCCAACATAACTGCCCCCCAGGATAATGGGCAATAACTAATACGTCTCATTTATTCTTTGGCAATAGAGCCTACATACGCTTTGGCCGCGAGCATGAACTTGACACAATAGTGTATAACACTTACCAGATGGGCTTCGCCAAGACGTTCATGTTAGCAAATGCTAAACCCCTTCTTTCAGACACCTGTTTCATTCAAACAATGGTAAATAGACAGTGGCATAGGGCATGGGAGGGGGGGGGAGTTCAGGACTCCCCATGACCGAAGTATCAATAATTTTTCACACAAAAGTTTTTTGCAGTTTAGTGGAATTTTGCAGCTGTTTTTTTGCGAATATTGCAGCAGCATCCCAGGGGCCCATAAATTGTACTTACTCGCCAATAGGGAGGGGGGCGAGGCCATTTATGAGGGCAAACTCTCCCTTGGTTCCGACCTCAAACCACCCATGACACTTTCTTTGTACGCTACTGCAGATAACATAATCGGAGCATGTAGACTAATTTTCAAGGTAGCGGTGCTATCAGCTAATGACTGTAGTCTGTTGGGAATATTTGATACATCAAGTTGAATCATTGTGTACCCTTGACCTCATTCTTCATATAGGATCAGAAATTATTCAAGAATAAAGGCACAATCACCACTATATGTATTGTTATCTCTGGCTCTTGCCTATTGTTATCTTTCGAAAAGGGTATTTGTTATCACTGAACCCACCAGGAAGCCAAAAGGCTTAGTGATTTCCTTGACTCTTTCTGACAACCTATAGCTAGACACAATGACAACTCGGAGATTGGCAACAGCTCATTATGGGCAACATAACTCTGACAAATTTCCCATTATCGACCAACCAATAGGGTTCCTATATCTCTTTATAAGAAAGCTACCAACTGAATTTCACATTTTCAACTTAACTAGGGTGACCTCAGATGACCTCTGACATGACCCCAAACAATAGGTCTCATAATTCTCAATTGTGGGGAACACACATCCAGGTATGGGCCCTCAAATCCAAGTGGTTGGGTTATCATGTTTACAAGTCAACATTTGGCAAAATATGGACTATTCAACCAAATTTTCAATTTGGACAAAATTCACCGCGAACTAAACAAAAACAAGATCCAGTCATCGCCCATGAAAAAGCGACACACCAATTTCAACCTGATCATACCAACCAAACCATCTGGACTTATCATGTTTACAAGGTTTTCACACTTTGGATTGACCACTGTGACGCATACGACACTGACCTGACCCCAAAACAAATAGGGTTCATGTACTCATCATCGGACAACACAATAATACGGCCGTCTGGCACTTGATCAATCAGTGGTGTCGAGTTATTGTGTAAACAAGCTAAATTTAGCCCAAATTATCATTTTCAACACAATTTTCCCTCAAATCTGTCCCCCGATTTACCCCCAAAACATAGGGTTCCTGTACGCTTCATAAGAACTTCATACCGGTTTCACCCGATCGCATCCAGTAATTCCTGAACTTATCGTGTTTAACAATTGTTTCCAGACTTTGACCTCTCTTTCTGCCTCAGATGAACTCTTTTGACCTGACCCCAAAACAATGGAGTTTCAAGTACTCGTTATGGGGAAACCCACATACCATTATGAACTTATCCCATCACAGGGGGTCAGTTATCATGTTACAAGCTAAAATTGGCAAATTAAAATCAATTTCACCATTTTCTCTCCTCCCCCAAATCTGACCCCCGATTTTTACAACCCAAACCAATAGGGTTTTCATGTATTCCCAAAGAAAAGCTGCATACCCAAGTTCAACCTGATTTGAACCAAGCATTCTGGACTTAATCGTGTCAACAAGATTTTCAAAACTTTTTGACCTCTCTTGACCCTCATTGAACCTTCCGAAGCCTGACCCCAAACAAAGGGATCATGCACTCATTATGGGGAACCCCTATAAAAGTAAATGAACTTTGATCCATCCAAGTGCGGGTGAGTTATCGTGTTACAAGGCTAGGCGTCCTCACACACACCACACACACTGTCATGACTGCATAGATTCCTCTGACTTCATCAAGGATCACAAGGCGACCGCCCCAGTGTCTCGCCTGGTTACGAAATCAGTGTTTTCATTCATCTATTAGTCCCACCATGCGAACAATTACAAGGCATTTAATGATTTAATTTAAGATTCTGGTATTAGCAATTGACAGAAACGCCCTACTATTCAGTGAGACCATTTCAAATCCGTAAGGAATGTTATTGACAATGTCTACCATATAAGGTTTTTGTGGAATGTGACTAAGAATTGCTCAATTATGCAAATTGCAATAATCACAGCTTTTCTGTTGACCCCTTTTCCTCACTTCACTTATCTCAGGACCAACTGTGAACCACACTCAAATCAGTTCATCGGAACTCACAAACATTCAAGAAACTGGCATGAATGAAGCATCTATACATCACTGCTAACCCCTAGTGACCTGAGTCAATGTTAACATTTTGGCGAGACTAACATTAGACCACAGCTCATAGTGGAGCTAGTCCATCTAATTAAGTTTTCTGTATATCCTACGTGTCACCCATAAGATTCCATTTAATACCAGCCGAAGCTCCCCGGAGTTACTTCTCTCTCCCCCCCCCCCCCCATCTCACACACGAGAGCTACTGCAGGTGTAACCTGACCCCCTTCATTCTTGAATAGGGCCTGGAAGTAAGTAAACACATGACTGAGTGTTTACACTTTAATGGTCAGTGTAGTGGGGCCCAAAGAGGTTATTACAGCAGGAGTGAACCTCAAAGTAAAAGGCAGGTTTTGAAATAGATGAAATCTCTCGTTTGTTCCCAGATATGAATAACTAGTTTTAAGCTGAATGCCTTAACATGTGCCTGAGGGTTGCAAAATGAGTAAACATCTGCAACATTTTGTTATTGATACAAATGCTCTAATATAGTGATTTCCGCTCATCTGGTCAGCTAGGGTGGCCCCAAGACCTAAACCATTCTAAAATGTAAGCATACAGTCTCTCTAGAGGTTGTTGCAGGGAAATGTTATTAGTTGACGTTTTTTGGTCCTTAAGTGACCTGAATGACCTTTGATGACATAACGTTTTTTTAATGAAAAATGTACCTCATCATATGCAGCATGTCCATTTCCAAATTTGCAGCCATATCACACAACACAACAGTCACTAGCAATGAATTGCAGAGAAATGTTATTATTTGGCCGTTTTCTTGACCTGAAGACCTTTGATGACATACGGTTTTTATGAAAAATGCTGCTTGCTCTCAATGTGATTCCACCACGCCCAAAGCATTATGTAATCAGGTCACATCTCTATGCTATCGCCCAAAAGGTATCAAAATCACTTTGGCCCTTTTAACTTGAAGCCAGGTGTCATTGATCTGAAGAGGGAGTGGTTTCGGCTATGTAGCAGACAGAGAACATCACATAGCCAAAAATCGACAGCTTTTATTTCTGGGCCTGTTACATCCTCTAAATAAGCACATTTCTTAAACTTGGAACCTTTGACTTTAGACCTTGTTTCGCTGTGTTGATCCTGCACTCCCAAAAATTACACTGCCAAAATCCTTTTCCTACGAGCACCCGAACCAAAAACCGCATTCAGTCCCATGTTACTGGCCATTTAACAAATTCGACCATTGCAGAATTTCTGCGCTATCACATTTACCTTAAGGACTTTCCTGTTGTTAAATTCCATCAGGATAAAGGTGTACCCTCTCCACCAAGGTCAGGGGGATTCAACCACTTTAAAAAATGCATAAATTATGCAAATGGACTAGGTGAATGCGGAGTAGAACATTAATAGTAAACATGAAAGACCTTCGGTGACTTCGGTTTCGTCCCTACTGTCAAATTCATCGGGGATATAGCTACACCATCTCCACCGAGATTTGTCGAAATCCAACTACCTCAAAAAATAGCGCAGATAGAGCAAATAGACTACTTAATTAGGCATATCTGCCAGGAAGCCTAATCAATTGTGTACGCTGATAGTTGTTAGATAATCGAAAGGCATCACCAATGCATCTACGATCAAGAGATATCTGGACACAAGCTCCCGGGCCAAATTTCGTTAAAATGCAAATGTAGCAAATGAGTATGGGTTCAGGTGGTGCACATCGGCAAGTCTTCATCGCGCACGTCCACAAAAAGGTCCCAGAATGTGGCTTTCAACGTTCAGGAGATATCGAAACGCACATACGGACAGACGGCAGACAGACAGACAGACAGACAGGCACACAGACAGACACACCACACACAACAAGTGACCACTATGATCTCTTGAACCAAAGTCTCAGGACGAGTAAAAAAAAAGGGAGATTATATATACAATTCGGATATTGTCTGTGGAGCAAAACAGGTGGTGGGTTGAATCTCTTTGAAACTGATTCAGCCTACCAGCGTGTCTCCTCGTGGCGTCAACAGCACCCAGGCATGATGAGGACTGCAGCAAGCCTGAGCAGATTCAATGGCGCAACACATCTCCAGGATGGCATAGTGTGTAGCTGATGCCATGATGGCGTTGACCTCTGCAGAGCGCTTTGAGCACTTTCAGAAAAAATGCTATAAAAGTATTTTCTGGCATAGTACATTCATCAATTTGGCACATCTAGCACTAACTGCAATATTTTTCTTTTTAATGACTAGATCCAAATGATAATACAACCATTATAGAGCACCCCTCTCGCGCTCTTCATATGTACGTGATCAGGTCTAGCCGTAATTAAAAATTTAGGGCACGTTTAGACACTTTCCTCAGGAAGGTATAGTGAAGGTCAAGAAAAAAATACGTTTATACTAAAATGCAATTGACAAGAAGAGGCAGAAAAGAAAGATGAAAACATTAGCGCTTTCACTTTAGGTAAGCTAGGATATGATTTATAGTGTAGCTAAATATGAGGGAGGTGCGCATTGAAGAGGGTGACGATATTATTTGTTATATATGCGTTGTTAGAACAAATATCTAGTCAAGACAAAGATGTCTCAACAGGGTCTCCGCCGGTTCTCATCTTTTTGCCTGATTGTCTCAGCGGCGATCTCTCCATGAACTCTACTCGGGTTTGGTTCTCTGGTTTGCGGAAACTGGGGCCAGGAGAATCGTCCCCTATATCCCTCCGGTCAGATTCTCCTGGGAACCATCTATCTGTTTATGCTTGCTCTCCTCTGGGGATGGTAGATGGGAAAGACAGAAGCTGTGTTGGTGGGTTCGATGGCTTAAGCATCTGACAGTAAGTTGCTGCAAAAAGAAAACAGGCGAGATAGCACAACCTAGCTCCAGCTTTGCTGCACTAAGAGGCATATAAACAAGGATGTCAATGAAAAAAACTAGGCTATGTTACCTGACGAGCCCTTTGGACCACAGCGCTGTGGAGTGTAGAATGATCTGATTAGATTGATGATCATAATTTAGAGGAGAGAAGTTATGTCCACAAGCCCTCACTAGATATTGTATGTCTATGGACACAATACTGTGCAACCATAAAACATCCCACAACAAAAAGTAACATCAAAGTAGTAGACCCAGAAAGGTTTCTTGTTCTCCTTCAAATGTGAATGTAAATTTCTATTTCAAATCTGAATATTAATTCACCCGCTAAGATCCAATATGATGAGTTGAGATGTTGTGCCATTCTTACGGGGAAGAAAAAACCCATGTCGGGAGTTAGCGAGTCCCGTTTTTAAATATAAAAACAATAGGATAAGTAGGGAATTTTCAAGGGGTTGTTACATACTATCATTATATTGCACAATAGGAAATCTTGTGATGTTGGGCAATACGCCATAGAATCCCTAATCGCAATTTTGCATGGAATGTTGTATCAAGACAGGTTCTGCACCAATGGATTGTTGCTTCTCTCTGTATCATAAGAGCCTACCATGGAACCTCTCAAAAAAAAAAACAAAGATCCAAGTCGGCACACGACACCTCACTCATAGGGCACAACATGGACTTGAACCCACAACCGCATTGTTATCGGCAATATGCCCTAAATGTAGCCCACAAAAGCCCAACTGTAAACTAGGACTGACCGATAGCCACCCTACGGCTCGGAGAGCATCTAAAAGGATCCTCGCAGCGGCGGTGAGTCTCTGGCATATTGCACCTTTGCTTTTTCAGTCCTCCATTCTGCCAGGCCGCCTTTGTACAACTGAGCTGTCGGTGGGATTCTACGTCGTAATCTCGCGCATTCCGGCGGAGCTACTTCTCCCAAAACTCCTGCCATTGCATCCATCCTCTGAGTGGCTGGTCCCTCTCTGGAACAAAACAAAAAATAAAGACCAACATCATAAAGCATTGAGCAGAAATATCATTACCCTGGACCACGAGATGGTAGCTGGGTACCTGCCCGTGAAACAATGGTTTGAATGGTTTTGTGGTGGTGTGGTGAGTGCAGTGCAATGGTCAGAGTCTTAATAGGGGTACGCACTGAGAAGGGGGGTTTGCAAGATTCACCTCACTTTTGCAGAACCTCATCGTGACGATTTGTTGGAGCAGAATTCCTCATGGGGAGGCATGCTTACCCCAACCTCAGTTTCCACATGGGTGGTACTGAGACCTAGGCAACTCCTACAAGTTTGAAATGTGTGAGACAAAACACTTTTATTGAAGATCCACAAAACGCGAAGCGAAGCTCAGAAAAAGGGGATCCCAGCGATACGTATCCTTATAGACATTTCTTGACATGTTTCCATTGGTGAGGTAAGTTGAATTGAATGTATTTATTGTCCTAATGGATGTTGGCTTACCACAGGTCGGGAACATTAAACAAAACCGCAAAACATGTACCGAACGTCCTGCCATTAATAATTATAACAATTATCTTTAATTAGGCACAAATGAATACGTAGCATGCCCGAGGGGAAGAGGGGCTATCAACGCAAGCCAGAGGGTTGGAAAACATCTTTTCAATGAGGGGTGGTTGAAATCTCACTTCTGTGAACCCTCTCATACTAATATGAAAAAGTCTCACGAAGTGGAATCCAGAACTCATTTCGTGCAATCCACCGACAGGACAAAGAGCAAAAGTGCAATAAAAAAAAAAAATAGTCTGATAGAAATTAGTTTGGGAGGCATTTACAAAATGGAGAGATCGTTGGTCAGCTGAGTGAGCTGTCCCGGAGGGATGGTAACATACGGAGAGCAAAGTACTGTAGGTCTAAGTGGGAATATGAATCTCCCAGGAGATGTGGTGTGGTATCGAGATGGCTAGATTGGGATTTTGAAGGACAGGAGGTGTGGAGACAGACAGGATGGTGATTCACAGCAAGACTATAACGGTTAGAGGAATTATATTACAAAAAACGAGTGGTTGGAACATTGGTAGAGCGTCTGCCTTTCCACCCAGGAGGACCGGGCATGATTCCTGGGATCGCTTCCGGGGCTCGGATTCCCAGTGTGTCATACCACATGGACTGAAATGGTACCTGTAGGCTTCTCAATGGACGCTCAGCACAAGGGAATGGAACAGGGACTAACGAAGGGTAGGCAATTTTGCAAGTTGCCGTCTGCGTGTGAGACCCCCAGCCCACAGGAGGTACCGCCAAGAGGCCATTGCTTTATTCCATATATCCGGTGAGGGATTCACAGCTAACAATTAGGTGCATTATCGAGGTTCGGCATCCTTGCTGGGCTGAATAGGTGTGATCCTCTGCCGGGCAAGTATACCCTGAAAGAAGACAAAACTATATCTATATATATATATATATATATGTACTAAACAGGGAAACCAGAAGGAGTGATCACGAAAGGGTGAGAATGTGATCTGATTAGGTGGACTTGCAAACATTCTGGCCAAACGTGCTGGAGACCTAAGGTTGATGAATTGAAGATGAGGGCAGGTCAGTCAGAGCTCAATCACCTGCTACCTCTTTTCTGGTACCAGGGTTCCACTAATAGCTCCTACTTGCCCTCACTCTGATGAAGTATTGCTTCTTACTTTGGACCTGTCTGGTTGCGACAAACTGCATGATTTATAAAATTCCCCTCCTCCCACAGAGAAGAACATATGTTTGTCATCCTACAGCAAGAGAGGCAAGATAGAGTGGGAACTCACTCCTGACACTGAGCTTGAGAGGAGTGTTTGTTGTATGCCTGCTCAGTCCGGAGAGCCTTTGAATCTGTCCCGCCAGGTCTTGAGGATGTTCCTTCACAGTGTTCTGTCTCTCCAGCATCTCATGGTCCCGGAGTCGCCTCGTTTCCCTGTGAACAGAGAGATGGAAGTTACGTTCATCAAGTGGCAGAATAAAGGTAAGTGCAGTGCAAAACATTATTTGACGTTATAGTTCTTTCTGTCTCTTGTTTTAATAGGAATGAAATCCATCTCCCCCAACTGACAAACTGGTTTGTCATACCTAACTATCATTGTATGTCTTTATGACATACAGGGAGGGGGAGGAGAATACCCGCTCAATGAAAGGTCATGCAAAAATTCTTTTCCTACAGAAAAAGAAAACATGCACTTTTTGTACTTATGGAGGAGTGAAAAATCAGCAATTATTGTGCGAACTAGAGGGCGACATTAATTTTCAATGCCCATTTTTCATCGCCGGTCATGGACCCCAAACCGTTAATGTGAATACGAAGGAATGGAAGAGTTGGAACTCTCCAATTTGAAAATACATCTATAGATTGCTAGTTTCATAGGAATCCGATGGCTAACTGTAAAACTTGACTTCTCTACTTGACACTGAATCAAGAGTATGTGATTCCATATGTGAGTGATGTGACATATTGTGCAAATAAAACGAGTTTGGGCAAAGAAGGATTAGCTTCATCAAGAAGAAATCCCTTGTTCGATGACTTGGAAGGCGTGTTAACTAGGTGCTCGGTTTTGAGACGATGTTCCATGTGAATTTCTTGAGATGATGCAGCAACAATGACACATCAATGGAAACACATGGTATATCGACACCTCCGTGCACATTTCATATTATATGGACAGATGTTTGGCCCCTGTGGAACATCTTATCTCTGCAAACGACTACTACCTAACCTTATGCTGCATAGCACTGAGATGAAATACACCAACATGATTAAGTTGACCACACACAAACAGTTGACATAGGCTCACTTTTTGAGAAGACTCACTTGCCACTCCAGAAATCCTCCAGTTTTGCCTTAGAAATTATCTTTTGGGTATTGACAATACTGGCTCACCCTCTGGAGAAAACTATTCCGCACAAGCCTGCAGTATACCTCGAAGCATGTTCCCGCTACGATAATAGTGATCGATTCTTTTGGCTTAGTACCAATGCAGTACTCGCTCCCTGTACAAATATGCTTGGATACCCCCAGCCTTACAATCTACCCCCGCTCCTTATCCACCACAGCCTCCTCAAAGCAACCCTAACGGTACCCAAACCCCAAAAGCGCTTACCAATCAGGCTACACCAGTGCGTCCAATCCACTAGGTCCCGTATTGACAGAACAGGACAGTATCTTCTGAGCAAATAAAATCCAGTTTCTTGTCTCCGAACCACAGTGAGTGTCCTAGCCACACAAGAATGCAGCAGGTACAAATGAGTTAAAAACTTTGATTGTGTTCAGTTGACCCGGGGACCCATGTGATAATTGATGGTACCCACTGTGAAATATTAGAATTTGCAGCCAAATTGTGATATCTGGCAATTATGTGGACTCAAGACAAGAGGGCCCAAAAGTTTTAATGGTCCCCATTTTCAGCAGCTTCCGGTTTAATGAGAATTTTGATGTCTACACTGCGCTAGAGACGGCCCCCATACGTAAGTGGTCAGTGATAAGGAAAGCATATATTCAGCAGCATCATAACTAACTGCCAACAATGCTGTACACAGAAGTCACATCCTCGCCTTTGGAACAATTTTGTACAGCACGGGTTCAACATCCCCTAACTCAGTTCATATTTGTAGCTCAGGCAGTCCTGGAACATTCACAGGCTATTCATCGACGCATTCGATGGTAAACGAGTGGTTCAGGGGAATCAGAATTTATAATCACCCTACCGTATTCATATTTGTAAGCTCTTTATCGACTGTCTGAGGCCCTCCAATATTTCTTCACTGGAGTCCCTATCAAACAGCTGAGCTTCAAGCGAGTGGGCTGCCTGCTTCAATGCGCCAAGCTGCATAGAAGAGAATTTGGTGTGGTCATGCAATTCAAATAATGTTTTGGAAGCGTTGTCGGCAGAGAATAGGCTGGGATGAAAGGGGTGTGAGGATAATGTATGATCCTACAGTAATAAATACTCCCTTGTGGTATTCGTTATTGTTCATCAGTCGGCACTCCTTTAGGAATGCGGTGGTAATTAATTCACCAATATTACCCACATCCACTCAGTAACTCTCAGTGCTGGGCCTCTAGGCTTTTCAATCTTTGATTTATTATGAAGAGGGATTTGGGATTTCAGATGGAAAGAGGGACCGTACCCTCTTATACCCAACCACAACAACCCCAATGTCCAAATGATTGGGAAGTTTGCCCCTCTTGAATTCCGTTTTGAGAGGGACTTCTCCAATTGGACATGAGAAATCCCTCTTCACCCCCTCTTAGCACCAGCCACTGCAGTAACTATTAGTGCGTAACCTTAATATGACCTACGAAGTATTTATCAGGCTCAAAATTATCACACATTCTACAATTCTACTGAATGAACTAAGCTCCAGGACGAATTAAGTCTGAACAATCGAATAAGTTTCCTCTTTTGGTGAGATACTGGCTGGCCATGATCCGGTTTTTTTTTGTGTCTCATGAGGGGTGCAGTTGTATATTTCCAGAGGATGGGAGTCACAGTCCATGCTCCCTGTTATACAGATATCGAAAGATAACAATAGTGATATCCATGGACAATGGAAGAGATCACACATCATTACCACTCTTATAGTACATGAATACTAAATTCCCTCGAGGTGTAAACAGCATAGACCCACATGGCCAAATGGTTGGAAAGAATGTACACCCGGGTCAAACAAACAAAACATGCTACTAATGGGATAAAGATTCCATGAAGAATAAGGCCTGAAGCAACAAGAATTGAGATCTTTTTCTGTGGAGATGCTTGGCCATGGACCCTGTTTCGTCTATTGAGGCGGTTGACGGTGCAGTTATATTCCTGCCATAGGATGGAGTTTAAAGAGACCCCACGTCCATTATACACTCATGGAATGTACATGAATATGTGAATATAAAGCATACGTTCATCTCTAGAGTAACTAGTCGTACCTATCAGAGGGTGGAGGCCAGGCCATTTGCCGGCTTCTTGCTGAAACAGTGGTGGTGAAACTGGGAGCAGCCCCCCCGACTCTTACACTTCTCGGCTCTAAGTGATCACATCATGGAATACATTTCCTATGAGATGCTCAGCAGTGTCCATCTTGAGGTACTTGTCATACATGTGAGAGGCTGAGGTGGCAGTGACAAGGAGTTCCCGCTTACAAAAAGTAATAGGTGAACACTGCGTAATGGGAGGAGCCTCCTCATCAAACTCCCCCCATCCGTGATCCACGTAAAGGTAGATACCTTTTCAGGTCGTTACCATCTGTGAGGCTGGAGGCCAGCATGTGCTCGTGCTGACCAGGGGAGTGATGGGTGAACACATTATGGAGATACCATCCACCACCCTCCCCCCCCCCCCCCCCCCCCCCCCTCTTCTCTTCTGCCCCTCTATAAGGCGTAACTCCTCAAATCTACATGATTATATTATCTTCTCTGTGAGATACTCAGCCAGGTCCATCGTCTGTATTTTGAGATACTGATCGTACATCTGTGAGAGGCTAGAGGCCAGCACATACGCCTTACTGAACAGGGAGTGTTGGGTAAAACACTGGTTAGTAGTAACACCACCACCCCCCCACACCCCTTCTTCCCCAATAAGGGGGGTACACCTTTCAATCACATTGATTATGAATACCTTCTTGTGAGATACTCGGCCATGTCTCTCTGCTGTCTTTGATGGATACTGGTCGTACATCTGTGAGAGGCTAGAAGCCAGCACGTGCTCCTTACTTGAACAGTGAGTGATGGGAAACCCAGGTGGTGTTGATGTCAATGTCTAGCTGGTAAGAGGCCTCCAGGGAATTCAACGACGAGGAAATAGCCCTGGTCCGCATCCACCAATACAGCCTGAAAAAAGAAGAACAGGATGACATGTGCAACACTCTCATAAATTGAATACTATTGAAGACATATGAACTGCTGTTGTGTACAGTAATTTGTTCAGAAATAGGGTAGGACACACAATATCCATCAACAGCCGAAAAAAGTTCGGATGTTTTTTTTTTTTTCAAAACTAATAAAACCCAAGCCCCCTCTTCAGATTTTTTCCCATACAGGCATCTATTTTTCTCAACACAACATTTAGATGATCTAATCCATGTTAACCAACACTATTCTCAAAGGAGATTTTTGTTCAGGCAAATTCTATTTTATAATCCCCTACCTAGTCACTAGTTACCTTTTTGAAAATACATGTACATACCAATCATTCAAATATATGTACTTTTTTCTCCTCTAGGATTTGCATTTCATCAGTTCATACTGGAGGAAACGTAACAACGGAACCATCCGTGTTAGAGATTGGGCATGAAACCCCCTGATCTACAACCCTACTCTGGGTTTGATGGGATACTCCACACTGAGGGACTAATTCAGTCACACAGCTATCCTTCATTCTGCACACACAGTCATGTCTGATTAATAGCCAGTAAGTAGAGTACCACTAGCCTTAGAGAAGGTAAAACATGATCAGTGCCATCACCTACTATTTACTTCTATGTAAATCATAATCTAAAGAATGGGCTTTCAGGGCAACCTATACAAACTTCCAACCTTCCAAATTGGAGAATCTCACATTTAACTTTTAACGATACGCGAATGCGGTCGTCAAAACACAAACGAATGTTGGGCCACTTTTTTTCGGGTTCATACAAACTTGGGTAAACAGCCTTCCATAAGTCTTGTTGCATAAAATAATATGGAACCTAAGGTTACACATGCACTAGCTTTAGTTACTGGCATGCGTCAGTGCTGCATGAGGTTCTCTAACAGTGCACCCCCTTCCTGAGTGCACAATACAACGCACTGCCCAGTGCTACTACATCCGGTTTTGTGACGGGCCTACGGTACTTTTCAATAATCATACACAGAGACAATTGCGCTGGCTGTTATACAAGAATAACTGGTTCTAAGTGCAAAAGCCCTCTATTCGCTCAGTTAGTAGTACACCCCTCCATGGAATCCCCAAAATGCACAAGAACGACCCACTGATCCTCCGACCTCACCTGCATGGCAGGTATATGCACTATTACAGTTTTGCACGTCCTATCAAACTAACCTACGTAGGAGTTGCCCGGTGGCACATTGGAAATCCATTTGGAGTTATAAATATCAACCATAAGCTGACATTGCCACTACCTCTAACAAATGGCATCACGACTATTGTTTGCAAGCATTGTGCAGAATTCCGTTCTGAGCACTCCCTCTCTATCATGGCAACCCTGCAGTTGCCAAGATTGCCGATCAATCTCTCTTACAGTGAATAACACTATGGAAGCGTTATTATTTGAGAATTCTTAGGAAATTCACCTAAATGTTGCAACCCCGACCAATCCTGTGTTGAAGGGGCGGGGAAAAAACAGCTACGTCTTGGAGCAGTATGTAAATAAGCATAGTTCCAGCGTCATAGGAAAGTGCATGCAATTTGAACAAAGTTTGCTAAGTGCAATCCTGTTAATTTTAGGAAAATCTGGCACCATTCTTCACAAATTCGTACCAATGAAACAGCCTCTAAAGGTTTATTAATTGTGAACTACTGGCAACGCTGGGAGGCACATTGAAAGGGTTGTTGGAACCTGGGGGCCCTCGGCATGCAGTGTACCAAATGATTATCATCAATTTTTAACCTTCCCCAATAGGTACCCATGCCCTGTCTCCCATCGAAGTGGACTGGATAGTATTCCCTCCCCCCTTGCGAATGAGTAAGCTTGATGGACAACCACAGCACTAGGTCTCATTTGTTAGACTCCACCATGAGATTGCACTCTAAGTATGCCTGGCCCTTAAGCTTTACCTTTGTGAAGATTGTCTGCAGCCCCGGTTTCCCGCTCTCGTTGTTTGGTATCTGTGGTCTGGTTGGGGTCTCCTTCAGGGGATCAGGGGAAGGCCTTGATGAAGCCATCTTCACCAAACCAGGCTGATCCCTGTGTGGAGTGGTCAAAATATCATTAGAGGAAAACAAATTTTAGGGTGTGCAAGAATAAAACGAAAACATGTGGGTGAAAACTCTGTGTTGTGTAAATGTACCTTGAGTCTCTGATTAATTCTTCAGGAAATGATCTGCGATAGATAAATTGATTAGGTAGCATTTCAATCTGTTACATATTCAAATTTGCCCTCGAATTATGCTAGGACAGGTACTACTTGCTCAGACTGTTTGTTCACTTGTCTGTAGTCAATACCTCACCTTGTCAGGCTGTTTGAGCAGCTGTTCTCCATGGCGTTACGGTCCCTTGACGAGACCTGGGCTTGACCCCCACATAGAAACCTTCATCTTCCAGATACCTGGGCTCGACATCCTCGGGCACTTTGTCACTGGTTGGCACTAAAAAACAGATAGATACATTCAGCGAGGTTCGTTAAACTTTCAACTGTAATGATTCTGATGGTTAATAAAATGAGAGAGTATTCATAACTCCCTATACTTTTTACACTTATCTTTAGTTTCCGGAAGAACCCACACAGGAAATTTGGAATTCAACCAGGTTGCTTTGCTAAAGTATTCCAATTCACAACTTAAAAATGCCACATTGATTGACATGTCACCACAGGGTTCAAACTGACGAAGGATTCTACAAGGTAAATGAGGGTAATTCAAATCTTGACAAGAGAAAATAGCAAGTAGTATACACATAAAAATGGTTCCAAAAGGATATTTTTTAATACAAGATATTCTGTTTGAGGTAGGCTTTTATGAGATGGTTACCTACAAAACTCCCCCCCCCCCCCCACCCTCCCCACCTCACAACACAGCTCTCACAATATAATGCTGCACATAGCTAATATCTTATTCTGCTAAATGCATTGGCTAAGAATCAGTACAAAGGTTGCATTCCTTACCAATATGAAAAGGAGGAACCAGACCTACCACCCTCAGCATCTCATGCCCACACCCCATGGGAAGCCTACACCTTGTGGGAGCCCACTGTGGCGCCCCCATCTGTTACCTCAACAGATTCCCACATAGCGCCTGGATGGAGAGAAGCAAGTAGAGATAAATACCTTGCCCAAGGGTATTATGTGGGCTTGAACCCATAACCTCTGGAACAGAAGCCTCAATGCCTTAACCACTAGGCCACTGTGCTCCCGACACCAGGCCACTGTGCTCCTAACAGATAGGTATAGGGCTTACCAGGGGTGGAGGCTGGCATCAAAGTAGTACCCCTCCTCGTTCTCCTCCCTGACCCTCAGAGGAGTACTCTGGGCCCTTCATCTCAGCAGGGAACAGGACATAGTCCTCCTCATTGATGAAGTGGGCAGCCAGCAGGCTCTTCCCCGCTCTTCATCCTCTGGTGGGACTGGCTCCACCTCGGCTTCTGCAGAGGTGGATGGCACAGCTGTGGGCTGCGGTTGGCTTCCGGCTCCAGTCGGTGAAAAATCGTTGCCTCTTCCGCCGTCGGAGATCGTATTTCCTGACAGAAAGGAATGAGGTTCAAATGTACATGAACACTGACGCAATGAAAATAGAGATGTGAAATGCCCAGAATCTCTCAGTATGCACCAGATCCCATGATCAACGTAATATCTGTAAATTGCTTTAAGCACTAGAGTAGAAAGGTGCTATATGAGTACCCAGATATTACTCATCATTATTATTGCCAAAAAAGATTGTGGTCACCAATTGGTGGAAAAAAATTATGATTTTTTATGAGCTTCTGTATCGAATCATTTTTAGTCGGTGATCCTAACCTTTTCTTCCCCAAGCTCCCATAACAAGACTAACTTTCTGCCAATATCACACTATAAATGCGAAATATTACAAGCTAATTCAATACCTAATACCAGTGATGTAATGAGTCATGACTCGAGTTACTACTTTCCAAATATGAATTGACTCGAACACTTAGTGGAATTTTTCCTCATTGAAAAGTAAACAGTGACTCAAGTCAGTGACTCGACTCGTCGCATAAATGAAGTCAATGACTCGCGTCTGACATAAATTTAGTGACTCATTACAACACTGCCTAATACCCACAATTACGGTGCACATCACAACCTGAGGTGCACGGACGAACCTTTTTCTTGACGGCTTTGAAGGCTGCCTTCCACTTGCTCTTAGCCAGCGATGATTCTTGCAGCTGTTTGTCTTCTTCCAGCTCCTCTTTCGGTGAGCTGAAACGAAACGAGACAAAGCAATTACCGTCAACAACCTCAAATGTTAACTTGTGAACCATAGGCCGGTTTGAAGTTGCTCCTGTACATGTCACAGTTCTCAGCATTCCAAAAGGATAAAATTCTGTGATATTTCCATGATTTTTCCATGATGTTATTTCAAAATTCCAGGATGAAACATTTCTTATATTCCCAGTTCAGACAAAAGAACAGTATCAGACTGAACCCTGAAAGCTGAAAACTTTTTACAGAAACACACCGGTTCACAGCAGTGTTTACACTTATTTGTGAACATGTAAAAGTATCATGAGGATTAAATGACCCCCCTTTCGATACAGCCCTATCCAACCCTTTCTATACAGCCATCCATTCCTCACCTCAGGGGAGTATCACAATCCAACCAGGCAGAAATCCCCATGCTTCAGTGAAGGACATCACTGTGGGGTCTACTGGTTCCCTTATGCCTGTGTGAACTTTACTTTGTTTATTCATGATAAGCTTAATAATTGGGAATGCATGTTATTTTGTTTTCATATGTAAATTACCAGTTGATAACATCTGCGAATGTGAACATTCTGCTGAGAATTTCGAACTGTTTTTTGTACAGTCAAATGTCCAATTGTGTAATAATGATTTCTATGTATTACCATTACAATAACCCCTTTTTATCCATAGTCCATTCTTATTCTTATCAACATACGACTGTTTTTGGCCAACTAAATTCCATGCATTTTTCCAGGATTTAAGCATCTTCTTTCGAATTCCATGACTTTTTCAGGTTTTCCAGGTTAAAGCTGGGAACCCTGTATATGTCACTGTCCTCTGGGATTACTTTTTTTTTTGTGGCGAATTAGTTTTCTCCTTTCCACATGTTACTGTACCACAATAGGTCAATGACACAACAGCAATCGGCAAGAAGACTTCCCTATTTTCTCCATGTTCTGGTTTTTTTTATTTTTAAGTCAATACAATTTGACATGGCTCTCTTTGAAGGTAACATGTTGTAATATATAAACAATAGTCACTCTCATTTTTTTCCATTGGAAGATAAGAGCGCGATATTCATGCCGAATTCACAGGCTAGACCAAACTTGTAGTATGTTGCCTCATGAAATTGTGTGGAGCACTGATTCATTTCTTACCCGCAAAGGCCGCCCAAGCCTTAGATCACCTTAGATGGTTGTCCTGATGTAGGCAAGGATACTGCAAGCAGTAGGACTTTGGAATGTGATCAATCCTAAAATATGGTATACAACCTAGGTTATCCAGTTTAGCAATGGTGTGGGTGGGTGGAGGGGGTGGGGGATGGCAACCATTCAAAATGGGAAGTTGGCATTAAACACTGGATTTGTCAGAAGTTGACATTAATGCCATCTGGAAAAAGGATGAGGCCTGCAAGGTACCTTGCTGCCTCAAGTCAATAAAAAAATAGTGGCAAATATTGTCAGTGAGTAACACGTTTGGAGGTTCAAGAAAGTCTCAATGTGCGCAGAGCTTTTGAAGAGGTACGTGGGTCTCTGTCTGGACCACATCTTTCACTGACAGCCTTTTGGCGACCGGAAGCCAAAGGCCTTCGTGATTCCTTGACTGAGCGGAGCACTGTCAACTTCACGGACTTCATTTTGAAGAACCCCCATACCAGTATGACTTCATCTTCCATGTGAGGTTAAGTTAATTGTATTACCAAGCTATGACTTTTCAATTTCCACATTTTTTTTTTTTTCCCATTTGCCCCGGATGAATCCTAACTAACAACAAACCAATTATGACTCCTATGGGAAAGCTTGATACCAATTCCAACTTGCAAATGTCATGCATACATATATGGCCTCTCCTTAGCACACTAGTTATCGATGAATATGATGGAATATGAGACGTTGAACACTTCTTGTGTGTTAAACTAATATTCCAAGTAAAACTACCAAGAATGCGACTGTTTTCAACAGATTGTGGGGTTAGAGTGGATGATGGTGTGAGAAGATTGTGATGCGGTAGAAATCACCAGAATGTAACTAGAAAGGCTTAAGAAGGGGGTTGGGGCACGTGTGATTAATAGGAGAAAGTAACTACACTCACCAATGAGGGTTCATCGAACCTAGTAGCTAGGTCCCGGGCCCGCAGCCCCTGGCCGCCTCCCAGGCAGGTCCTTGTCTGGGTCCTTCTGGACCTCATCTTTTATGGTTTGCTCGGCCTTTTGCTGGAAGGGATTCAAAACGATATCCACTGTCACATCATATAATCTAACAATGAAGGTTTGTCTAAGCTGGGTCGATAAATCACACATTCGCAGATCTATATGGGATATCATGAGAAATTGCCTTCTCTTCAATACCTCTGCCACATAACAGTGGCAAAAAGCACTGGTATACAGATGATCCCACCAACAAGATTCATGTTACTATTATGTATACCCATTTACCAAAACTCTCATAGTGCCTGATATGGTGAAATGTGCAAAGCCTGTCAATAATCCGCCCACTCCTCCTTTCTGAAAAAGTCAGGGTAAGGCTCCCAGAAGGCGATAATAACTGGCAAACAATACCAACCAGCCTAGGCTAATCTAGACTGTGACATAGGCTGTTTGTGCCAAAACACTTTTGAATATGTAATTTGTTACATCGACGCTACCGCAGCAGAGTGGCACTTGATCTCGCATTGCATGTACTTGCCTGGCCAGTCAAATCACACTATACTTGCCTGCTAATCATAGCCCTACATTATACAAAAGTTGACCATCTGTATTATGCACCAGCATATTCTGCAGCCAATCAACAAACAGCAACACTTGATTTGATTTTGATGGTCTACAGTCACGAGTCAGTTTAAGGCCATCTAGAAACCTTGGCCATATTGATCGTATATGAGCACCGGCGATAACTCACCTTCTCTCCTTGACTAGTGCTCAGATGATATTGAGGCAGAGGTGTAACCAAAACTGCCATTTTACTTCCTCATTCGAGAGAGCAATCAGTGCACTTTAGGACCCGACCAATTTCTTGGAAGGAGCAGATTCACAAGTTAAATGTGACTGCTCACAGCCGACAGACGTAACAAACCGCAGTAACTCAATGAATCACAGCGGAATCATGAAGTGAAGAACAAGACCTCACCCTCAACGGTCAAGTCAGCCACCCATGGAAAAACGTCCAGTGACTGCTGTATTTCGAATCCAGTAGCCTATATTTGCTTGCAAAGTCTCACTGATACCACTTCTCATAGTGGATAGCATTTCGTAGATTAGCATTATCATTTAATTACATATGTATTAATGGATCTCACGTGTTGACGATAGTGTTCATGTAGCATAAAACTGATGGTGTGGGCCATTGTCCCAAAAATAAGAAATGTTTTCGTCAACAAACATGCTTCAATGGCAGACAACCAAACTGGCAATCTGGCAAAGGAAATAACCCGTTGAGAAGTTACCAGCAGGACATGAGATTTGCAAATTTTTGTCAAGGCGGGAAATTTGAGGTCTTCCCGATTGCTCGTGCAGGAGCATCGGCCAGTATCTCATTTGGGATCATTTGGAAGTCTGTTCATACTGTAATACATGCAAATATGTGACACCACACAATTATCATTATAATCATTCTCGAGGCCCAGCAAGGGTGCAGACCCTCTTACCCCTCGTTTTGTCCCGCTCCAATCCCTTGTGCTGAGCGCCCAGCGAGAGGGCAACAGGTACCATTTTAAAGTCTGGTATGACCACCGGGATGCTAAAACTCTGCAAATTGTGCCAACCACTCGGTGAATCGAAATGGGCACAACCTTGGAGGTTACTACGGTGATGACAAGGATGTTTTACCTTAGCCTCAAGGATTCTTCTCTTTATTCTCTCTTGGATGGATGCATTCAGAGTTCCAGTTTCCTTCCCAGAGGCCTTGAGGGCAGCTGCAGCAAAGGACGAGGCTTCGGAAAAAAGTTTGAAAATTATTCAATGTTTAACAACACATTTATTTTATGTGTTACATGTGTCTCGAGGATATGTCTCTTGGCAGTTGATAGGTTCCCAGCATTTCATAACAGCAACATTCCACATTCTGATTTTGATTAGGGAATAAACTTCAACCGGGAGACTTTTACTGGCGAATAAACATTTGAGACTCTGAAATTTAGAGGTCAATAACATAGGCGCAGCCGAGTCTGTTTTAAGCTGAATACAGAGTCGAGACTGTTTATGAACCAGTAAAAGTCGACCCGCTGTAGTTTATTCCTATTCTACAACCTGCAAAATTGAGAATTACCCAAACGATTAGAGATATCTAAACCTTTAGATCTATACATTTGTATCTCTATACAGTAAATAAGCAACTAGGGCAACTATTGCATTAGTTTGATCGAAGTACATTGCATTGCGTGCCATACACAAAAGATTAGCAGTGCGTACTGTGCGTATTCCCACGGAGACGCAATACAAAACAAGCGTGCCAAGCCTGCGGGTTCTGCGCGTGCGAAAATGGCAATTCACACCAATGCAAGACATGTGTCTTTTCTCCCGTTTGTAATTCCGTTAAGGCAGTACGTCCTCTGCAGCGCTCACCAAAAGCTGATCTGCACGTGTAAACATAAACTTCCAAAGGCAACCTTACATTCGCGTTTGAAAAGTACTGCGTACACTTAAGACGCAGCAAATCGAGCAAGTATTCGATTGTTGTGTTACTTTGACCAGTGACTGTTATTGCAAAAACACTGACTGTTATTGCAAAAATAATGGACAGCCACGAGATTGGGATTAGCCAATCAGAATCCTGTATTTGCAATAACGGATTGCTTGGGGTTGTAGAATTAAGGGATAAACTGCAACTAGGAGACTTTTACTGGCAAATAAACAGTCGGGACTATGAATTTAGGTGGAATAACAGATGAGGCGCAGCCAAGTTTGTTAATAAGCTAAATTCAGAGTTTGAAAACTGTGTATGAACCAGTAAAAGTCGACCCGCTGTAGTTTATTCCTAATCTACAACCCCCAATTTAAGAATCACCCTAACGATTAGAGATTTTAATCTTTGTATCTCTGAACAGGAAATAAGCAGCTCGGCCCGGTTGCGGTCGTATTAACCGTATTCACGTTAGTACCTGTACTCGCGGCACCGTTACTCGCAGTACCGACGGCTGTATGCACAGGTACTATTACCGGTACTGCTAAAATTACCGGTACTGGCTAAAATCACTGGTGCTTGTTGGAAGTGTCAATTTCGGCAGCCGCCCCACCACATGTGGTTGTCAGCATTAAATTTACCCATTAACAAAATGTCTTTTCATGAAAATAAATTTTTCTAGTACTAAAATAACCATTTTGTTTCAATGTCAGAAAATAAATGTGAGACCAAAATTTCAAAGGACTGCATGATAATTCCCGTTAATTTAAGTATTGTGGGACCGACTGACCAACGTTAGTTACGTGGTTGTTTTCATTACAGAAATTTTCCATTTTTAATAAAAAATGAATTCCTCTTACATTAACACTGGGAAAATTGATAAGGAACAAAAAACTTGCCATAAATATCTTCCGAAATTTGAGGCATACTAAACAACTGTATTTTCTATCACTGACATGGGATTTTCTGCAAAATATACATCAACGTTCAGCGACAGCGACGCGATTGATGTTCGGCCGTGCAGCGCGTGGTGTCATTGGTTAGTTTTTAAACATGTGATAAAAAAATCGCAAATCATCAGTACCGCGCAACTCTAAGCTCGGGTGACTATTGCGTTAGTTCTATCAAAGTAAATTGCATTGCGTACCATAACACCACGATTGAGAGTGCGTGCTATGCATACTTCCACGAAGACACAGTCCACGCATGCTGAACCAGAGGGTTCTGCGCGTGTGAACATGACGTTCACAAATGCAACCAGCAACGCGGTGTTTCGCCTGTTGTATTCTATTGGGGCATTTACACCCTCTGAAGCGAGCGAATACTGAAAGTCCAACCGCGCATGTAACATGAACTTCCCAGGCTCATGCAACCTAACATTTGCGATTAAAAAGTATTGCGTTTACTTGAGAGGCAGCAAATTATCAAGTATCCGGTTGTTGTTGTTTACTCTAAACTAACCACTTCTAACGAGCTGACTGTTATTGCAAAAACAACAAAGGCTAGGTGATTGGGATTAGCCAATCAGAATCCTGTATTTGCAATAACGGATTGCTTGGGGTTGTAGAATCAGTATTAATATTCCTTCTGTTGTGTATAAATTGAAGGTATATTCATAAAATTAGCAACCCTAAAACCGAAGGCCTGGACGAGAAGACCCTATAAACTAACTTTTAGCTGATCTGCTGGATCGAGCAGTTTCCAGGTCCGATTCCCCATCAGTGTCTGGTATCGTTGGGATGGTAGGGATACACCGTCCTCCCTCCACCCCCCTCATCCCCCAGTCAATGGTTCTGGCCACCTCTTCTTCTTTCTTGGTGTGGTGTTGCAAGGAGGGGCTCCTCCAAGGGCTCAGGGCGACGGTACTGGACAAAGGAAAATGACACAATAAGGGCACTTTTCCACATTATAACACTATTTTATTGTTCTACTGCAGAATCTTCCAATTTCAGGCTGAACAATGAAGAAGGTAGGCTGTCCTAGTGATAAATGTCATAGATACTAGTATAGTATATCCAAACTTCCTCCAAAAATCAAGAAGTGTTCTAAAGAAACACAGTCCTACAGTCATATCGAAAAATGATGAGAATCGTACGATAAAGAATCCAGCTCAAGGATAAGAAGGAAATCACAATGTAAGTATGGGCAAATAGCAAATCGGGTCTTTTAATATTGTGGCAGGGTGTTTAGATCGTAAGATGAAGGACTGAGGCCCCGTTCCACAGAGAGTTATGAGCAATATTGCACTTGTGAAGTATGGAGGCTTATGAGATCGAGAGAAACTTATGCAAATTAGACCCTAGTCTTGTTGGCATACACAAAGAAAATTGGATCGTAGCACGACACACAATATCACTGTAGTGTGACTTGCCTCCATAGTAGTGTTGGGTATGATAGGAATGGTAGGTGAGACCTGTTCTCCCTATTCATAGCCAATCATTCTGGCCACCTCCAAAGAGAAGGAGACACTCCTACAGGGTGCATATGCTTACATTGCACAGCATATAGAAAGTCCAATGCTAAAAGTGTATCTGTCCAGTTGTCCTCTTAAAACCCCCCCCCCCCCCCCCTCTCCCCCCTCCCCCCCCCCCCACTGCGTGACAGGCTCGCATTTGCCCAGCAGTAATGATCAACGGCACCCCTGCACACAACTCCCCAGCATTGTCACCTTGTCACACTCCACCAGGCATCATCAATGTGACTGCCATTTCCGTTAGCCAACTGTCAGTGACGAGGGCCACATGGACAAAGGAGGAAGTGTGTGGAAGAGTATCTCTGATATAACAATAATAATAACAATACATGAATTTCATAGACCGCCAAACAAATTACAAAGCATTATGTCTTGTGACGCTCACCAAAACATAAACGTCTTAGTGAAGAGTGATGTTTTCAGAGTGACTTGAAGATAGTTAACAGTCATGTGCATTCCGAAAAATACGTTCTCACAAAATGGCAAGCACCGTGTTTGTGACAAACATTCCCAAGTGACGTAATATCGAAAAACGATGAGAATTGTACGATAAATCGTCCAGCTCAATGGTACAAAGAATATATGTGGCTATCAAAACATACTTTCTGTTACTGAGTTGGAAACCTTTTTGACGTTGTGCATGTTGTATAGTGCAGGAACAAAAAGCATCCATATGCAATGATAAATAATGACATATTTGAACACCCCTATGAATATTCTGTTTTCTATTGAAATTTACACATTAATCACCATGAAAAATAATTAGTCTAATAGAGGGGATTGTGGTAGTATTTGTACAAAGTTGGTGGTCCACATTAAGAGAAGACACCAAAAAAAATTTGTAATGTTTGTCTTTCAGCACAAAAAATGATAAAGTACATAGGCTATTCTCTGTGTTAATCAACTGTGACATCAGCCATCATTGTACTTTAGGAACTCTCCCTGATTTCTCTACATAATCATAATAGCCAAAGCTTTGAAGGTCAATACAGTAACTCCATATAGGAACACCATATTGAAATTAGGTTTGGACCTGAAGATATAGTTTTCCATGCACCACAGTATACTCTCTATTCCAGCCAATCCAACAGTTGTACTGTACACCCCACTGTTTACAAATGGAGACCTCAGAAGTATTTTTCCAGCCCAAAAACTATAGTCATATACTAATTACCATGTATATTTTTTCAACTATAATATGATCGCAAAATAGTCGACCCAATGCTATGCATTCGTTGGGAAACCTCCAAATGATTACCTCTCTCCTTTTCTCTTCTCTCCCAACGGTAAGTTTCTGTATCAAGTCCTCTGCCTGCTGCAACTCCTCCATCCTCTAGAAAGAGTTAAATAATGACAATGATAAGAACAACAACCAATGGACAGAATGATAATTATGAAATTAATAATGATTTCGATTTTTATAGAGCCTTATATGTGGCAACCACAGCTCAAAGCGCTTCACAATCATTACCCCTGCTCATTGGAACTTTTCACACCCACACTATATAGTGCACAACCTTGAGTTCGCACCTGGCACACTGAACAGTTATACCACATCAGCGTGTCCCCTGGGGGACTTCCCGTAGGTGCAGCCACATACAGCACAACGCTTCATAAGTTACCTCACAGGGTACCCATTTACACCTGGGTGGAGTGAAGCAATCGAGATAAAGCACCTTGCTCAAGGTACAACGTGGACTTGAACACAACCACTGGGTTACGAGCTCGATGCCTTGACCAATTAGGCCACCACGCTCTCATATGAAGTAGTATTCTCTCGCCTGCAAACCTTGATTCTAGACGTTGTGTCCTAATTCCTTCCCCAATGTAAATGACAGGTTTCACGGTTGGCAACCTTTGTTATATGTCTCAGTAGTTTACTGGTATATGCATAGGCCTACTGTTACATTTAGGCTAGTTGAACAAGTAATGTGTAATTACAGTAGCCAACACTTGGTGATAAAGTCTGTGCTGGAAGATGTTGCATAATTTGCATGACTGCTCACTTCAGAGGCTAGCTGGCTGTATTTATCCATAGATTAAGGAATGAGAGGCCAAGATCAGCAAGAATAAAAAACACTTCAAGTAGAGCAAGGTGTTTGTGTTTGGACTACAAGACATGATACTACTGATGTGCAAACAACTTCATTTGATTACACTTTGATTACATGTGTGTCCCCAACAGAAATGGACAGCCAAAAGGAGGTTACGTAACCAGCAAGCAGCAACACAAACCCTCCAAGGAATTGAGAGAATATTCCCTATAATAATAGTAACATTGACAACAAGTGGTTGAAAATGTTCCACTTGATTTTGCCAGCTAAATAAAGACATGTAATGTCACATGAGGGACTATTATCACTGGTCACTTTCACCATGGGTCATTTTTTTTTTCAATTCAATATTTTTGACCTGTTTCGTACTCAACTGGTCTGTAATTCTGTGCACTGTGAATATCCAGCCCATACTGAACTATGCACTCCGCCTTGAAGACGAGACAAATGGTCGCCCGTGGTTCAGGAATTTTACGTCCGAGTTGCCACATTCTTGCAGTTATCACACTCCATTAGGGATGCCAACAAAGACTTTTTAAACATTGAATTGCAACATTCTCTGGAATTCTTTTTGCTGAAGTTGAATTCTATGATCAATTGACCTTAAAACAATTGTGGAACCTAATCGATCGACCAGGTTGGCAAACGTATTCAACCAATTTTCAGAAACAAATGCCACTAATGATGTACAGATCGTAAAAGGTCTCCCACAAAGCGAGGTCAGCTGAATTCCTGCGGATTTTGTGACTCAAAAAATCAAATCGGCCAACTCATGCCCAAATCTGTCAAAGTCTTTGTCTGGTCTCGCAATGCACTATTTCTATATGTGCGCCCTTGAACATCTGAAGATTATGGTGAAAATTTGAGGAGTGAAATTTTGGGACCGTTGGAAGTAAGATGCTCATGTTGGATTTTCAGGCTGGCAAAAGGGAGTGATGGGGAGGCATCCGTTCTTTGTGTTGTTGCCATATGTTCAATGATATTTATTGGTGGGGTGGCGTGCCAATATGGGGTAATTTTAACAATGTCAAATAGACTTATGTAATGAGGGCCTTGGGTTTATATATCAAATCAACTAGTCAGCTAACCAATCCCTTTGACCCTGTTTGAATATGATATTATAATACTAATATCAATAACCCAGAATACCCCTATTGAACAAGCCAGACATCTGGACTTTCAACACAGTTTTTGTGTTTTTGGGATTGGATTCTGATACCTCGGTGCTTTAGAGATGTCTTCATTGTTACTGTCCTGTAATGATGTTGACATCTCCCTTGTGGACTCTCTCATAGCTCGCCTCCGATCCTGGAGTTTGCCTCACGAGGGTTCTGTGGAGAAACAGCAAAACCTGCATTCAAACTGTATAACTGCGTATGCCACAATAGTAACAACAATGGTGGGAATTGGGATGTAGTAGGCCTACCATAACCAAGTCTCTTGCACACAGAGGACACAATGCATGAAAAACTCTTCAAACGTTCTTGAAGTGCTCATGGATGACGACACCAAATCCTGAGTCTCTTCTGTTCCCATGTCTTGGGATCGCTACAGAATAATCGTCACTATGATGATAATGATAGTTGGTAAAATTCATTACATATTCTGTGGAAAATTGTTTCATCAAGCAAACTGGCCCGTCCATGATTCTCCGGTTGTTACTGACAAGTCGTCTATAAAATAGACACACAGGTGTGGGACCGAGAGCTGCTATAGATTATTTCCTAACCTATTATGACTCAAAAGAGTACAATATGATGCACACTGGAATGACGTTTGTTGTAATGTCACAAGAATGGAAGCTTTATCATTTGTACAGGGCTTTGAAAAGTTTCCCCATCTTCAAACCGCTGATTGTCTACGAACATACTTACTAAGCTACAAAGACATGGTCTAAAGATTCAAAATGGAATTTGAATTCTAAATCGTTCATTCAAAAGACTCTCAATGGCATTTGTTTCCAGTGGCAAGACAGTCTACAAATCGGTGAAGTAGGACACTTTAGTTAGCAGCTCCTAACACAGACGCAGCTCTTAAAATCTAACCCAACTATTCCAGAGATGAAAATTCCTCAGTCGTGACTCCCCCGACGTTACATGTTTTTTTCTAAGTGACAGTGAATGTTGTTTTTTTGCAGTACTAAACGCTATGTCAAGTGATAAACTTGATTGGAAAAAAGGCATGACCTTGACCTCTGTGAGACTGGTCCTTGAGCAAGCGAGGCCATCAGCTCTATTTCCCACTACCCACGTGCATAAATTTTGTGAGGAACTTGGGAGTAACGCTGGCACTATATCCAATCATGGTTTTCCCACCTGGGGTCGCGACCCCAAATGGGGTTGTGGAATAAATTCTTGTGGGGTCGCAGGCTTGTTTCAATATATTTTAAGAAGCTGAGGGTACCCAAAATTTTCCGAATTCGAATGTCCGCAGTCAAAATCCTACAAAATCCAGCCTGAACACTCATATTTAGTGTTTTTCCTTAGCAGCCGGTCTATCGTTTTTCTTGGGTCGCAATCCGGCGTTTTTTTTTTTGCTCAATAATCGCCGGCCACCCTGCTTCTGTTTATTCACTATATTGTTATCACATACAACTACAGTAATGAGGAAGAGTGTGTACCTACCGTCCCTATGATCAGGGTATCTGTAAGACACTTTGAACACATTACTGAACAGGAATGAGGAAGAGTGCGAACCTACCATTCCTATGATCAGGGTATCTGTAAGACACTTTGAACACATTACTGAACAGGAATGAGGAAGAGTGTGTACCTACCGTCCCTATGATCAGGGTATCTGTAAGACACTTTGAACACATTACTGAACAGGAATGAGGAAGAGTGTGTACCTACCGTTCCTATGATCAGGGTATCTGTAGGCACTTTGAACACATTACTGAACAGGAATGAGGAAGAGTGCGAACCTACCATTCCTATGATCAGGGTATCTGTAAGACACTTTGAACACATTACTGAACAGGAATGAGGAAGAGTGTGTACCTACCGTCCCTATGATCAGGGTATCTGTAAGACACTTTGAACACATTACTGAACAGGAATGAGGAAGAGTGTGTACCTACCGTTCCTATGATCAGGGTATCTGTAAGACACTTTGAACACATTACTGAACAGGAATGAGGAAGAGTGTGTACCTACCGTTCCTATGATCAGGGTATCTGTAAGGCACTTTGAACACATTACTGAACAGGAATGAGGAAGAGTGTGTACCTACCGTTCCTATGATCAGGGTATCTGTAGGCACTTTGAACACATTACTGAACAGGAATGAGGAAGAGTGCGAACCTACCATTCCTATGATCAGGGTATCTGTAGGCACTTTGAACACATTACTGAACAGGAATGAGGAAGAGTGCGAACCTACCATTCCTATGATCAGGGTATCTGTAGGCACTTTGAACACATTACTGAACAGGAATGAGGAAGAGTGTGTACCTACCGTTCCTATGATCAGGGTATCTGTAAGACACTTTGAACACATTACTGAACAGGAATGAGGAAGAGTGTGTACCTACCGTTCCTATGATCAGGGTATCTGTAAGGCACTTTGAACACATTACTGAACAGGAATGAGGAAGAGTGCGAACCTACCATTCCTATGATCAGGGTATCTGTAAGACACTTTGAACACATTACTGAACAGGAATGAGGAAGAGTGCGAACCTACCATTCCTATGATCAGGGTATCTGTAGGCACTTTGAACACATTACTGAACAGGAATGAGGAAGAGTGTGTACCTACCGTTCCTATGATCAGGGTATCTGTAAGGCACTTTGAACACATTACTGAACAGGAATGAGGAAGAGTGTGTACCTACCGTTCCTATGATCAGGGTATCTGTAAGACACTTTGAACACATTACTGACAGGAATGAGGAAGAGTGTGTACCTACCGTTCCTATGATCAGGGTATCTGTAAGGCACTTTGAACACATTACTGACAGGAATGAGGAAGAGTGTGTACCTACCGTTCCTATGATCAGGGTATCTGTAAGGCACTTTGAACACATTACTGAACAGGAATGAGGAAGAGTGTGTACCTACCGTCCCTATGATCAGGGTATCTGTAGGCACTTTGAACACATTACTGAACAGGAATGAGGAAGAGTGTGTACCTACCATTCCTATGATCAGGGTATCTGTAAGACACTTTGAACACATTACTGAACAGGAATGAGGAAGAGTGTGTACCTACCGTTCCTATGATAAGGGTATCTGTAAGGCACTTTGAACACATTACTGAACAGGAATGAGGAAGAGTGCGAACTACAATTCCTATGAATCAGTGGTATCGTAAGGGCACTTTGAACCACATTAATGACAGGAATGGAGAAAGAGGTTTTATCAGCACTCGGATACTATTAAGTATCCTACGAGAAAGCAAGTTAAGGTGCAAAAAGGCATGTTAAATATTCATTCGAGTGTGGAGAACAAAAGCATTTTCTATGAGATCTAGTGGGCATACAGTGGAGGAGCCACATTAATGCATTCTCAGAGATGGCAGGGCTAGCGACCTCGCTACATCTAAAGGAGAGTTATATATCCAGTGTTTTTTTTTTTAATATTGTAATATTAATAATTCAAGAATCTTCAAATCTTTTGATCAATAACAAAACGTACTGAATTACAAAATAAAGTAATGTACGAAAATACATGACAACAAGTGTAGGAAGATTGAGAAAAAATGGTATGAACTGCATGAGAATGAAAATAAAACATAGTGGGTGTTACCAAATGTAGAAAGTCAGGCCAACAAAATGTTAATATAGGTAAGAATACACTTTGTGTTGATAGTAGAATGTACAGAGAAATCAATTTAATTTTCAAATGAGGTTGAGACAAAGTTATAAGTGGCATAGTGTGGGCTGAACCTACCGTATTCCCCCATACCACCGTTCATTACAGACAACTCCAACTTGTCCGAGGTGTTTTGCGGAGCACTACTATGAACATTACATATAAACCAGAAAGCCAAAAAGCTTAGTGATTTCCTGGCACAACGGTATGTGGTTGTGATTCAAGTTCTTAATTCCCTAACACCAGCTCATGCCTTAGAAATGAGATAAAATAGCAATAATGTATAGGGCATGTTTCAGACCAGCCAGGAAGGTTGGACATAGCCTGATTACAGGTAAAAAGTAAGTCTGTCAAGAATACCAGAATTTCACAAGACGTAAAAATAGAGAGATAGCTTGAACTGTGACTGGTGTAAACATAAATAGCATCATGTATCATGTGGGAAGCAAACACCACGTTTATGACTTGATACACAGGCATGTGGACTTTGCCTGGATTACAAGGGTAAATGTGCCCAAAATACCAGACTTTCACCAGTTTCAGTTTTTTTTTGCCCACCTTGACCCCCTACTCAGACAACATAAATAGCGTTCATGTAGCTCATCATGGAAAGCACACCCAGCCAAGCTTGGAACTTTGTTCCCATCCATGCATTTTGGACCTTTGCCTGATTACAAGTAAAAGTGACCCACAATCCAGATTTTTCAAGTTTCCACTTTTTGCCCAAATTTTCAACCCCACTGATACACAAGAATAGCGTGCATGTACCCTCATCATGGGAAGCACAACCACCAAGTTTGAACTTGATCCGCATCAGGCATGTTGGACTTTGCCTGATATCAAGGTTAAAGTGCCCACAATACCAGAATTTTTAAAGTTTCCACTTTTTGCCCAAAATTGACCCCTAACCCACTACAACAACAATACGTTCATGTACCCGCATGGAAGCCACACCCACCAATTTTGGAAGGTGATCCCACCAGCATGTTGGACTTAGAATGATTACAAGGTAAAATTGGCCGCAAAGACAAATTTACAAGTTTCCCCTTTGCCCAAAATTGACCCCGCACTCATACAACAATAAATAGGCGGTCATGTACTCATCATGGGAAGCACAACCACCAGTTTGGAATCGATCCCATCAAGCATGTGGACTTTGCCTGAACAAGGTAAAAGTGCCAAATACCAGATTTTACAGTTTCACACTTTTTGCCCACAACGGACCCCCTACTCATACAACATAAATAGCGTTCATGTCTCATCATGGGAAGCACAAACCACCAGTTTGAACTTAATCCCATCAGGCATGTTGGACCTTTGCCTGATTACAAGGTAAAAGTGGCCCAAAAAACCAGCATTTAACCAATTTTCCACTTTGCGCCCAAAATTGAACCCCCTACCCATACAATGAATAGCATTGATGTACTCACCATGGGAACACACCCCCAAGTTTTGAAGTTGATCCACACTGGCATGTTGGACTTTGCTGATTAGCAATGTAAAAGTGCCAAATACCCAAATTTTCAAAAGTTCCACTTTTCCCAATTGACACCCCCTACCATACAACAATAAATACAATTCATGTCTCATCATTGGAAGACAACACCCACCAGTTTAGAACTTGATGACCGCCTCAGGCATGTGGCTTTGCCTGATTAAAGGAAAAGTGCCCAAAATACCAGAGTTTAACAAGTTTTCCACTTTTTGCCCAAAATTAACCCCCCTACTCCATACAATCAATAAATAGCGGTCATGTACCTCATCATGGAAGAAGCACCAACCGCACCAGTTTTTGAACTTGATTCCATCAGGCAGTTGGTACTTATTGCCTGTTTACACAAGGTAAAAGTCCCAAAATACCATAATTTTTTACAAGTCCACTTTTTGCGCCAAAATGACGCCCTCTCTCATACAACCAAAATAGCGTTCATGTACTCATCATGAAGCACACACCCCCACAATTTTGAACTTGATCCCATCAGGCCTGTTGGACTTGCCTGATTACAAGGATAAAAGTGCCAAAATACCAAGAATTTACACGTTTCCTCTTTCACCTTTTTGCCCAAATTGACCCCCTCTCATCACAACAATAAATAGCGTTCATGTACTCAAAATCAGGGAAAGCACACCCCCAAGTTTGAACTTGGATCCACCAGCCTGTTGGACTTTGCCTGCTTACAAAGGTCAAAGTTCCCAAAATAATACAGAAGTTTACAAGTTTCCCCTTTATGCCCAAAATTGACGCCCCTACTCAGACAACAATAATAGTCGTTCTGTACTCATCATGGGAAGCACAACCCACCAGTTTGAAGTTGATGGCACCAGGCATAGTGGACTTTGCCTGATTACAAGTGAAAAGTGCCCAAATACAGATTTTTACAAGTTTCACTTTTTAACCCAAAATTGACAGCCCCGACTCTACAACAATTACATAGTGTTCAGGTAGCTCATCATGGGAAGGCAGACGCCACCAAGTTTGAACTTGATCCCTCATGCATGTTGACTTTGCCTGATTACAAGGTAAAATGCCCAGAAATATACCAAATTTTTACATTTTCCACTTTTTGCCCAAAAGTGACAACCCTACTCATACAACTAACTACGGTCATGTACCACCATGGGAAGCACCCCCCACCTAAGTTTGAAAAAAAAGGTTTTTGTTGATCCCACCAGCATGTTGGACTTGCCTGATTACAAGGTAAAATTGCCCAAAATAATACATTGTCACAAATTTTAACAAATTTCCCCTTTTTTTTACCCCAAAATTGACCCCCTACTCATATACACAATAAATTTGTTTTCATGTACTCATCATGGGAAGCAGACCCACCAAGTTGAACTTGATCCCCCCAGGCATGTTGGCTTTGCCTGATTACCAAGTAAAAGGGCCCAATACCAGAATTTTTTACAAGTTTTCACCTTTTTGCCCAAATTGACCCCTACTCTACAACATCAATAGCGTTCATGTACCACCATGGGAAGCACCCCCCCAATTTTTGAAGTTGATCCCACCAGGCAATGTTTTGACTCTGCCCTGATTACAATTCAAAGTGCGCAAAATACAGAATTTTACAAGATTTCCGATCTTTTTGCCCAAATTGACCCCCTACTCAATACAACAATACATAGCTTCCATGTACTCCATCATGGGACGCACAACACCAGTTTGAACTTAATCCCATCAGGCATGTTGGACTTTGCCTGATTACAAGGTAAAAGTGCCCAAAATCCAGAATTTTTTAAACATTTTCCCACTTTTTGCCTCCAAAATTGACCCCCTCCCCATACAAAATAAATAGCATTCATGTACTCACCATGGGACAACTACCGCACCAAGTTTGAAGTTGATCCCACCAGCATGTTGGAGACTTTGGCCTGATTACACGTAAAAGTCCCAAAATACCATAATTTTACAAGTTTCCACTTTTTGCCCAAATTGACCCCCTACCATAAACAACCTACTAGCATTCATGTACTCATCATGGGAAGCACACCACCAAGTTTGAACTTGATCCCATCAGGCATGTTGACTTTGCCTGATTACAAGGTAAAATTGCCCAAATACCAATAATTTTACAAGTTTTCTCATTTTTGTGACCCCAAATGACCCCCTACCTATACAACAATGAATAGCGTTCATGTAACTTACCATGGAATCACACCGCCCAAGTGTGAAGTGAGCCCCAGGCATGTTCACTTTGCCTGATTACAAAAGTAAACGTGCCCAAAATACCATATTTTACAAGTTTCCACTTTTTGCCCAAATTGACCCCCTATTTCAGACAACAATAAATAGCGTGCATGTACTCATCATGGGAGCACCCCCACCAGTTTGAACTTGATCCCCAGCATGTTGGACCTTGCCTATACAATGTAAAGTGCCCAAAATACCAGAATTTACAAAGTTTCACTTTTTGTCCCAAAGTTGAACCCCCTACTCAATAAACATAAATAGCGTTCATGTACCAGCATGGAATCCACCCACCAAGTTTGAACTTGATCCCACAAGGCATGTTGGACTTAGCCTGATTAACAAGGTAGGTGTTACATACATACCCACATACACACACTCAACACATACACCACACACAAGCCAAGCGTGACTGCATAGATGCCTTGGGACTCCCGTCCCAGGATCAAATGTTGGTCTTTGTTTTGTGTATTACTATAGGTAATACTAGGGGCTTCCATGTTCTATGTCTATCTCCATTATCCGCCCCCCTCAAAAGTTGTTCAGCAAGGCGCCCCAAGCAGTATTTTAGAAGAAAATATGGTACAGTAGTTTATTATCAACATTGCACAAGCCCCAAGCAAACCAAACCAATTGGCAATTCATTCGGAACATCATCCCCTTAAGCACCCATTTTTCAATAATTGTATATCCCACCAAATCCTTCTGTGTATTTGCTACAGGGATGTATAGTATTTGCTTCTGGCTATTGTCTAAATCGGCCTGAAGGCAATGTGTTTCACAAAATGAATCCCACGATTTCGATTACATGATTCAGCAGTTTGAAATCGAAGAATTCATAGCATACGGTCGCCCTTCCTTCATTGCAGCAAAGACCATCGTACTAAGTCAATCATAACTATTGTACAGAGAGAAGATAAAGAAAACTGATAAATGTCCATTCATTGATTGTTAATTACTATTCTTAATAATATCTTTATTAAATATAATTTCAGGCTCAATATAACATACAAGAGTTGTAAAAATCAGTTTTGTTTTTGCTTGAATTAATTAACAAACCTGTCAGGATTCTGGAGTTCTTGTGAGAATTCGAACAGTCGAACAAAAATCTAGGCTTTTTTCAGTTGATAAGAATAAACTCCACAAATGAACGTGTTTATATAACCCTGTTTTAGCTGATAAATGCCTACTACAGTCTACAGCATAGGCATCATCCAGTCACCTAATTTTAGATTCGCAAGGTCACCTGTATCCAGACACATAATAAGAGAACATTTTTAACTGACTTTCAGAGGGTACTCCCTAGTCTATGGGTGTATTAAAGACCCATTAGTGTTCTTTGTTCTGCTTTCTAATACAGTACCGTGATACATTCAACATTACTCTGGGACTGCCATTTACCATCTCCTCCGAGCCCTCGAGTGCAACTTTACTGAAGTAACAACTCTCTCCCACAGTACAAGAGAAGGGAGCAGAGTGAAAATTGGTATCATTGTCGCCACCAGATTTGAACCAGGCAGGGTCCGGGGACCTCCGAGCATAGCAGGGCCACAACCAGGCCGCACCATAAGCCAGTTCGGAGATAGTCTTTGCGCATGCGTCATGTCCCCCCGGGCTGGCATTTGTGACAAATTCTGTACTGCTCGGACAATCCGCCACAGTATTTCAATTGGAGTAACTGAGATCTTTGAGAACTTCACATTATTATCCCCTTTGTTGTTCAACAATATAATTTCAATCGGCTTCTGCATGAAGAAAACAGTTGTATATTATTTCAAGGCGTTCACTGTTTGCTAATTAAATGAGAAAACAAGAGAAATTCCGCGAAATGTGATGACTGATCCACGCGTCATGGTGGCATAACGCACACATTCGAGATATAACTACTATGTTGTAACCTGGCGTAGAATGGATAATCCTCCTTAACTGTTTTAACGCACGGCGGCGCAAGAGCGGTGTTGAGTGGCTGGGCATCTCCGAATTTGCAGTGTGGGGTGGTGATATATTCACTGTATTCTGAAGTTCTCATAGTTTTTGTTAGAGACCTATAGTTTCCTGGGATACTTGTGACAGATTCCCTGTATTTATTTGCTGGAATCAGCTGGTGCTAACAAAGTTATTGCTTTTTTCGTACTGAATAATTCGGCGAGCTCAGGAGCCACACACTAAACCTTGGACTTGTAACGGCACGTTGAGAAATGTCACAAAAGGTCAAATTGCGCAATGCCCGAGCTGTAACTACGAACTGGCTTGTACCAAGAGATTGTCTTGGGGGGTGGGGGTTGATGTGGGCAGTTGGAACCCAAGGGAAGTTCACCCTCATAAATGGCCTCCCCTCCCTATTGGCAATTAAGTAAAATTTATGGCCCCTAGACACATGCATGACATCTGCTGCTATATTTCAACTAAATAATCAGCTGCTAAACCTGTTTTGAACTGCAAAATAACACGTAAAGTTTTTTTTTGTTCGTGTTGAAATTTTTATTTTATCACTCGGAGTCAGGGAGGGGTGGTGGTTTTGACCCGCAAGTCCAAGCCTCCTCCCTCCCCCAATGGGTACACCACTGGACGGCACCCCACACCTCCGGCTCCTGCCACTGCCTGCTCCTGTCCCAGCCCCCCTGTAGATATGCACTAATTAATCAGTAATTGCTGTAGTATTACTATTGCTTCATGGCCTTTATGATGCTTCATGCTATAACTTACGGAGGCAAAACTTGTTATCACACAGTACATGATATGCAGTTTTCTTGAGTTGATGGCCTCGTAACATTGATTATAAAGTAGTACATGGGTACTGAAGACAACGTCTCCACACCTGTGTCATGGTCTTTAGACCTTCACGATTGTTCATAGGGTCGCTGAGAGCCACTAAGTTACGGAGGTAGTAGTTTGAGTTCTTACATGTTTTTCAAACAAGGATTCGGAACAATAAAACCTCATATCTTAACCATATGAACAATACGAAATGGAGTTTTCTTAAGAAGGAACGCTTGTGTTTTCCATTTTTTCTCGACGCAAATCCCTTGACTTTCATCTCTTTTTTGGCCTTAGCCTGGATACCATTCTTTGGGGATGTCTGTAACTCACTCTCTAGTCTCAAGGTTATCAGTTAAAGTTTGATGTTTGCTTGTTTGTATTCACTGTTCAGACTAGGAACATGATTATTGCCATATCGGCCAATTAAATAACCCAAAGAGGCTGTTTTTCTGGTCTCTGACCGTCTCTCTCTCCTGAAATAACATCCTTCCTGTTTCTTTATGGTAACATGGTGGCATCTACTTGCCAGCAGAGGATTGATCGATCACACTATTCAAGTCTAAGCAAAGGTGAACCTGATACGCACTTTGTCGGCAGCGAATTCGTCACCAGGTACACAGAATAGGCAATGCCTCTTTGGGGTACCTCAATGTGGGCCCGGGCACGGGGGGGGGTTATCACTCGCTGATGGTAACATGCAAATTGCGGGGGGGCATAGGCTACCCTAGTCATCGATCTTTTCCAGGCCTGATTTTGGGAAAATCCAGGAGATGCACTGAAATGCTCTCCTGGGGACTGTAGGGGGCTATATTGCTCTCGAGATGCATTTATCAGAACACTTAGGCCATTTTGCTATCCTGGAGGTCTAAGGAAGATGCAATTGGATATCTCAAATATTTGCAGAGTAGGCCTATTGGTTATGTTAGAAATTTTCACCTAAGGATGGTGCATGCACATAGCCAATTCTTATCAGACATTGTTATGTCTATTTTTTGCAGGTCTTCCTCTACCACTTCGTTCTTTTTTTTTTTTTTTTTAACCTTTTTTTGTCCTGTTCCCTTTTGTTCTCACCCGTACCCTTGTCCACCAATTCTACTTGTTTTTGCTTCTCCTGCTAAGGCATATTTTGAAGGAAAATCTTTATTGAGAGCCCCTGCTCACTGTCACCCTGCCTTCCCCTCCCTTCCCCTGACCCCCACCCCCTTCCTCTCCCCCTCATTCCCCCCTCAATGTCGTATCCTCCCTCACCGCCCCCCTCACACAAAACTTAGAGTGAATCAAACGATTGATAACAACGGTACTGCATTTGACGTAAGAGCACATGTACATGTATCACATTGATACTGTAACAGAACTAGCAATTTGGTTGCTTGAATCCTTGCTTGTATGTAATTGATAAAAGTATGACAAAAAATACATTGTTCACGGTGGTACTGCTGTCTTCATTGAGATCTCTTACAATTGACAGGCACAGGGAAGTAGGCCCATAAAAGTTTGTTTGGGGACTTCCAACGTCGGTAACATGAAACGTTATCCCATCCCGTCGAAAGCACATTTTGATCTGCAATTTTTTATGATCTATTAAATTTCTATCTTGGGGAATGATTCTATCTGTAGGAAAAGATCAGATCATGGGGCTATTTAGGGGGCCTCAAACTATCTAGGCCTATGTTCTGCCCACAGACCGAAACAAAGCCTATAATGTTAAATGTGCTATCATTTTCTACAGGGACCAGTTGAGACTTAAAAATCAATCCACCGTCTGAAGACAGAATGCGAAAGATGTTGCTTCACACTTAGGTGAAATGCATTGACATGAACCATTTACATGTCTGTTAGATCATTTTAGATTTTTTGGAAGAATTCAATTGATGTTTTAACATTATTTTTCAGTGATTTGTACCAGAAACAGTTATATTATAACCAATACATGTACCAGTTCTGCGAAATATCAACGTTAGGAACTTTTTGGTAAATCAAAATGACCATATGGTGCGCATAGGAAGTGTTGGGGACAGTTGTTTTCCATGCCCCGATAGGGGTGCCGATGTTATTGTAAACATCGATCATCGTGTGCATGCCATGATCGACGCCCGTCAACAATAACATATCAGCAGGGGGGCGGGAGGATCAGCCCCACCGAGACGGGAAGGTCACAGACCGACGACCCACGAGACCGAAGGTCCACGAGAACGACGGCCCACGAGACCGGACGAGTCCAGAGCCGACGCATCGAAGTGTAAAAAGGGTACGCGAGACCGCAAGTGGGAGGGTCCGCGAGACCGAAAGTGCGAAAGGGTCCACGAGACGAAACTTAAAAGGGTCAGAGACCGAAAGTGTGAGGAAAGGGTCCACGAGACCGAAACTTGAAAAAGGGTCCACGAGACGAAAAGTGAGAAAGGGTCCACCCCGAGACCGAAACTTAAAAGGGTCCAGAGACCGAAAGTGAGAAAGGGTCCGCGAGACCGAAAGTGCGGAAGGGTCCGCGAGACCGGAAGTGAGAAAGGGTCCGCGAGTCCGAAGGTCCGCGAGACCGGAAGTGAGAAAGGGTCCGCCCCGAGACCGAAAGTCGTAAAGGGTCACGAGACCGAAGGTTCGCGAGACCGAAAATGAGAACACCCTGGATAGTTGTATTATTCCCGTCTGGATACGCTCAGTCTTTTTGTTGTTTTTTTTGTTTTTTTGCGAAATATGGTGCAAAACTAATCTGTCAATAATTAGGGTCTTCAATACTTAGCTATGAAGGGGAGCGGGCGGTCTCTCCCACTTTTCGTCCTGAGATGGTCTGTCGGTATACATTTGTTGATATTGTAGGTACATCCTGCGGAGTGGGGGAATGCCCCCGTCCGGAGCGCCCCCCACTCCCCCCCCCAGTCGGGAATTGTTTTCCGATGTGTACGCTAAAATTCACACTCCGGACGAGGGCCTGTTCCCTGACAGTATAATGATTTCCAGCTTCTTTATGAATCAGGGGCGGCGATTGTGAGGAATATTGGGAGCCATACGAGGTCATCCACCATCCCAGGGGAATGCGCCAGCGGTTGGCGCGTAGCGACAAGAGGATGTTTTCGTTACCCAGACCCCCCAGGTTGCAGGAACCGGCACTCCCGGGCCGTCCCGAAAGTAGCCAACATCCATAAAAATTTGCAATAATGCTGCAATTAGTGCAATGTTAGGAAATGGCACTTGGGATTAGAGCATTGGTGGGGGAAAAATAAATCGTGCCCCAACTTCATTTTTTTATTGTGCTTCATGTGTCACGCACTTGAGATGACACGCATGTTATAATAACACATTTGCCAGACTCTGACGAAGCTATTGTCATGAAGATACGTATTAGTACAATTTACCGGAAATGACAATACGACTTTTTTTGCATCTAGCCTTTTAAACAAAAATGTAGGCAATCTGACTAGAAATATGCGTTAGGCCTGGGTGGTCTGGTCGTACTGTACCATGATCGTAGATGTTTTACCAGTCCGACACAATCTTGGGGGGGGGGGGACATAAAAGAGCAGGGTCGTCATATCGTAGGGTGAGGCTCGTATATCGGTAAAATACAGCACTTCTGTATTGATGATCAAATTCAGGATCACTGGTACTGTGACTTTCCAGTTACTGAAAGACGTCACTTTGGGTGTGTTGTCTGAGGCTTCGTTCAGTCGGCATGAAGGATCAGGACTATATGATTGATTCAGTGTCAATTTCATGCAGGGTATGACTGTATGTTATATTATACGATTATATTTGATGGCGTACCATACTGCATGTTGTTTCCTGAACGACTGTGTTATGAGGAATACGTACATATAATATTGGTATTAGTTGGAGGGGGAAGGGTAGTGTGATTCACAGCTGTGTAGATCTCTCTTCGTATAAAGTGATGACCCGGTAAGAAAGTGTCCAGGCGCGGCTTACGGGGGGAGCTATGGGCTCCAGCCTCCACAATTTCCTAATCCCCCCCCTCCCTCCATGGTATGTATGTGTGACACTGATGAAGCGTTGAAACAGGAAAACACGTCAATCCATTTTGCGCGTGGGAAAGGCCTCTTTGATGATCTGGTAAGGTCTATTGTTTCTTGTTACGATACACCCTGTATGATACACACAGTGGTCAGTCTGGAGTTGGTAAACCTTATGGCCTGAAACTGATAGGTTGGGAAGCCCAGGCGATATGTGTTTAATCAGTTTCTCCTCCCATGTGGCTCGTACCGTTTGAACGCAGGCCTAAAAGGTGCAAGGCCATTTTTCAACTTAGGTCGCCTACCTACGCATCCGCACTAAAAACTGCCACAACCGGAAGGGTGCCGGAAACGGTTTGAAAGGATCTGGGTGAAAATAGCTGTTGGATTCCGTCGTGCGCGAGCTTTATCGGACTGTATAAAATATTAACATGGGCAGGGTCAGCTGTTATGTGCATGGCATGGGGTCCCGAAAGACCAATACTGACCCAATGGCCAACGTCAGATGATGTATTCATCAGGATGAAAAAGTCTATTCCTGGGTTTATCAGCAACAGGAGACACGATGATGGCGTCAAATTATAGTCAGACTGCAGTAAGTAGTTCTAATTAGTTAGTTTTGGTGCGCTCATCAATCCGTCAATAGATATCGCTGAATGCAGGAAAAAAAAAACATGACATTTCAGGACTAATATGTTTGGCGTACATCCTGTAAGGGGCGGGGGACAGGGGGACACTTCCCATCCAATTTTCGAGTGGGGGAACATCATATCAAATGTAACCCCACCCCCCCCCCCACACACACACACTTTTTGATCACTCGTTGAAGACGAATTAAATGTCCGTTAACACATGCACGTTTTCTGTAACGGTCTGTGTGGGATGAAAAATTTTGGGAAAGCAGCCTCACGAAGACCACAGTGACCTTTATTCCGAACACAGATTGTCAAAAAATTCCAGACGACTGTCATGCGGTTTCTATAGTGTGGTGAGCAATGCATTTTGAAGACATATGGGCGATGTGAAGCATTATGCAAGTTTTTCACTCGGGAAACTAGTGAGACAGCATCATATCATTTCTTTTTAAAACAAAGGTAGTTCACAATAAAATGTCCAGTGATAATAACATGGAGCGGCGTTGGCATACGAGGGGATGAGGCGTTCGGGACCTGCTCTGGACACAGTAGGGAAAAGTAAAAGCAAGTTGGCAGACCGAGGAACAACCGTTGGGCAAATTAATAGGCACAATTCAGACAGACAAAGTGCCAAAGTGGATAAATTGCCCACAATGTCAACAGATTGGCGTTCTATTGTTTAAAAGCCGAGAACAGCAAAAGTGTCAATCTGGTCCAAGTTTCGGGACGCTTGTGGTTTTAGTCCAAATTCCAGAGGCCAATATATATAATTGTAATGGGCGCTGCCTGAAAAATATTCGTTTCCTTATTATTTTCCATGTTCGGCCCAAAAAACGCCCATATTACTTTCAAACAGGAGTTTTATTTCGTTGGTTCTGCATGACTCCCTCAAAAACATGTTTACCTATGTGTTATGACTATATCAAAATAGACCAATATCTGTAGAATTTCGAAAGTAGAATACATTCCAGAGAAATTATCCACAATGCACTGTGGCAAATCACACTCTAACTTAATTGCTAGACATAGCGGACGGGAACTCCAGGAGCATCGAATATGATAAGGGGGTGTCTACTCCTCTAACTCGCGGAAAAAATGTGACTTTGCAGTGAAAACTTATATTTTTGCACAACAAATCTGCAGAAATAAAAAAAATAATTCTTATATTAGGGTCAGTGGCTTCATCAGACTTTTGGTCTGGGGCGGGGGGGGGACGGGGGCACAGACAATTTTCTATGGAAATTTGGGGTTGTGCAAGCCCCCAGGTGGCCTTTCCGGGAGTGTTAGGCTGCGGTTACAAAGCTTGCAACATGGCATTTTATGATCAAAAGTTGTTAATCGGGTTTGGAAAATTTTTGACATTTTTCGGAATCAGGTCCTATCATTGCCCCAGAATTTTTAGCAAGAATGTTCAACAATTACTGATCCTTACGACCGTACACAGTGCGAGCGCGCAAAATTTTTCCGTATTCCCAGGGTACATCTGAAGAAATCAGGTCCCAGTAAAAATTTAGGACATGTAGCCAACTTCAGCTTACGTCCCAAACCTGATATAAACTTGTGCCATAGGGAATTCGAGTCGTCAGTCCCTGGAGGATATATTAAGACCATGGAAGGAAAACACGCGTCGAAATCGAAGCAGTCTGATAGCCTAGGCTTACTGCAGTTCGAAATTGCGAGTGGTGAGAGGGGAGAAACAGACAAGAGGCTCAGTAAAGAGTTTGGTAATTCAAAAGGTTGATTTTAGTTTAAGGTCAAATGAGCTGTTGTTGTATATTTTCCCTCACGGATATGTATATGTATAAGGTAGGGGGCCATGAGGCAGACATTGACATCATAGAGCTTGCGGGGATGATGTAGGAGACGGGCAGATAGCAACGGGACGAATTCCCCACTATTAACACGCGCGAAGAACGAACTTTGTAACAATTTTTAGTGCATTCGAGGCAAAATTGGCACAATTACTGGCTTTCTTGCATAAAAAACAACAAATTAGCCAGGTTCATATCAAAATGGTAGTCGAATACTGACTACAGACTATTTGTTCGAAAATCACAAATCTCAGTTGGGGGGGGGGGGGGCACAAAAAACACACGAGATAATAAACGGGGGTGGGGGGGGGCACACGGACGGGGGGTGAAAAAAAAAAAAAAAAAAAAAAAAAAAAAAAAAAAAAACCAAACGGGGGGGGGGGGAGCGGACGGGGGGGCACAATGGTTTTTCGGGCGAGAGGGGGGGGCACGTACGTCCCCCTGATTCCGGCCCCCCTGGCCCTGTGGGCCCCCCCCTGGGCTGTGCCCCCCCCCCTTTGGCGGACGGCCACTAAAGATCAGGCTATAATAATAATTACTAATTTTTCGAGAGTTGAAAAATATATTTCGCAAATTATTATATTCGCAAGAAACTGAAAATAAAGAAAAATAAGAGGCACAGTAAGAACAAATATAGAAGGAAGGGCCTTAGATCAAGCCGGAAATATAGCGACCCACCCTCACCCTTCTTGCTTCCCGTCCTCTCCTTCTCTCCGACCCTCTCCTTTCTCTTTTTTTTCATCGATGTCCAAGTATGTGCAAGGAAAACTTTCGTCGTCCGTTGGCCCCGCGGTATCGCCACCGTGCGCGATAGCCCATGAGATTTCCGGGCGATTTTGAGTGCAATTTTTTATCTGTCTGGTTCTTGACTGTTGCATTTTACAAATACCTAACTACCTAAAACTAACCTTCCCTAGACAAATATGGCCTTGCTTTCTAAGCAGCTTGAAGGCCCTCGATATACATGCACTCCAATTTTAAAAATATCTTGCACCTAATTTTTAACAAAAAAACATTTTCTCTTGCCAAGGTTCGGACGAGACAGCAAAAAAGTTGTGGAGCGCGTCGAAATCTTTCCACTGCATTGTAATGCGCTATATAGGAATTGAATATGTTATATTACCAAAACTCGGGAAAGAAATGTGTGATTCTAGCAAAGATGAAAAGCATTTTTTAAATCATAGCTCTATACCAGGAAACAGTGCAGAACTAGCACCTTTCGACTATTTTGGTGTGTTCCTAACCATCATGGATTTGCACCCAGTTCGAACAACTTTGTGAAGGAAACGGGTCCGAAGGCAAAAATTATGAAGCTGGGTTCTCTAGAATGGGCTTTATACCGTCTGACTTCCAGGACTTTTCCCTAGCTAGACCCCACTGAGGACATTTCGGTGGTCCCCTGGAAGAGGATTCAGACCAATAACCCAGGAGAATAAAACTTAACTTACTGTCCTGGGTGGTCAGCACATTTTGGGCACAAGAAATCACATTTCATTAGCAAGGATTTGCCTTAAGCCTAGTAACCTTTTCCAAAGGGGAACGGGTACACCCGGAGACCCCTCTCCCAAGGCCCTAATGAATGTTAGCCCCTCGCCTAGTCCAGAATGTCTTAACGGGTCCTGCTGCTGCCGACAGAGTGACATAAATCTAGACCTCAGTGACAGATTCCAAGTTTTACTCTTTTTTTTTTGCAACAATGAAATCACAAGGCACTTAATAATTTGTCATCCAAACTGCTTTATTCCTGCTTACCAATCGCGTAGAGCCCTTTGAAGAGGCAAAGTTTTTATGAGAGGAGAAATTCGGGCAAAATGACAATACTTTTCGAGAAATTAAATGAAAAAAAAAAGTCCAAAGTGTAAGGAAATGCCCCAAATGTCTGCAGACTGCTGAATTTCAATCGAATGCCTGAAAAGCATGCAATTTTTACCGCACGCCCCGCGCCGCGCGGGGCTGTTCTACGTTCTCTTCAGGCAGAACATTCTGCCCTAAAATAGAAGAGGCCCGTACGCCGATCCAGCTATCAGCATTTCTCCCTTTCGACCGAATTGACCAACATTCACACAACTCGGACATGTGAGGGATTTTCAAGTTAGGTGACAAGTAATTTCGATATGCCCAAGTAGTAAATGGTGAGTATATAAAGGGTGCGTAACAGAACCAACTGGGGAAAACGTCATTGTATCGAGACTGGGTCGGAGGGGGCTGATGCGGAGAATTGAGGTGAAAACACGAAACGGAAATACCCAATGTCGAAGGAAAGGAAAAAAATTGTTGGGCAAAGTAAAAATGAAAAAGTTTCTTGATTATGAATGTGAATGGCCGAAATTCGTTAATTAAATATTCCGAAACACACCAAAAAAAAATCGCGCGCATCAGTACGTGATTTAAGTCGGTGTGGTGCGTAGAAAACTGCAATGGAAAGCCACTTAACTTTTTGGGTCTGGGTAAGTTACGGCCCCAAACTAGAAACCTGTGAACGTTGTACCGTTGACCTAGTCATGTTATTATAGCGGGTGTGCGGCGGTTCACAGTGATAATCATACTTTGATGATTGTCTAACTCTAAAATGATGAAATTTTTTTTATAACCACAATAATCGCGGTGAAAATTAATTGTATTCAGTCCACTATTCCAGGTGCGGACCCCCAGGTGAAGATCTGGACCCCACTAGGGCGAAAGTCGGAAGGATACCCATGTTCTTTTACTGCGATCCCGAATTTAAATGAATAGCCAAAAGTCTGTAAATGTCAAGGGGTCGAGCAGATGGCCGTTTTTTACAGCGTTGTGAATATGCGATGTACTGCTTCAAATCATTTTGTTCAATCAAATAAATTCAGAAGCCCTGGGGCAGGACCTCCCCGCCCCAAGTTTCGGAGAAAATGATAATTATTAGTATTATATTTTGTTATTATTATTATTATTATATAAAATTATTATTATCATTATCATTATTATGAGGGTAGGACTGTTAAGTTTTGCGAGGATCACCGTGGAATTTTAGGGGCAGCAAAATAGCACGGGGGACATGTTTAGCATGTTATATTCAGAGTAGTTGAATAGGACCGAGTGACCGCGGGCGCAAAAAACCCCCGCCCTGGGGGATACGCAACATTCACGTGAGGTGATAGCCCGGACTTCGGACAACACCACCCCTACCTGACATGCACCTGAGTCGCAGACCCCAACCCACGGATGAGGATTACAAAACACCCATCTCTATCTAATTTATGGACATCGTTGCAATTTTTTTTTTATCCCAATTATTCTTCGACAGGCTGAAATCTCGAATGTAAGTTTGAACTTGTAAGGCAAACGCGGCACCCGAAAATTATCGCGTGTGTATTGCCCGAGACGGATATTTCCTCATTATAGGGTCTCCGCTAATGTTATTCATAGACACCCGCTCGGTCCTAAGCAATTTATCTTATATTCGGTCTCGCGAACACTTGCGGTCTCGTGGAACCTTTTTAATTTCGGTCTCGCGGAATTTCGGTCTCGGGGACCCTTTTCCAATTTCGGTCCTCGACATTCGGTCTATGGACCCTTTTTAAGTTCGGTCTCGTGGACCTTCGGTCTCGGGGACCCTTTTCAATCGGTCTCGCGGACCCCGGTCCGTGGACCTTTTTCAATTTCGCGGTCTCGCGGCCTTCGGTCTCGTGGACCCTTTTTCAATTTCGGTCTCGCGGACTTCGGTCTCGTGGAACCTTTTAAGTTTCGGTCTCGCAGGCCTTCCGACTCGTTGGACCCTTTTCAATGTCGGTCTCGTGGGCCGTTCGGTTTCGTGGACCCTTTTACAATTTCGGTCTCGAGGACGTCGGTCTCGTGGAACCTTTTAATCGGTAGCGGGGCCGGGGTCGGTCTCGTGGACCTTCGGTCTCGGGGGCTGGAACCTATCAGCCACCGGTATATTCGATAAAAACCAGACCAGTAAAATTCCACTGCATATGGTTGTGATATGGGCATGCAGCGATTCGGCCAGCTCAGCGCTAGCTCCCCAGCGTTCATCATGTAAAGAAATTGTTACGATGTGAAAAAGTGACGAATTTAGAATGAATTTGATTTGGTGAATAATGTCAAATCAAAAGACAATCTGGTGGGAGATTAAACGTATATATGGAGGAGCAGAATCAAAAAAAATATTTTGAAGCAGAAAAGGTTGTACTGGGCAACCAACTTAAAAAGTTCTGGTGGCCGGAAAGAAAACTATTCGTCTCGGTCGATAGGATCAGACGACTATAGTTAAAATCGAGCCAATGGAAAGGGCCTTGTGTACAGGTATGTGGAAGTAGTGTTGCAGTAGTAGTGACTTTGCCACACGTGGCTCAGACGTGAGGCGTAACATACCGCTCTAGAGGGCCTGCGCTGCACGTGTTTCAGAGCAAATAAACTCATACGATGTTGGCATGTACTTTTTACAGTACGTGGCATCCTGACGCACCGTCAGGTTTGTGGGGGCGCGGCCCGTTGCTCTCCCGTGGGATACAAGGAGAGCAATGCCACCGTAGATATTTGTTAGGAGCGCTGTGAATCCGACATGGTAAACAAAGGAAGGAGCGCGGTGGGAGCGCGCTCGCGCTGGCCGCCGCGTCATTAAACGAAGCCCTGCGTCACTAATAGTCCGGGAAGTTGCACAACTCCATATATTATTCATTTCCCTATCCTATACACGCCTGTACAAGGTTCCAGGCAGTGCTGGCGTCCTGGGCCTCCTACGAACACGAGACAAGGAATATTTACATGAAACTTAGTAAGCCAAACTCTCAAATGCGAAGCTCCGTATCAATCTGGTTAGGAATATTTTTCTCTGTCGAAAAAAAGAGCACAAATCGAAATTAAAACATGATGGTTTGGTTGGTATGCCACAGTTGCACTGCAATGTATGTGCTCTTATTGATAACAAGCCAGAATCACAGCAAAAGTGATGTCCTCGTGGTCCTGTAGATGCGAATCTTCGTCCTGGTGAAAGGCAGTGGACGGCACAGAGGTCAAGAGGCAGATCATGGGCAACCGAGACCTGCAAGTCTTTGTATAACCTATATGGTTCTTGAACGCACGTAGGCCTACTGCGAAAAATACCAGAAATATCGGACGGTGTCTCGATCCATCGGATATATTAAAGGTATATATTATATTCCACGCGAGGCGTTCACTTTTCGTGCTCACACCGCACGTAAGTTTTTTTTTTTTTTTCATCTCTTAGTTTTTATTCTTACTAGTTAATTGTCTGGCAATATAGAGGATGGCATACCTCAACATTTTGCAAACCCACGTATGTTTTACGAAAGTGTGTTAAATAACACCATCTCGATGCTAATAAAATTCGATCATGCTGGCGTATACGATTACCGTACATGATATGTAAATAAGCAATAATCTAGGAAGATACGATGGGATTTTGAAATAGCCCACATTAATGCTCGTAGTCTTTGGAAAAAAACCATTAACAGTATTCAAAACGTTCATAGGATTATATTATGTTAAATGCGTTCAATGTTGTTGCTATTCTGAAACTGGTTCACAGATTACCCTGTGGAAATGGTTTCTATTTCCAATTATAATTTCATCAACAACATCGGGGACGATCAAAAGAGGGGGCGGGTTGGTTTCTACATTCGCATGAGGTCATTTTGAATCAGACGTGGACCTAGATTGAATTAAACATAATATGAAAGTCTTGTCTGGAACTTACTGATACCAAACATCTAAGATTTGGGTGTTATATACCGCCCAGCCAAGTCATTTGCAAGTATTTTGCTGAAGATTTTAGCATGAACCTAGATGTACTAGTGAGGGAGAGGAAGAGGTGTTTAGTGGGGTGTATACTCTGAACCACTTCATTATGGGACTGATAATCTGTAACTAATTTTCTAGGATGCATTTTCTTGCTCGTTCTTGCCCCTTATTTCAAGACCCAACTAGTTAACTGACGGATGCTTCCACGTTAAATTGATAATATATTAGTAACGGACTTCAAGCACCATTTGGCTGAAGGTATTGTAGTAACTGATGTTAGTGATCACTTACCTGTATTCTGGGTCAGATTCTTCTGCTTAGCCTTTTAGGAAAACCCCTCGCAATATAGAAGGTGTTGAATGAGGCAGAAACACACACAATTTCGTACAGACATTAACGACCTATCATTGGGACTTGTATATATATTACCGATGTCAACTGTGCTTATAAAGCGTTTGTCGATGTTATTTCTACAGAATTTAATAATCATTTCCCTCTCCAGCTATTACTCGCAGAACTACACAAAACGTAATCCTGGATTACCGTGGTTATCATTAGGTCGATCAATACCAAAATAAACTTTATCATAAGTATATCAAAAGTCCAACAGCACATAATAAGGGTAGTTTATCAACTTAACGGAACATTCTTACAACTTATAAGGAATGCTAAGAATCTATATTACAACAATTTATTTGATGAGTGCAAACGAATTCCGCAAAGCTGTGTGACAAATAGTAATCGCTAATTAGGTCAAGAAAACCCAGTGATTCTGACGATAGATTGATATAATAATGGGACAATACCGAACTCCGCTTTTGCAATTGCTGATATTCAATGGTATTCTGGGCAGTGTGGTTAACTTCGCCAGCAAAAATTACCTGACTGGCACGTACTTCTGATGGTTCTACCTAAGAACGAGATCCCAAGTTCTTTTTGTTTCTCTATCACGAACCCGGCGGAGATGATAGAAATCATGAATAATCTCTGTCCAACCACTTCCAGTGGGAGCGCATTGGGCTGTGTCAATGTTAAAACCCCGGTAAATCATCTTTAGCACATTTGCTCCACCACTTGCCATATTTTTAATCGTCGTTTCTGGAATAGTCACGGGAAACGAAAAATGCAAAAGTCATTCCGTTTTTAAATCGGGTAAGACTAATTTGCCCCATCGAATACAGACGATATACGATTTTCATAGCTTCTCAAAATCTGAGAAATTATTCTATAATGTCTTATGCGTTTCATGGATAAGCATGATAGAATTTCCACATCTCAGTTTGGTTTTGTAAGAATTATACTACCTATATGCCTGCCATTGACTTGACCGACTATATCTTACAAGGTTTTAATAATTAAAGCAGTATTCGGTGGGTTATTCCTAGGATTTGTCAAAAGCGTTCAACACTGTTAATCCTGAATGTTATTGAGAAGCTTCATCACTATGGGTATCCGGGGTTTAGCCTACAATTGGATTCATGAGTTACCTGCACTGATGGAAGCAATTGTATATTAAATGGCAGTACATCTCATTACAAGGGAATTACTTGTGGTGTTCCGCAAGGTTCGGTCTTGGGTCCACTCTTATTTTTAATAACATAAAGATCTCCACTATATCAGAAAATGAAATTCTGCCTTTTTGCAGATGATACTAGCATTCTTTTTAAATCGGATAATCCTTCATAAACGGCAGAATTATCAACCAGGGAAGTCAGAAAGTGTCAGATGGTTTCAAGGCCAATAGGGCTGTCATTGAATAGAGTTAAAACACATTTGAGTCTTTTTCCATCCGGTCCCAGTACCGCACACCATAACATGAAAATTTACATTGATGGAACAGATATTTCTCAGGATGAGTCAGTAACATGTCTTGGACTCTGTATTGATTCCAATTGGAAACTGGAAATTCACATAAATGCAATCGGTACAAGTAGCGAGAACCCATGGTATTTGATATAAACGTGCGGGTATTGTAGTCAATTAGTAATAAGGGGGAGGGGGATTGTTTCTTTAGATGGTTACATCTTAATTGCATTATTATAGGGGGTTCTACCTGGAAAAGCTTTGCTTTATAGACCTCCTCTACAAACAATCACTATATTGTAATATGTATGATGTGCTATTTGTGGAACTAAATGAACTGAAGAACTATATGTACTGTGTACAATTGTTTTAGTACACCACGGGCAAGACTGTGATGTGGAGGGGGAGTGTAGCGGCTGTAACACACAGGCCTGTTCAAGGACTAGCTACCCCTTGTTTGTCCTGCTCCAATCCACTATGCTTGGCACCCAGCGAGAAGGCAAAAGGTACCATTTTTAATGTTTTGGTATTTTTTGGTGAACCCAACTAGGATTCGGACTCATGTCTCCCAGGTGTGAAGGCTGACACTCCACTAATTGTGCCACTTGGTGATCATTGATATACAGTGGAGGCCAGGATTGGGGGTAGAAAAATCCAAATCACCACAATTCACAAAGATGAGAATTAATCGGCTTGATCCATTGACTTTGCAAGTTGGTATGAAACTTTTCACCCGCTGCGTTCAATAAATGTACAGTTGTGCAGGTTGCGACTCTGATCAGTGGACGGGAACAGTCCACCCGGGAGACTTAACATGAATGATCCTTCAGAACCTTCAGAAAATTATACTGCATGAAATCGCCTGGGATAGCTTTCTAAACACGCGGTTGGTGCACTATATAAATGTGCAGTGGCCGCAGAGGTTCTGAGGTTTAGGGGGGGCTTTCTCAGCCAAGTCTTCCAGGACGATTCCTAAGTTAAATTGCAGTCTTTCAGGTTGTCAGACTCGTTCAGATCGGCTGGGAGAAGATTCCACCAATTTGATGGGATGGAACGTGTTATTTATAGGCACATAGCCACAACATAAACATAGGGTCAAAGTTAACACTAGGCCTTACGGTGAGACCGTACAATTCAATGTTAGGGAACACGATGCGGAAACTGCCCTGACATTTCTCGTTTGAAAAATGAAAATGGACAACTCAGTCAGCCGAACCCTAGTCGAGTTCTACTAGAAAATACCCTTATTTAGAACATCCGACTTAAAAAACTTACAAACTTGACTTACGTTTGATTTCCACGAATTGTCACCACAATCTGAGTAGCACAGCTTGTTCGCTGTAGAGGGGTGTTAGACGTTCACAAAACGTTGTGCATTCGTACGCGAGCCCAGTACCAAGTCGGACGATAACACATGGGTTGACGGCCTGCTCAACGAAGGAGCACCGGCGGTACTTGGACGTTAACAAAACAGGTGTTAGTTTTGGGACCGGGGCCCGACAGAACACTGTAGGCGGGGTTACAGGCTAATAAGCTCTGCACGGAAAGTAGCCGAAAAACAAGCTACTGTTTCGGCGGCACTGAGAATTTCTTTGCCTGGGAAAAGTCGCTTGTGGTAGTTAAATTGAATAGCTGGCAGTGAATCTTGGCCGTCAATTTTTCATTTTCAAACGAGAAATGTCAGGGCAGTTCAGCAGTCGTGTTCCCTAACACTGACTTGTGCGGGCTCACCGTAGGCCTAGTGCTAAATTGGACACTATGGTTCGTTGTGGTAGTGGCTATACTGGCCACACCTCAGTCGGCCACCGAACTGTCATCGTGAATTTCTTTGAGGTATAATGATTTTAGGTATGGGCAATGACCGACGCATGATACTGACGACTTATGATACACTCACTATACTTGTTGTGCGCTCAATCACGGAGGGAACCGAAACATCAGTCATTTCGGGAAATGGTTACACACAAACCTGAATCACACCACAGAAAGCCCTTGTGCAGTGAAGGAGACGTAACTAAAATAGTAATTGTTATATTTACGTTCTTTAACCAAAGAAGCTGACGTTTATGTGAGTAGGAGAATCAGGTTTCATTGAGGTATCTTCTATTGGTGTGAAATGTTGACCTGATAAATCGGGAGATGCAGTTCATACACCGACGATGAGCCATTGCGCTAACAACGCGACCAGAGGCAAGAGACATTCCACGCTGTCTTTTTTTTTTCTTCATAGAGCTAGTTCACTAGGATCATCATAATTTCATATCTTCACTTTTGGTTTCGCAAATGAATTGGAAAATATGTATAGCATCAAAATAAAAATGAAATAAAAGTCGTGGAATTGTATATATTTTGGGAAAATTCAGATTTATTATTGAGAGAGAGTGAGAATCGATGTCTAAGTGGATGGAAAATAGGCCCATCCTTGCCAAAACAGTCCATATAGTGCCAACAACAGTGCCAATAAACTCATACCACAAGGGAAAGAGAATACGATTCCTCTATCGACACTCGAGAAGAAATCGAGGATATGTGCAATGGGCATATCAAAAAAATAGTGTTTTTAAATCATTAGACATCCTAATTTTCAGCAAAAAAATCTTGACAAGTTGTAGATTTGATTGAATTCTGTAAGATGGAATACAAAAAACAATGACCAAGAGAACAATTTGGGCAATACATTAGGAAAAACTAGCAAAATCCTCTTGACACGTTCCCACATTGCAAATTTGCAGGTGCCACAGCCAATGAAAACAATGGCATGTCTCAACCAACACCTGGTGCGGCACGGTTGCTGTGCACTTGTTATGTAGTTGGCTAGGCTGGGACTGTCATCAAACCTATACACCTGCAACCTGTTTTCTTTGTTCAACATGAAACCAATCGTAGGACTTGTGTATCACATTCGTGGGCTTGTTTTGACTGATGATATCTCTGCAACCGTTTAACCATTCTTAACTAAATTTTGGATTCTTATTATTAGTATTATTTGATACACCTCATGAACGATTAGAGAATGCTTTAAACGCAATACTTTACAACACACTTCAACATATTATCCAGAGTAGTAGGTTGAGCTCGTCTATACGATATGGATCAGGGAAACTCCGCCTACGTATCACCGTCACTTTATGGTGCAAGCCTTCACTTATGCACGGTCACTAATCAGAGCGCGACCGACGATTGTAGCCTGATCGGGCAACCCGCTAAATGTAGAATCGCAAACAAACTTTTGCGAACGTTGAGCGGCTGTGAAGCCCCAGCGATGCCCGACCGATATGCCCTGTGAGATTTCTCTTGTCGGTTGCTGGCGACTTAGGTCCAAACGGGTGAGTGAATTCGGGGGGATTCGACTTCGCGCGGCCCTCTGAGCAGTGACGACCGAGACCCCAAACGATTCCCTGGCGGTCTCCGACCGCCAACGGCCGATTTTCAAGAAATCGCTCGGCCACTTGTCAGTGATCAGCAGGCATCTGCGGGTTCCGTAGGCGACGGTGGCGGTTAGCACGGGCGACGGGGTAGCCTAATCAACAACAATGCTTGTATCTCTGTCCCAAGAAGTCAACGAGGTCTACAATGCCGATACTACGACGGGGAGATCCATAAACCAGCACCTTGCCTTGCGGGGAGAGGGTGGAATTGCGCCCCGTACCATCATAAATTGCCTGGGGCCCTGGTGGCAGAGAATATGAAAGACATGCGTGAAACTCCTGCGCAAGAAGAAAAGATGGTGGGAGTGGGGCCGTGGATTGCACGGAGACCAATCTATGGCCAATACGACAGCTCATGAGTGAGCTGGAGAGAAAACTCGGAGACTTAAGTCCTTCCTCCGGGGGGGCCGGATGTTCTCATAAACCAGCCATGGCCGGGCAGCGCCCGGGGCAAGGCAAATCGAGAAGGCGAACCAGGACGAACGATCGGGCGACTGCCTCGCCAGCTGTGATCTGGCAACTTCCGAGTTTTTACCTTGTAACCGATCGACGGTGACTGCTCGATTTTACGTCGGTGCCCGGACGGCGACCGCCCGGTCATCGGGCCCGTAATTGTTGGACGGCGAGTGGGAAAAAGTGGAAGGCCCGATGAATTTTACTCCGCGATTAAAACTTCAGCGGGCGACCGAGCGACTGCCTAAAAAACGTGCGGTGCCCGGGCTGCACTCCGCTCGATGCCTGGACGAATTTGGCTAAAAAACTCGCCGCTCGGGCCGCCGAGCAGGCAGCCCGAATTTTGGATTGGGACCATAGCATTAGACGGGTTATTCCGGCTGGAGCGTCCTCCTGGAGTTTTGGGCAACGTCACTGAAAGGGATTCGGTTGGCTTCATCATACCGTTCGTCGTTTGGTATCCATTTTCACTGGTCCTCTGACGTTGAAACACATGGGATTGAATTGGAACAGAAAGCTATAGTTTCAACATCATGCTAAACGACGCTTTCAGGCAATTTTTCGGGTACATGATTTATTTATTTTTTAAAGAGATCGGCCCTAATATATTGTTCTCCGATATAACCACATAATAATTTACTATAATATAGCAAACCGAATTTTCTTAACAACTTTTTGTATTCTTTTTGGTAAGTCTGGGTGACAGACACCAAGATCGGGTGACTTCGTCCCTTTTTACCAGCTGCTCGCAATTTTCAGATGCTTGTCCCGTGGTTGTCAGTTGTTTTAGTTATCGGTTTTACTAAATATATGCCGAAAACGCGTCGCCAGCTTCTATCTATAATATCTTAGCTGCCGACATGGTCGCCACACAGTTTGTCTACCACCACGGTCCCCCCCCCCCACCCCATCGCTGGCTTAATTGAGGTGAAATACCAGTTTCCGGTATCTTCGCCCGAATTATTTTTTGGATCGTGGCTCCATATCTGCATCACTCGGATCTACCTGCAACAAAACTCTGTGAGACTACATGGACGAAGATGGACTACCAGCGCCCATTAAATATGATGTAAGAGTTGTTTTGCAACTACAGCCGTATCCATGCTTAAAAATGTTGTTAACTATCACCCCTATCCCAAGTTTTGTGTAGGGGATTTCACATCCTTGTTATAATCTGCACAATTTGTGTTATATTTTCACACTACTCCCAACAATGGTTTTGTAATTCCTTACACAACACGGGATATGTGTGCTAGGTAACGTAGTGGTTGTGTAAATTCTACCATTTTTCAAGCCGTTGTACACTCAATGCATTTAGATCCACGTGTCAGTTTGTGGGGCCCCCCCCGACGGGGCGAAATATCTTAACTACCAGTTTTAGTCGAAATTTTCGATATCTCGGTCAAACAAATTGTCCTGGCTAAACCAGGTTGTCGTTGTACTTATTCTCTGAGTAGATCAAACGAGATAATGATTAAACGAAGAAGCGGCCATGCAATAACACTACCGCATGAATAGACATTCTGCATTTATCTTCTCCCTATCTGTCCTGAATACTCCCGGTCTCCCGATTCTTTCCGTAGTACCAGAGTACAAGGCAGACTAGTTTAGAGGCATAAGAAGGGAGTAAAGTTTGGGCTGACAGCAGACGTTCTTGACCGGAGGCGGGCGGTTTTACTGGCTACCCGAGGAAAAAAATGCACGTCAAAACCGGACAGCCAAATCTAACAGTGGTTAACAGGTGAAATGTCTTACTGGATCATTGACGATCCGGTAAATGGGAATGGTATCGACACACAGTCGACTTGTTTTGTCAGCTTCTAACAAGTGTCCATTTGTCGGAATTTGTCCGATGCCTACGATCTAAGATCCAGGTTCAAGGCAGTATACCTGTCTATTCTGGTAGCGGTTGTCTTCCGACTGGCATTTTCTCCTTGATGCCAATAATGCGAGGAGAGAAACGTGGTGCGCACGTTTTCTATACCTTGCCGGAGGCAAGGAATATATGCCGGTCACGCGTGCGTGCGGAATGTGTATTTGTGTGGTTGTGTGTCTGTGACACCCCAAGCTTGTGGACGCGGCGATATCTGAACAACACAATTGCCTACGAAATTTGACATGTAGGTTGTCTATTGACAAGAAGAACCTGTTTGTTTTGGTGCTACTCCAAAGTCATTCAAGTGTATAGTATAGGTTGAGTCTCGTCTATCCGACATGCTCATTGATCAGCTCCTCCACGTATCACGATCTTGGCAAGGTTTTTTGCTTCCTCAACTGTTTACTGTTGATGTCTCCGATTGCGATTTGATTTTTCTCGAGGCCAAGTAAGTGACAGGGTCTTCCCAACTGGCTTAGTATATGCCTCATGCGTCTCTTAGAGCGATCTTCGCTGGAGCTTCTTCTTGGAGTCTCGCGAACGTGACCAAAAATCTCAAACGTCTATGCTACTACTAAGACCAAGGATTTTGATTGGTCCATCATAGAGTTCGTCGTTTGGTATCATGGTTATTGGTCCATCTGTGTTGTAGCAACATTGCGGATTCGTCCTTCTTGGAAATGTCCATTTTGTGATCAAGATTCTTCGTTGTACCCCCATTCGCAATTATACAGAAAAATACTCGGTATAAGGCATCAAAAATCCGGAGTTTGATGCTTTTACTATTTCCGCTGCTCTTGAAATGTTGATAGAGTGTTGCACAGCGTTGTTTGGTATACCAATTCTTCCTGTTGATGTCTTCCTCGTTCCTAACAAACTTCCTATATTTTTACATTTCTTTCCAACTTCCATTGCCATTTCTTTGATTGAAAATTTCTCAGTTTTCGTGCTGATTTATTTTTAGATTTTTCTTGTCATTTCCTCTTCACCGCTCTTCGAGGCTTTGTAATATATGGTCTCCAGTCGATGCCCAGAGATATCATCAGCGTACTGTTGGTCCACGCTGAAGAAAGTTCTCGGTATTACTATTTGCGGTGTAGTCATGATCAACTAACTGAGATGGTTGGTTACCTGCATCAATTTCATTTTTCATCCGATTTCAAAGAAGTTGCCCGGCTGGGCGTCAACAGTTGGGGCGGGGGGGGGGGGGGTGGGTGGGGACATGTCCCCCCACTTCCAGAAGTGGGGGGATATCAATCGTTTTGTCCCCCCCCCCTCCCACTCTTCCGGACCGTAATGAAAATATTAGGCACATGCCCAATTTTGTATCACTCTGAAACTGATTCATTTTTTTGTCTCACCAACATAATCGCGTTGTAATTGTCCCCTAATCCCACAATTCCAGGTGCGACCCCAGGTGGACCCGACTAGGGCCGCGTGGAAGGATACCCATGCTTCTGCCGATTTTCCCGATTTTAAAATCGAATAGCTAAAGTGTAACATTTGTAGAAGTGTTTCGCGCGCATGGCCGGTTTCTTCCAGGCTGTTGTATGCTAAATATGTGATGTAAAGCTTCGAATCATTTTGTTCACTCGATTAATTTCAGAAGCCCTTGGGGCATCCCCCCCCCCAATTTTTCTGAGATGAAATTCGGCGAAATCGTGGAATTTGGAAGGAAAAAGCAAAGTGGAAATGCCTGAATTTTTTTGCAGACTTTTTCGACAAAAGGCCCAGAAATCATGCACTTTTTTCGGGGCACGCTTCGCGCGCGCCTGTAGTTTCCAATGCGCGACTTGTAAATTCGTGTACAAATTTTCTGCACTCAAATTGGAGTGGCCCCGTACCCTATGGCTTTTCCCTCCGATCCCCCAGAGACCGTTCGGTCGACCCCTGGATCCCACGCATACAATGCCAGAGTAGAAACGGTAATGAAATACCATGTGTTTCTCGGTAAATCATCTTAGTATGCACTTTTTTGTCCGTCTCTTACTCAATCACACATTTAGATGGTGCTATTGAAGCTGGCAAGTGACGTTTCCGCCGATCTGAGGGTATGAAAATCTAATTTTTCGATTGTACGCTACGCGCCACCATGTGGGCGCTCCGCTTAAAAGGTAATTTGCATTCGATGTGGTCCCCCCCCCCCTTTTCGAAACCGCCGACGCCTGCCTGTGGCCAGGTATGTTATAAAGCTAATGCCTCTCATGTCACCCTGGGGGGACCAGATGTTCGTGCTGAAAAGATTTCCTAGTTTGCCGTCTATTTGACCGTGTATGAAACTTGTTTCAGTAATGTGAATGAGATATGAGTTCGTCGCTCCGAGGATCTGTTGCCAAATCATTTCATAGTGGCCTCTTTGGATCGTATCAACGCCGTGCTCATTCAATTAATATCAGGTTTGATGTTATATCTATTGAATTTACGGTTTTTCATCTAAAATTTTGAAAGCGAACACGAGCTCTGCAGTGCATCTACCTGAGGTTTAGGCTGTTTGGGTGCGGGACAGTATATGTTCATCCACTTAGGGGGCGGATTCTCCTTGTAATACAAATTGTGGAAAAGGATTTTCCCTTGAGGGTTGAAAGTAAAAGATCAACAGTCTTAAATTTCTGGTGGGCCTTTAGTTTTCCCTGGTTTGTTTTGTAATTGGGGTTTTAAGATTCCTTGTTCACTTTCTATTGGTATTTCTCCGTTTTTCGCTAGGTATTCAGTTATCACTAGTAATTTATGGGTGCAGGGGATATTGGAGATGTTCAGCTGTGATTGGTCACAACCTGGGGATTTCTTATGTTTTGAATGATGTCAACCGCTCGTTTAATTTCATCTTCATCAAATGGTTTGCTTAGTTTTCCTGGGATCACGTTTGGTTTTGGTTTCTGGTTTTCAGTTGAAAGTGTTTTCAAAATGTTGGCTGATTACCTTAATGTTTGCATCTGTATCTCCAACAATTTCATCATTAATTTTAATTTGAAATTGGGATCCTTCTTACTTTTTTGTTGCCTACTTTTATTGGCTTTAAAGAAGCCGTTGGAGTCCTCCTTACTATTTCAATTTCAGTAATTTCGTCAATTAGTTTTTTTTGTTCATGTGCTGCTTTGACTAGTCAGGCTGTTTTTTGTTATTTTATTCCTTTTTAGTTTTTAACTCTCTCTTCTTATGTTATCTGATTACAGTTTCGATTTGAAGTCTGATATCTTTCTGTTTTTTTGAGATAAATCGTTCGTGATGTGGTCAGATTATTAAACGAACTTTCATGTGGTGGGTTTTGTTTTCAGCATTTTCTAGGCAAATTGATTAGTGTTTATTCCAGTTAGCTTGGAGGGGCTCCGAAAAATTTGCTTCACTCAGAGCCTTGTTTCCACTTTCATTGTAGTCAAATTGGTTTGATTTAAGATACTTGAATTACTACTCTAACTCCTTATGGACTGGATAAATTTTCCTTCTCGTTGATCCTGTTTAGGGTGAAACTACTTAATAATGTGTTGTGAACAGTGTTGATATGGAGGCCCTTGTATGCTCGAGCGTCGTTGTTAATAGATTTTGAAAGTTTAATGGGGCTATGTTATAGTCAATTTGACTTCTTATAGGATTTCTGTGGTTATTAGGTATGAAATTAATCGTAGTGTTGCTATGCTCATTTGTGTTTGTAGAAAGTATTACATAATAGATTTTCGCACAATGCATCCGTTAACCATTCACCATTTGTATTGTTTTTTACCTGTGGTAAAGATTTTTCCATATGTTTTTGATGGAGGGGATTGCATTAGCCGATTTCCGGTTACAATCACCCACATATTATTAATTCTTTTTTTGTTTATTGTATTCACTATTTTTGCTAGATTGTTTAGAATTGATCTGTTCGTCAGGTTCTGTGAGTTCACCGAGTTGGGGCTATGCATTTATAATTGTAGGGTGGACCTTATTTTGATAAGTTCTATCAACTGTCAATAGAGCAATGGGATACGCATTGTTTTGAAGTACAATCAATTGCTCTCTTAACAAAGAAACCTACTCGTGATAGGACTAACTACGCCCTTTGAAAAGTATATGAAAGGATGGGTCTGCCTTGCACTGCTTAGTATCTTGATGTCGTCTGGACCTTTAATTTTTGTCTCTTGGACCGGCGTGACACGAGGTTTATTTCACGAGATCTTCAGTACTTTCCAGTTGTTTGTCTTCCGTAATTTCCCCGACCGTTTAGATTGCCCAATTTTAAAATTGTGTTCGGTGTTCCGCATTCACGATAAACGATCCAAAACAGATGAAAAAACTCCCCTGATTAATTCCGAATAATGTCTCTGTTGGGAATATCGAAAGCAAAAACAAGTTCTTGAGATGTCCGTTGCAAATGAATAGTTCCGTTGCAGATATATAATATTATCCAATCCTGCATATACAACTACTATGGTAGGCTATAGTATAGGTTCGTCGATATGACCGATAAGTTGGATTTCAAAAAATGCGCTCGACTGAATAGCATGCGACTGGAAAGTACCGGAAATAGTAATCCAAAATTTTTGAGTATCACATCCTGTGACAGGACATAAACCTTGTATGGTGGAACGCGATATGAGAGTTTACACTAAAGTGAGCGAAAAACACAATTTCCGAGGAAAAGATGAGCTGACAACACGCCACTGTTGTCTTCCTGATTCATTCCAGGTCAGCAGATATCAGAACCTGAAAAGCTTCTCACTTCACTCACTCCACTGCCACTATGAAATATTAACGTCGGACTGTCGATAATATGGTTTTAAATAATTTCACATGACCCCCAAATAGCATAGCCCGCAACCATTGTAAGAAAAATACACTTTACGTAAAAGGCGGCATCGCTAAACAAATTACTGGTACAAACAATAGACATCCAGAATAAGGTATTCATTAATTCCGTTCAATTCAGCAGGTGCGATCTGCCACCGAACGTAGGCCCAATGTTTAAAAGGGGCTGAACATATGAGGGCTCAGAGGACAGGCTACTCTCCATATTACTTATCCGCATACCCAAGTGTAAATTTGAATCCGAAGGGAGCCCCCATATTCTTCTTGTTTGCACATACAGTACAGTAACGCTGAAATATCACGTGATCGACTCCCGATCAACCAACTGCTGATTTTCTATTTCATTTCTGACTAAGCGCTTGGTATCTCTACGCCGTCTTTCGATTCATATTTCGTCTAATGTTGCTCTTCCGGCAGTCCGGGAAAACGATGACACCTGAATTTGACCCCAACTCCAAGGAAAAAGTTAGGAGCGTGCGCTGTGAACAACGCCTTGGGGGTTACCCGCAAAGCTGTGTCATATGGAACTGAACCTTTTTTCGGCCGACTCCGTCGGCGGCCCACCCAACTGGCCGTGGCTCGTACTTCCCGAAAACACAGTGGACGGGGGCCATCTGCTAGAAGGTTTTGAGCCTAGGAGTACACTTCTGACAATGAAAACCAGACAACATTCAATCGTTTTTTTTACGCATTATAATATCCATGAAAACATAATACTACCTTGTTCAATATTTCTGATTGGATAAGTCAGTTGCCATAACTCATAAGGTGTTATAAATTAACGAATCACTCTTTATTAGTTGATCGTCAGACCTTGGCACACTCGGTACCCCTCGTCACCCTCGGCAACCAAAACGCGGCATTCTCCTTGCAGTCCCCGTATGGTCGAGTTTGCTTTTCTCGATCACTGTCAGCGGGCCTGCATATTTGACGTGGACATTTTGCGTGTTGCTTATCTGCCTATGTTCGTATCTCGAGCTAGTACTCGACTACTCATGGCGTTGGGCAAATAAGCCCAACATACACATCCAATGATCATTGCCATAATTTGCTTGAACTATATAGCTGGTAGACGGCGTGATACTTATTTTTTCGAGTGGCTACATCTTAACTCATTCATCTTAGTTAGTGGCACGCTTGAGGGTTGTTACCTAACACCGAAAAATATCCTGTAGGCTGATCAAGCAATATTAAATACGTGAGATAAGATCCTAATTACAATTCATATTGGCTGAGCTAGGCAAATCGACTCTATCGTCACCAAGTGGATAACTCGTGGCTATGCTATTCACGGGGTCGTTAATTGCCTAATATAACACGGAAGTGGGGATAATTACCTATAACCACGCAATAAAGTAAGAGGGATCTCGATTTCACCAAGATTACCTGAATTAGCTATATAGATGAACGTTAGTTCATTTTAGTACAACCCTTGAACATTATTTATGGGTTGCTATATAAATGGGTTGCTATATCTAATATCTCACAACCGTGAGCTCGATTTTATGTCTGGAGCTTCGTTGGTTGCAATTATTCAATAGGAAAACGTATATGGCCGTTGTGTCATGTCATCTCAATATTATTATGAGGCGTGTGGCCTAATATAGAACTACAGTAAATCAGCTGTAAGATGAATGAAGCAACCTAAACCTTATTGGCGGGACATATCTATGTTGCGAGCCGTCTCTATATGTTTCGACGATCCCAATATTCGACGTCTCTATGTTCCGACACTAGTTACTCTGGTACGGTACCGATACAAATGTACTTTGACGTTAGTACAATGTTCTTCGGCGCCGTCATTAATGTACTTTGGTACCGACAGGTTGTACTTTGGCGCCGACAAAATGTATTTTGTCACCGATAGAAAATGTTTCGCGGCGGCGTCAAGTACATTTGTTTCGGCGCCACAAAGCACCTTTACCATCGGTGACATCAGTACTAAAGTACATTGTGTGGAACATAGAGATGTCAGAACATAGAGAATCAATATATAGAGTTGTTGGGACATAGAGGTGTCGAAATGAAGATACGTAAATAAAGAGTATCATATCCGACCCCCTATATTCAGACAAAAAAATGTACTTTCGTGCCGATTTGTCGGAACTAAGATTAAGGAACATAGAGATGTCGGAACATAGAGATGTCGAACATAGAGATGTAACCATCTCATTAGATGAAAAGGGGTTTTTTTTGGGTAGGATAACCCGTTTCAAGGTAATCTGCTGCTTATTATAGGCTATTATGAATCGGCAGGACATATTGTGGACCATCACCCTCACGCGGGAGGTTTTTCAAGTTTCGTTAATGCGTGTTTACTTCTAATCAAACTCAGATAAGACGTACAAATCAACAGGGCATCAGTTGCCCGCATGATGAGAGTATCTAGAGTCTGTACGGACCAAATAGTCTACCCCGCGTTGGCCTTTCTACAATCATTATCAGACAGCCATGTACCTTACCCAGCAAATACAAAAACGTTTTCAAGACGTGTGAAAATATTTCGTCTAATGTTCTAATAACATCATTTTAGTAATAATTAATTATGTTACAAAACGTATTTGGCAACATTTTATTAGTTACAACAATAATATAACAATATTAAAAAACGTTGGAAACATGTTTCGTCCATTGAAAACGTCATTGGAATGTTTCAATAACACCATATTTAAAGTTATGGAAACTTATTTTATAGAGGCTCTTTTTAAAAAAAAACGTTTGATACCGTTTTTTGGTGTTTGCTAGCTGGGTGTATACACTTGACTATCTGCTGTGCTTGATGTAGGCCAGGTGACCTGCGACCCCCCCCTCAACCAGTAATGATCGGGGTGATCATTGAGTCGGTTGGGTTGCTCGCATAGTCGGAGCCTATCTACTAATAATATACATCTCCGACGGGTATTCACATACCATATACGACCTCGATTGTAGTTAACGAAGGTGTTCTGTTCACATATTAAACAAGACTGACTCGCCTAATCGAATCAGGCAGACGGACTACGTGTGTAATCAGCCGTTGCCCCGCCGCAACCCATAAAACAGGTCGACTTATCCTCTGCAAAAAATCATACTTGGGATACATTAACTGCTAGTTCTCTCTCGGTTTTCTGCGATGAACTATCCGACGAACTTAACGATCACTTGTTAACCAACCAAGGGAATGTTTTTTAACATTTTAACATGTTTACATTAAACAAACAGTTTTTAGTTTATCGCGCACAGATCGGTCCGCATTTGATCGGTATTGTTTCTTGTAGGTGCCTGTGACTGTGCGTTGGGTTGTGTGTTAGGCGATTTTTTTCATCGTTATCGTTACAGTGTATAACCGCGCCTATATAACAGAAGAGGCAATTATGTTTGTTTCTTTCTTTTGGGCTATAGATATAGCAGTCATGAATGTATGGACTATTACAAACAGTTCTCATAACCCCTATTGCAGGCGACAAATCCATGACGCACTATTTTTTTCTTTCTTTTCTCAGACAATTCCCGCTTTAAACACCCGATCCCCCACTAAGCGCGTTACCACGTTAAGTGTGCTATGAATCGGTGCGACACGAGTGTTAAATCGCCTTACAAGTTTGAGCAGTCGTAAATGCGCTCAATAGTCAGATGCAGTGGGGAAAGCGCGCATGGCACCTAACTAGCGTAAAAACGTGCCTCCCAGGCGTTGCCCATTATCGGAACTTTTAGGACTATATGTCGGGTGTTTATCTTGGCACTCTAAATGTGTGCGAACGTAGGCAATTTCCGTAGAAGTGTGAGGCGGACTTAATGTTACCGACAGAGGATCCCATATCATAAAAGAGACGCTCGTAGGTGGAAGATGAGAATATGGAAGAAACACATTGATTGAAACATGAAAATCGACATAACATTGAAGAAGATAGGAAAAATAACGAAAGGGGGTTCCACCATGGAGTAGCAGTAACAGTAAGCAGAATCTGTCAACCGCAAATGCCGCTTTTTAAAAAATGCGCTTTCAGGCTGCCGGCAAAATAACGCGGGCTGACGTTTTGGCGGAGAGTATTAGTGCATCAACTCTGTCAAGTCGCTTAATATACCGCCTAATTAACACATACCGTGCCTCAGAATACCGAAACGGAAGCGGAATCATGCGATTATGTGACAGAGTACCACTGTGCGTTTAACATGTAATGTCACTTTAGTGCAATAGTATCTACAATTGGTATGCGTCCAACCGCCCCCCCACCCCCCCCCCCCATCTACCCCAGATACTTCAGACCACCTTTTCTAGTTTGTCATTTTTTATGGCCCTTTCTGCTGATTTTCAAGACGGCCAAACTGCAGACAAAATAGGGAACTTACAGAATATGGAAACATCCAAAATCACATCAAAATATATATATATATATATATATATATATATATAATATAGATATATATATCTATTATATATATATATCTATATATATATATATATATATATATATATATATATATATATATATACGAACATATACATTAGTTCTTGTATTTGGGCGCTCTGATGGTGACCATCTTGGATTTTTGAAAATATAACCCAATAGCCTTAATTACTAGGAATGAGACTTAATGAACAGGGAATCAGAATCACGCACACTGATTTTTCTCCGATTCTGTGCATACTTGGTATGTGATTTAATGATATTCCATGATTTCCCCTGATTTGGCAGTCATTTCCGCCGCCAAATTGGGATTTTCCATTGGGGAAGGAAGAGAAAAAACTCATAGTGTAATGAGGTTTATATATATATATATAGATATATATATATATATATATCTATATAATATATATATATATATAGATATATATATATGATATAATATATATATATATATATCTATATATATATATATATATATATATAATATATATATATATATATATAATATGAGAGATTCTTGAAAAAATGCCTGAAAACACATAAATGTCTTGGCCAGCGATGGTAGGACTACAATTAGCTACTGAAAATGGTTATTACGTCTGCTAGGAAGACAACAGGAGTGAAGCTTGAAATAGGATTTCAAAATTATCCATCTACATCCCAAGGATCAACTCCAATCCCTTAGGACAACGAAACGAAAAAAAATGATATTTTGAATTTTCAAATGAAGACATTTCAAATGACACTTTCTTAAGCATCATAAAAATACGTATTTCCCGGACGCAAGGACAGAATTGGGGAGGACCGCTGCTGGGTGGAGGCGTTTGCCGCTTACATGAAGCAAGATTCTCCTTATATTCGAAATTCAATAATTGAAGTTGACACTGTTTGAAGCCAGCTGGTTGGAAATGACATTACCGTATATAAGAAACGTTTTTGATATGTATATATATCGCCCCAGGATTGGTTTCCCATTTTTACGATGTTTGATATCTGAGGAATACGAATGTTCCTGCGATATAGGCTACTGATCATTGTTGTTTTGAATATTAATCTTCTCAACAACTGCACCCTAAAATAACAGAAACGTGAGATTGGATTATTTATTCTATGTCAGGCTGTTAATGTCCGTACAAGTCGAAACAGACAAAACAGACAAAACAGACAAAACAGACAACGTAATCAAATCATATATTTTTCTTACTGATTATATACCACTATCAATGGTACTAATGTAGAGGAAACCGCACAATCAGTATTAGTGATTACCAGGTGTATTTATCTGGCAATATATCAGTAAGGAAAAAAAAGAAATACCACGGTTTACCGACCTATGAATGATATTGATGATGTATCATTTGTGTCGGACTTAAATCTTAATTTGTTGCCATGGTTTCAGGTCACCAGTGAACCCGGTACTAACAAAGTGGCTCCTAATCACGCCCCAGTCAGAGGAAAGAGAATTAAGAGAAAACGGCGAGCCAGATGGTTTAAGCCAGTGAGATAGCGATTGAGCTAGAAAAACGTGACAAAGCCAAGGAAACAAGAAACGCGGGAATTATATATCGCTTTTGAAGAAATAAAGTAATAACTTTTATAGGGGAGTCAAAAATCTAACTATTCCAAACAACGATTCCTTTCGACCAATAGCATATATATTGATTTGGCAAAGCCTCATAGACTGAGAAGTGTCCATCTAATGACAATGGTACAAGAAATGGTCATAGTACAACGGACTTAATAGTACAAGATGGGGGCAGCTTGGCTGGGTGGCAGCCCTAAGGATATTGCAACTACTTTTGAATAATTTTTTCAAATCGCTCTCACCTAGATAAGTTGATGATATCAGTATAATAGGGATTATGTTTCAGATGATTTCAAAACGTTTTGTATATTGCAAACTACCAGAGAATACAGGTTCCATATTCGGAGGCCCGTCTTGCGTATAAATAATTTGATTGGGAAATTTGTATTCATGCAGGAGGCAACAGTGTGTTGATCCAATAATCATTGTGCCTCATTCCAAAATTTGGAATTTTTTGCCATTTTCCGAAAATCCAAGATGGCGTCCATAATGGCCGACGAGATCAGAACGATCACATAACATGATGAGAATATGACAGAAGAATACAAAGAGTGGGGAAAAAGTGAGGGAAACCTGACGTTCGATGTTCAGTGATAGGAAATAACTGGACTACTAATTGGACTTTTTACGGCGATCCCGCGACTCGCGAATTTCTATGACTCTTCCGCGGGTTCAATTTGTGCAATCCTAACTACCCCGACCACGTGGACTCCAAGCATTTCCCCCGCCTTCGTCAGCTATACTCACGTGGTTATTCAGCCTACACACGTGACGTTTGCGGACTCATTGCCTGTGCTCCCTCCAGTGGCGTAGCCAGGATTTTTCCAGTGGGGGAGCAGGGGGCTGAACAATTTTCTGGGGAGCGCCATGTGATTATCTACTAGGCGGCGCCACCATTGTTGGCGCGGAGCGTACTTAAAAATTTTTTAGAAAATGAGGCCCCCTAGAGGAAATGGCACTTCCCTGACCTAATCTGAGGAGTTCACTCCGTGTATAGCCAACCTTTTTGTAGAGGCGGTTGACATAAAAATGGCGGGCTTGTCATGTTATAAGAATGAAATTTCACAAAATCTCAAAAGTTGCCTAAATTTTATTGAAATCATGTACAGTTAAGCTACTGATCACAAAACTAGACTATTGCGCGGAGCGCGCATTTTCTCCGACATTTTTGGGGGCATTCAATCAAAAATTTAGGCACTATTTGGTAAACATTTTGGGTAATCTTTTCTATTGTGCTTCATCCCTGTTCGAATTTCTCCTATATTCGTTGCCCGAAATATGGTCACCACGGGTAAAAGGGAAATTTTCGTTTCACAAACCCTCCAGATGGCCGGAAACGGCACTTCCTGAGTGTTCTAAATTACATGTACACTAGGATGTTCTAGGGAGGTGTCTGAGAAAATGTTGCTCTTTAGAGTCTGGACGTGGCTCAGAACAAAATAATTGGAAAAAATCCAACAATTATTCATGCTATGCCTCTATGATCGGTATCGTAATTAATAAATGACAAGTTCATCTACATAACATCCATTCACCATGCATGCTCAAGGACATGCTGTACCAGTCATTTGTCCAATCTCTCGAATAATATTGAATGCCTTGGCAGTGGCGTCACCAGACTTTTCCATACTGGGGCACAAGGGGGGGCCAGACATTTGATTGGGGGTACCAAATGATCAACTACGCGGAGCGCCACTATCGGTTGGCGCGGAGCGCACCAGAAAATTTTGTGCTTACGAGCCCCCATATTGCTAGTCTTGCTCAAGACTCGATGAATCACTTCACTTTGCAATCCAGCAACATCGAAGGTTTATAGGCTATAGCTACTACTATACTACCACCACCTACGTGCCTACGTGACCCCGACTGTGTGAGAGCTACCCACTGAGCCTATATAAACCTACTGAGGGTGTAATACGCGGAAGCCAGGGCGATTGAAAGACACAGTCGTCTATACATTAGACTACCATATTGGCCGGAATTACCCTTCCCGTGATTTAGGCTGCGGCCATGCAAGCTTAACTTAACGTCTCAAGCCGGCAAGTTTTTTTTGTTGTTTTTTTTTATTTTCTTGAAAAAAATCCCGCGCTCCGGGTGCGTCCCCCATCTCAATTGAATAATGGCGTGCCCCGACAAACCAGATGACTAAGATAATGAGTTTGCCCTAACTTGGGTAATTTCTTCTGCCACCTGACTGTATCACCGGTATCTGACTTCATTATAACTGGGCAAAACTAGTACCCAATTGGGAAAAATATTTTCCATTTGGAGGGAAAATTCCCATGGTTGTGTGAAAGTTTTCCCAATGGCTGGTATTCTTTGTACCAGGCTCGAAATGGGCTAGCATGTAAACAGGGGCGTTAATCCGTTTTGAAAGGAATTTTCAACTTTTCATACTGCCTAGATCATCAGAAATTTACAATTACGGAGATTAGTTGCAACCATCTGATTGTGTCATTTTTAGCAGTTGGGGAAGGAAAACTTCTGATTTTTCATTGACCACTGCTATCAGGTGGGGCGGTCACAGTGGCACTGCAGATGGGGGTCCGATGTTACTTTCAATTTGAGACTACACGCTTCTTAGAAAGGTTATAAAGAAATTCTGCCAGATGATACGTCAACTTAGCAGCCACCGCGCGCGTAGCGCGCGATTTTTCTTCGAGGTAAATTTCTTGGCCAGCTTGTCACATCGAAATGGGGTGACCACCGCGTGAATCAAGAAGTTTCATATGACACTTGGGTCACGTAATAGACATCACCGCACGCGCAGTGCACGGACTGATGCAGTTTTTCTGGCAAGACCTATAGGCCTTCCCAAATGTCGGGTTATGCCATTAGGGCAAGCGACACAGGAACTCTTGCACGCGCAGCGCGCGAAAAAATGCCATTTTTGAAGGCAAAATGTAAATTTATTATAACTCTAAGTTATAACCTTGGTCGTTGATGCACAAAAGCTAAGCTAGGCCTATATATTTTTTCAGCCAGATTTCCAGTGGGGGGGGGGGCACTTTCATGGGGGCGTGCGCCCCCACGCTCCCCCGTACCTACGCCACTGGGAGGGGCGTGGCGTGGTTGTCCTTTGGCCACTGTCCCAATCAGTAGAAACTTGTGGCGCTTCGCGATATCGACACCTGGTAGTGACGGACGTTAAAACGAGAAGCAACACGCCTTAATTATGATGCAAATTTCAGTATACATCAATTACACTGCCTTAATTCCTCAATTAAGATATGATAATAATGTGAATTTACGTTTGGTACTTCCTGATTGATTACTTCATAGGAACCAAATCTAGAGACCGAATATCAACTGATCAGAAAGCGTCAATAGAGCACAATCGGTTATCGGGAAACACGTTGTAATGTCATAGACGTCAATGTAGAGCCTGTACTTTTGGAAACTTTGTAACAAACAAACATAGATGGGATCTGATTTGCGCGCGGGGCGTGTGTGTGTGAATGCCCGAGCTTGTAAACACTATAACTTGATGAGTAAATATCCCTGTTCCTATTTTGGCCAATTTCCGAGTGGATTGAAGTTCTTACTGGTATGGGTTTTTCCATGAATAAGTTTTTTGGGGGTAGGTCAGTGGTCATCTAGTCCTCAGAGGGTCATAATTCGAAGATCCTCTTTTAAACACGATCAGTACAGACGTTTGGTTTGTCACGTCGAATTGGTGTGTAACTGCTTCATGGAGTTTACAGACCCCTTTTTGTTTCTTAGTGCTAAGGCATCTGAAGTCATTCATAATTCCATAAGTCGAATATTATCAACTCGTCAAGGAATCACTGGCCTTTTGGCTTTTCCGGTTCCTGAAAAGTTCTCGTGAAACTTGATCAATTACTACTATCACAACGAAAGGTCGGTCGGATAAAACTGCAGCGAACTCTCGAATTAGTTGAGATTTCCACCCATGTGTCATCTGAACAATTCAATTATCAGCCAGATCAGACCGTCCTACTTTTCCTGACCGCCGAGAGCAAACAAAGTATAACTCATATTTGTTCTCAACATTGATTGACATTTATTCAGTTGACCGCCGCGGGCTCCACTAGAACGATACTTTCCACAGTTCTAACCATCTAACCTGCCAGTTTCGAAGCGTAGTTCAGAATGGGGAAGAAATTCTATCTTTTTGGAGTAAAAGTCAATGTTACACTCACATGGCCTAGGTGTGGATGCACAATCGGGCACGAACCGATGCGTTTTCGGAACCAATACCAATAGAACGACTCGTTAGAAACCCGGTATCCCTAAAAAAAATCTGAACACCATGAAATTACTGAACAGAAATCTTGGGTGTTTTTGTTGTTGGGTTTTGTTGAGTGTTTTTTAGTGTAGTACTATTTGTTTTCATTCCATATATCCTAGAAGAGTATTGTCATGCTTGTACATCAATGATTGTGAGGAAGAATAAAGAAGTCTACTCACTAATCGTACTAAGTGGGTTGGCCACTACACACAAAAAATTTTTTCTTTCAACACATGTGTGGTAGATGGCAATTGTCATAGTTCAGATGATTCACAAAACGCTGGGATTTAATTTTTTTACTGTAATGTTTGTTTCATGACATACAGCGACCACTGACTGTTTTTGTATAAAACATACCGCAGTTGTACATACCTGCTCCACGGGTAAACCTGTATAGTCTTTGCACAGTTCAACTGGAATTATGATAGAAAATCTGTATAATTTTGTCGCTAAAATCAAAATGGGACTGAGAAAAGTAACAGTAGTCATATGAAGATTACATCACACAATTGATGACAATTCTGTGTCACGGTTTTTTATAATTTCAATTACAGTGAATTCTTGTCGAAATTAACATAACCTTCGGTTTAGAAAACGTATACTACATAGTTTTGTGATCCATAACAGGCAACAGCTGGCACGTCATAAAACAATATTCTCATTAGCACAGTATATGTCAAGCAATTTTGTTAATAAAAAAAATATAAAACCGTGTTAAAAAAGAGGGGGGTTTATCAGGCAAAGAACCCAATGAATGTTTTCCAACCCTGGTTAAATCCAGTGTCCGTCGCTAGAAAGGGTAATGTTGTGTAAATATTCCCGTAAAATGGAATGTGGGCTTTGACAAAAATGCGGATTGCACTCATTTTTTCGAGAGAAAAAATATGCTGGCAACTATTTTTTTTCACTAAAAAATAGCAAATTCAGCACCATAATTGAAATCTAGGGAACCCTATAAGTTCTCCCCACTTCCCAAATGGTAAGTGGAATCCGCTCCACCTCGCCCGTCTCCCCCAGGCCTGCAGGATAGCGATCACAACATTGTCCAGGGTGATCCATGAAATCAATTGTCCCCCACCCACGATGAAAAGAAAAGAACGCCGCCATTGAATAAATCTTGTAGTTCATATCATCAATTAACTACGAGCGTGTAGAAGCCACGAGGGTTATTCAAGTCTCAACCGCCCCCCCCAAGTGTCAGTCACGTGACTTGCTAAAATCCTGTCTCTACGCATCGATGGCCCTTTTTCATGTGATCCGTTTATCATCGAGATGACCCGCGTTTAGCTATCGACCTGATTTGTATATATTATACTTCGAGCTCCTTCCTTTCCTCAGTCAACACATAAAGCGGGGTAATCACACATCTCCTGACAGTTTGAATGTTAATACTCACAACGCCGCGTGATGCGACAGGAAAATGACTCAGTGACGATAGCGGCAGGATGCGTACCGAAAGTGTCAGCTTCAGTATATTAAACGCTGTAACAAACTGTGTGTGGCGATTTTGCCCCATTTCGCAACGATCTTACGGAGGCGAGTGATAACACGGGGAATGGACTATATCGTCTACTCTTTGGGACATGTCGCAAGTCGGAGACACATGGACCATTCTAGCCGGATAAGCAACTTATTTTGCAATTTCGTGCGTTCGCACGAGAAATCGGATCTTATACTCGAACGTATGGTCATGTACTTCACATCCACGGTTATTAAATGGACGTATGTGATCGAATGGACATGATCCATGCCTGTTGTTTTAACATCTCTTACAAACGTGACAATGGAACTGTGTCAGGAAACAAATACTCAGACTTTGCTTTTTGCAAGAGTTCACGTTCAACGTTTTTTGTTTCCATTCCAATTATATTGATATCTTGGAGTGATTCGAATCTTACTGGTGGCGTATTTACTATAGTCGGATAGCGTGCACCTCAGGTCATCGGTACTGTCAATCGAATATCAATCTGGAGATACGAATCTGTTTTGAGCCCGTGTTTACGAGTTACGTTTCACATAGTCCTTTCGTTCTTTCGTGATAATGGAGGCTCTCGTTACTGACGTATAGACATCAGTACTACCGAGGAACCTGGCGAAATGCTCGATATAACTGATATGTTTATTGTACCATCGCTGCCATAGGGAACTGGGTAACGGCCTGTATTGTTTGTGTTCTTTAAAGTTCCGCAGCTCCGAACTCACTAATAGTGTCTAAGTGGGAATCAAGCATTGTTGACTTTCTCTCGTCTGTTATTGTGATACTTGCGGTTTTTGCTCCCAGATGTCAACTTTTCTGCTCTAGTCGAATGGATACAGTTTGCCTGCGGTAGTCGTCTGTATAAGTAGCGTGGACCAGCCAGTACGTGTTCTGGGCGTGTATTAAGGTATCCACCGTCAACCTGGTGTCCAACGTTGGAAGATATGTCGCAGTGGTGTTTCCGCATCACTACGCAAGATGGGTACCAAAAAGAACATGTTTTATCGTGCCTTGAGCGTTTGGTGTATAGGAGCAGTGATCGAGCTCCACGCACCGATCATTCACAAGATCTACGAGGATGGCGATTGCTCCAGTCGTGGCGTGTCAGACAACATCAGGCACCTCATTGCCTATGTATCACTTGCACAACATTGGTAATACCTATAATAGTGATGACATTCGTGTACACGTCGATCATCATACTCTTCGACCCAAGAAATCACTCAGTGCCAGCCTAAAAGCACCGGCATCCGAGCGCGCGCGGAATAGTCCAGTGAAAGAAATCTCCATCTGTTAACGTAAAAACAGTGTCCAAGTCAAATTCCTCAGAGTTCCATGACATGGCCCTCTCAGAGCATAGTACTGAGAACTCCCGTGCGCGACCACAGCGCCAAAAATACCAGTGGTGTTAACATCGTCTGAGGATGAGGCCCCTAAAAGTTAGAGAACGCATCCAGAGAAAATCGACAAGAAATGAATCTCGGCAGCTATCGTCGAGGATAGGGCTACGAAGAAACATTCTATTAACGATGTTCCTCGTTGTGCGTACGTATCTATTTGAGGACCCCGATATTATTCTATACTTTCATAATAAACGTGTTCGGAAGGCATGACTGGTCAGAGCCCTTCCATCGGTTTGTTATTCTTTTGGCGTTCAGTAATGTTTGCACCAACCCGATCATCTACACCCTCAAGTACAGACAGTTCCAGAGAGGGCTGAAGACCGTGTTTGTCAGAGGAACGACCTGGGCGAGTGCCGCGTGGTAACGAATATCGGGAAACTAGTGTGTACCTATTTGATTATTGGTTATTTTGGTGCCGTGATTCACTTTTGTTGTTCAGGGAACCTGGAGTTCCGTCGTGATATTTGAGAACATTTTTCGTCGGCTTAATCTTATCATCCTTATTTTGGTGAGACGAACATGTGGCCGTCGTGCAATTCTTAAAATTCTTGCCACTGGTCGTCTTAACATCACAAAAATTCAAGTAAGAAAAACTGTAACGGTTGTGAATCTAGTTCTTTATAGCGGTCATCAAGCTTCGATTCGGCCCGAAATCAGCAATAAACTAGCCAATATATGAAGTGGTTGTGTGATGGGTTCCTTGACAAAAAAAAAAAAAATGCATTGTATACTCCGAGTGAAATTGGTCCGAGTCGGAAAACATTATGATCTACAGTTCGATTATGTATGTTGAGCTTTACTGTATATAAATATGCGCTCCGTGTGAGGGCTAAAAAACTCCCGCGAGGGAGCTCGATTCCTGCTTTACTCTTTCTCGAAAGGAGTGATTAGTGATTTAGGATTAAGCATTTGGAGTTCAGGACACTAACCGAAGTCTGTTCGCATTCTTTCTCAGAGTAACTTTATTGAGGAATCGTCGATTTTCGCTTATAGAGAATGTATACTGTGCAGCTGTTCCGTTTATTAACGTGGAAATACTAAATATTTTTAGCAATATGCTCTTTATTGGGTGGTGCATATATATATATATATCTATATATATATATATATATATATATCTATATATATATATATATATAATATATATATATATATAATATATATATATATAATATATATATTATATATATATATATATAATATATATATATAGACAAGAGGCAAAAACTTTAAAAAACAGCGATTTGCTACCTAAATAATGGCTGGATCTCGAATGAGAATGCGCGAAAAAAGCGATCTTAGGAAAAATGTGAGTAAAACAGCCCGATATGTGTGGATGGCAGAGCTTTCGGGCAATTACTGTCCTTCGTAAGTGCAGTGACCACAGAAATGAAACTCGAGAAAGCGGCTGAGATTTGAGAGGCCTAGGACCAAACGGTTTGGGTGAGGCTAATAGGTTTCGCTGACTGACAGGGGAAAATCCCTGTGGGGATTATCCCGGGAGAGGCCAAATTGCGCCTCAGTGATTGACAGAGGCCAATTTTTGCGCCTCAGTGATTGACAGGAGGATAATTTCTCCAACGGAATTATACTAATGGGAGCCAAAATTCTGCGCATTGGTAATATATGCGCCTTGGTATATATATTATTATATATATATATATATAGATATATATATATATATATAGATATATATATATATATAATATATATATATATATATAGATATTATATATATATATTATATATATATATATATATATATAGATATATATATATATATATATCTATATATATATATATTATATATATATATACTCTATGCTGAATTTCCCGGTTTTTTTCAACACCAAGGTGTCTGGTGTGTCCCAAGGTTGCGCAGTCCTAAATTGGTGCATGGAAGTGTTAACGATAACGCTCTGATATCTGTTTGGTATGTCACGATGTGAAAATAACCCCCATACGAACCCGTGGAAAATACTACTCAAATCCTTTTATAGGGACGAAGTCGGAGCGTCCGTTGAACAGAGATGTTGATATCATGATAGAGCCTCCCGCTATAGCCTCCAAATTGAAGGTTATATTTCCATGTCTCGATCCAATCCAATTAGCGATCCATTTTTTCCTTAATAAGTTAATTCCACCCATTAGAGTATCCCGTCCTAAGGCTAAAACACTCCCGTCTTAAAAGGACTTATTATTAAACTAAAAGAGGGTAACTCATTTAACAAGAGCTAATCTTCCATGGGGCCCTCTAGAACTGTTAGAACATATATACAGTAGATAAAAAGGGATGCACATAAATTCAAAATTCTATTGATTCGTTGAGATGCCTAATACTATTCGTCAGGGTAAAAACGTTAGAAGTTGTATGGTGTTGTCCGAATTTTTTTCGAGACTTCATGATCGGTACTAATATTTTTGAAAATCCAATCTTTTGTTTTCAATTTTAATCTGCGGGAACGAAAACGGAAAGAAAGGCAGCAGTGGTTTCAATCGCTAGGAAATAAGTTATTATTCCTGTTTTCGATTTCGTGAAAAGTTTATGAAAACAATGACTTGGGTAATCGATAGGTGGACCAAACATCTGCTTAGTCAGTCAGTGATGGAGTATTCTTTTAACAATTTTTAAATGAGGTTTTGTGACGAATTCTCTCAGTAATTTGTATCAAACGGGAATGGTTTGCATATATTAGAAATGAATTAGCCATATAATAACCGGTTATGGTGGCAGCTGAAGCGGGGTAACTTTCAAAACACCGAGTCAGTTTAGAACCACTGGACAAAGTGATTAAAGATTCAACAAAATCCAAACTCTAATGAAAATACCTTATCCTTCCCAGCAAACAGCACGACGGACATGGACACAACAGGAGGAATACTATATTGCAATAAACGGAACCAAATAGGCATATAACTTGAACAGTGGCAGTTTGCAAGTAGCACTGAGAGAAATGATGTGACTTGAACCTAGCTCAGGTCAGACATAATAGTTTACGACCACCAGTCGTTTTGTTCACCTACAACTAACAGTAGTATACGCACAGGTCATATGGAATAATGGTTCCATTAATAAAATCATAATGAGGTCGTTTCACATACGTAATAAAAAAAAGTGCTGGGGTTAAACATAGCGTCGTGAATCTTCAATAATGGTACACTATTATGTAAAGAGGATTTCGTTAATACCAATGCGATGATTCTCTATTAATTAGAAACAACATCCATACTGACATTAGGATTAAACTGCTCATGGAGATTGACAGAGCAGCCACTATGTTAACCTAGGCAACAGACGAGCAAATACGTTATTATGTTGGTGCGTTGCAAGTATGAGAAGATCGTTCGATTCGCGATACATCTACAAATTGACCAGAACGGGTTACTGGTAATCCGTCAATGTAAGGGCAGCGGAGATGGTAAAACTAAAGGAAATTCAGTGAAACAAAAAATCTGCATCAGATAATCAGTTCAATTCCGGTTTCTTTGTCGAAATAATTGTCAACCTAATGATAATCGGCCGAAAGGAAGTATGTGTCGATCTGTATGCAGGTGACGAGGATGGTTTGTCCTTTCGTTTAGATGTGCAGTAAATTTTCCATCCCATTCACCGCAATGAAAAATATGTTTCGTGATAGATTCTAAGAGGAGACTTGAGTTTTGGTGATGAGTTCCTATTAGTCTTTGTTATATACATATACGTTACGGGATGCAAAAAACAGTTCCTTGTCCAGGCCTACCAGAAAGAAGTTATACAAAATATTTTATAATGGCATCAATGCCCCAGCTCTATATTCTCCGCAGCATACAAAAAACAGAGAGCCGGAAATCCCAGAATAGTCCGGAATGTATTTCTACAAGAGCCTAATTTTCCTTCAAATGCCTTGACATTATTTATATCGTTCTGAACAGGAAAATTCCCATATTGTTATTGTATGTTCGTAAATTTCACTCCCCATAAATCACTGAAGTCAATACAATTGTGAACATGGTCAGAGCAATTAAAACTGTTGCTTCCCCAGTGCGAACACCTGGTACTCAGGTTTTAGTTTACAAGATTTTATCTCGAAAAAGTCATTACTGTGCCCCAAATTCTCCAAGAGCCGAAAGATTCGAAGACACGCTCTTGGTCAACAGTTAAGGACCGGTCACATACAACGATATAGGTCGGCAGCGATCCGATATTTATGGATCAGGCCGAAAATCCAGCCGGCAGCCCCATGGTCGTTACCGCTGAAACACACTGCCACCACTATTAAAGGACTTGATCGCTATTTGCCAAACATCCGATATGGAATAACCCTTCCTACGTTTTGATAATCACATATTTTATTTGTAGCGTTGAGTTGAACGATTTATCGTATCTATAAGACTTTTTTATTCGTTTTTCGACTACGACGTCATTTGGCAGTTTCAGAATGTAGTAAGTTTTTCAAACACTTGAGTTTTGAGAAGATATTGTCAGTGAGTTGACATTCTTTCTGATCATTTATTAACACACAGGGGACCTTCTTTCTCCTGGGTCGGCAATGAAATCTAAAAAGATGTGTGTGTAGAAGAACGATTAAAAAAATCGTTATAGGGTGACCGACCTTTTTTACTATCAACATTTCCAGGTCTACGTAACTACGCTAGTACCTGCCACTCAACTTATATGGCGCCCTGGGATTTGCCCCACCTTAATTCGCATGTCAAATTCCGTAGGAAATGCGTACTTGTCTGTGTGTAACACTAACAGGACCTATGTGTGGTGTGTCAGAAATTTAACACACATTGTTGAAGCGTTTTGTAGAAAAAATCAAAAATTGCGAGATTAGAAACATGATTGTGGAATTCATACAACACGCAGGGCGGATATAAATGCATGTGTCCGTTACACAAACAATAATTTACACACAACAAATAGGACTGAAACGCTTGAACGTTTCACACTTATTTGGTCACATTAGGGATAAAATTAGGGGGGGGGGGAGCTTGTCTTTTATCTCGGATTGTAATCTATGTTGTGTAACTTGAATGTATTTGGTATTTTTCTCCGCCTTGTTGATAATCGAAATTTGAGAATTGACTTGTCAGGAGGCAACTTTTTAGCGCTATTCTTTTGCAGGATGCCTGGAACTTCGACTTGCCAATCCCGATTTTTCACAATATAATAGAAAAATCCTTCTAAAACTAACCGACTTCCTATCCCATACTCAGTGAAACACCTGTCCCTATAAGGTAAAAAGAAAACACTTCGCTATTCCCTCTTGTGTATTAACTCGTACAATACATAATCCAGATCCATCACTACTACAACACACGCATCAAAATCACCAGTGTCATCATTCATATAATTTACCATTTTTTTTTTTTTTGCAAACTATTTTTGAAAAAAATTCATGTACAGCCAATAATTTACGGTGCAATACACCGCCAAACAGCGAAAAAGAAAGCGGGAATTATGTATGGAAATTTGAAATATTGAGGTTCCCAAACGCACGCACATGCACACACAACACACTCACACACAAAAACAAAATCGAACTCTCTCGTGCAGAACGATGTCCACATTGTCTATTTTCTTCGAGTTTTTTCTTAAACCATATCTTCGTAAGAACCTATGAGTGCCTTTTTGTTGTCTTCTCGATACTCGAACACGAACCTATGCAATCAAAATATTATTCATTGGCGATAGCCTAGACTCCTAGATATTATTATTTGCATAGGATCACACGAGGACAGCTAGCTTCCTAATTAGGCTACGATGTCAATCATCGCATCGACGGAAATTATTTAATAACACGTCTCATGTTGTTCCAGGAGGTGAGTAGTGTGTAGGGTAGAATACCACAAACTACTATCTATATATATATCTATATATATATAATATATATATATATATATATATATCTATATATCTTATATATAATATATATATATATTATCTCTATAATATATATATATATTAATAATTAATATATATTATATATCTATCTATCTCGCGAGTTAACGGCCCGGTGCCTATCCACCAGCACGTTCAGTACACCAGGGTTCCTAGATACCTTAATTGGCTTCCTGAGCCCGTAGAATCGAATCGACATCATATATATGCCCGAGAGCACTGCCGAAAAAAGTTCCATTCAGGCTTTTGATGCAGTCGAAAGCACCAAACGGCCTGAGCTAATCCGCTTTCTAGAATTTTAGCTAATACATCATTAAGTTGTTAAGTGAGATAAGTTTCCCGCCTGTGAAAATTCTTTTAGGGTATTATGTTTTTTGGGGTATAGTTATTATTCTGTTAATGGGAGTAGCAAAGCTGATAGTTTTTAGCTTCAAACCACTTATGCTGGTTGAGCTATTGTAATGTGATGTTCCCATGGTCCTTCTATCTATTTATCTATCTATCTATCCAGTCTGTAAACTTTTGCTTTTTTAGGCCCAACATGTTTCGTGTGCTTTGATGGATCTTTACCACACTTGGTCACACTATCTATTGACTGATTGATTCAGCTTAATCACCTAAAGGTCAATGTCAAATGGGTATTAAAAGGGGCACAATGGCCAATTAGTGGAAAACTGCAAAACGCTACCTTCCCCTACAATTTTGGTGCAGCAGTGCTGATGTTCGGTCATCAATGAATGTTCCATCGCTCGTGATTCAGGCAATTTTGGTCCAAGGTCGCACTTTGGCCCGAGGGCCCCTATATGATAGTTCACACATGGTCGCTTGAAATGCCATCTTCCCTCCCACAAGCTCGCAATTAACTTTATCCAAGGTACATGTAATGTTCATTGGGTAGAGGGCCAATGGGGTTCAGGAATGATGGGCCCAGGACCCAGTTTGGGCCAAAGGCCCATTATTTGAAATACTACTGAAAATATTGTATCTCTACAAATTAAGTTTCACAGTGGGCTGATGTTCAATCATAATGATGGTCCAATACCTTCCTTTGGGGTGTTCAGTATTTTTTTGTTCCAAGATCTACTTGGGGCCCGATGCTATCTTATATATTTCACACAATGGTGCTTGAAATGCATAACAGACTAACAGACGTACCTTCGGGTGTTTCCGAATTTTAAAACCAAGGTCCCACTTGGGCCTTAGGGCGCATTATATGAAATTTCATGGAAATTTCCCACATCTCCTCCCAAGTTCACTGATTTCATTTTAAAATGTTACATGCACTCTTCTCGGTTATGGTCCATCAGGGTGTTTGCAAACTCTTGGCTGAAGGCCCAATGTTGGGCCCTAGACCCATCATGTATCATGGCAAATGTTCTATAAATTTTATGCACAGGTCAGTGCTGATGTTCGGTCGGTCCTCATGGACAGTCTATAGGCCGTATCTTCGGTTTCTCAGGAATTTTGTACTTGCGCCCAGTTTTGGGTCCGAGGTCGGGCCCATCATGTGCAATCGAGCAAGATGGTTAGTCCCGCAAAAATATACTCAAAACGAAATAAAACAGATGTAAGTTTATCTCTTGTAATACCCATCCTGAAATTTGCAATTTCGAGTGCTTAGCAGAATGTATACGGTTTCTTCCTTGATTAGTGCAGCTTCACATGTTAGGACCGTTAAATCAGCTAATGTGTGAAATCTTGCAAAGAAATGCATCTGCACTACTCCTTTGGTCGATTGTAATGAAAGGTACGGTTATTTAACTGTTTAGCTACAGCACCATTGGTGCTCTTGTTATTGATAACACATGATCATTTCAATAACATCAGAGTTAGACGGTTGAATTGCTAATTTTCTTTTTTCTGCGTATTTTTTTATTCTTCTTAGTACTGCAACTTTATTGTACAAAAAATAAAACACTACAATCAATGGGCGAGGCCCATTCTTACCACTACTGCACGTGGTCATTCCCTTGTATAGCTTTCCCTTTCTTTCATTTTGTCTAATTTGACGTCGGCCTGTTATTGATTTTCCGGATTTTATGACAATCATTATACTTTACTTAATGCTCAGTCTCCTAGAAATGATCATAGTATGCTATGATTGAACACCGATGTAATTTCCTGCTTAACACAGCAATTACATATAGCCATTCCTGCTAAGTCTCAAACCTGTGATTATTCAAGGCTGTGCGATTGCTTTCAATACCATATGTTCATTTTAATCCGTTTAAGTTCAAAGACAACCCGCTGCTGCATGTTCATTTGAAGTTGAATACGAGCCTGGTATTAAAATCTTGCTCTAACGCAATAAAAGCATTTGGGTCAGTCAATGCCCTAGCATGTCTAAACATTATGTTATGACGTCTGCTGCGCTCCATTTAGGGAGCTGTGGTATAGCAATTAAATCAGCTGAGGTTACGCATACAAGTCCTGCAGTGAAACTGACATTAATAAGCCATATACCCATCGATGTTGATGTGGCTATGTGTTTTAATAGATAGATCTGATGAATACAGTTTAATCAGTTGTGGGCGGAAGTCTAGTGCCTCGAAATAAGTAAATATAGTAGCCAATTAGATGAGATGTTCAGCTGAGCCAACGCTGGTTCTTGTTATCCGTAAAGTACAAAGCAGACACTCTGCAGTGGAAGTGTTAAAATTTTTGTTGTCGGAAGTTGACCTGTTAGGTACTATCGTGTGTACTGACCAGAAGAAATAAGAACCAATTGGGATTTCTGGGTTCTTTTCCTGAGCGAAACACCAGCACGCAATTTTTGGGCACCGCACATCATTGCGAAAAAAGCAGAGCATTTCTGTTTCGTTGGTCAAGCCACTGGTTTGGAAATGGCTTCAAGGACATGGAATATGCAGTGGCTACGAACCATCAGCAGGTATATCATTACGTTATACTCAGAGGCGTGTCAATTACAGGAGAACGCAGTGTTTCACATACGGGGGTCATTGCTAAGACACAATTACCCAGAACGGTTTCATCAGTTTTTATAACAGCTTCCGCTTTCGAATAGCAATTCTACAAATTTATTGCTTCAAAAACAGCGGGGTAATGGCATGATCCAATTGTATTTGGATTTTAGGAGCATCAAGAAATGGTCGTTTCTCTTTTGTGCGAGGACACTGCTTTAGGTATGTTTTTTTCTTAACTTTCGTCGTTTGGTCTTATCAATGTTTGGCTAATGCCAAACCGTGACCCTCTTCCTGCTTTTGTTTAGCAATTTCGAAATACCTCCAATAATGATATCATCTGAAGGTAAGTTGGAGGAGCAGCCGTAATGAATCATGCATTACGAGCCATGGTTGACGATGCAAAAAAACTGACATTAATCTAGAAAGATGGTGCGTGAAAACTAGTAAAACCGAGAAAGGCGGGTCTTGTTCGATTGATATTTTCGTAGAAAAAAAAAAGAGAATAAAAATGAAAAAAAAAAAAAATGGAACAGGAGAAACGTCGAAAACTTGACATCTCGTCGCGCCACTGGTAATGACTTGAACCTCTGACATCTCCGCTTTTGCATTCGCGACAAGGCATTACTACTCGATTTGAACCCGAATCTAGGGTTACCTCGGCTTTTCGTTTGCCTGCGAGTCATTAGAGAATTAACAATGAAAGTGAATGGGAAACGCCGAAAACTCCGGAATATCCTCACGCGGACACTGGTATGCACTTGGTAACATTTGCCGATCTTCTCGTTTGCATTATCTACATGCATTACCAGTCCGATCGAGCTGACGCATAATGTTACAAAAACACTGCAGTGGTAAAAAAGCCTGATCTTTTAGAAATAATGAAGCAATCTATAATGGAGGGCATGAAGCAGTACACTGCTGTTTCCATGAACGCTACTAATAGCCTCCAATTGAGAAAGGACGACACTGTTTTTCGGGGATGACATGTGCTTAAAATAGGAATGTACCCTGAAAAATGACGTCTGGTGACCCTACTGAGTAACAAATTTTTTTGTTCGGGTGCTTGTACCAAAATGTACGAACATTCGTTTCTGCTGTAGCCGTGCTCATGATTTCAGAGACGTGTTCCCACCACTGTTGATCAAACCAGGCTAACGAGGCAGTGATGTAACTTCCGCTCTACCAGACCTGCAGAGTGCAATACTCATTAGCTGAGTTTATTGGTCACTTTGTAGATTGATTAATTATAATTCGTTTCATTTTCATTCTCCTCTTTTCTATCGAGAATATCGTTGAACGAGACCCTGCATTTTCTTGGATTACGTTTTCGAGCGACATCCTTCTAAATCGTTTGCCAGTTTTTTGTTTTTCTGTTCAAACCAGGGACCAGTAATCCATTAGTCATACGGCTGTTCCCTCCACCTATCCCTTCCTAGTTTTGTCAATTTTTGGATTTTTCTGAAATCTCACAAAACTTGCCTAACCCTACCATACCTACAAGAAACACGCAAGTAGACGGGTCATTCTAGCTTAGCAAGCAATGGAATATGACAAATATTTGAAACTAACCAAAGAAGTCCCACACGAAAAGAGAACTCAATCTCGGGGTACTCAAAAACGCATACATTAAACAAGCCAACATGCCTTGTTTTTTCTTTTTTTCTCTGATGTTGAAAGCAATTAATTGGGTATAGCTTGAATAATGCGATGTGAAGCTGTTCAAAAAGTACTTCCGTCCGGGTAATTGTGTCTTATAGCACAACCCAAACTTACAGCTCTTACGCAGTGTGAGACACAACGTGCTCCCATTATCACACTAATCTGAGTATAGTCTATTGATAGCCATATTTGACGTCTCGTCTCATTCTGCATACCGCATTGAAATCCATATCGACCTCGAAATGACCTACAAAAGCCAAATATTCCACCCATGTCCGCATATGTGCACATGCCTGAAAAAAAAAGTGCTGTTATTTGTCGTTCCAAAAAAGAAAAAAAAAAACAGAATCCCAATCAATTCGCATTTCTCCTCGACAGTACACAACAGTACGACAAAAAAAGTCAACGTTCCGAAAGAAAACAAAATGTGAAACTTCCACCGCCGAGTGGGACTCCGATTTGTACTTACGATAAACAAGAAGAAGCAGCGTTTGCTCTGTGATCAGTCACTGGCCACTATCTTTAGTTTATTTAGTGGCCGGTAGAAACTCTTGCCAAACAACTGATTACACTTGTTATCTCGAAGATCTGCTGCCAATATATTGATAACACCTATTGGACAGCATTAAACATTTGTTATGATGGATGTGGCTGAAATAATGCAAACAGGTTCAATGAAGGACTTGTATGTTGTAAACTCAGCTGATTTAATTGCTACTACCACAGCTCTCTAAATAGGGCGCCGCAGGGACGTCATAATGTTTAGATATGCCTAGGCTTGATTGACCAAATGCGTTTTGAAGCAACTTGTCTGTATTAAACCAAAAACGAACATGCAGCAAGCGGGTTGTCTGAAACGCAAGGATTAAAATGAACTTGTGCTATTGAAAGCAATCGGCACCAGACGTGAAGAATCACAGGATAGCAGTTCTCAGTATCCTATGTAATACGAGATAAGCAGGGAATTACATCGGTATTCGGCTGAGCATTAAATCCGGAGAGGAGAATCAATAGGCCGAGCCAAATTGAGAGATTTAAATTGAAAGAAATGGGAAAAGCTATTATCAGGGGAATGACTTCTATGCTGGTAGGTAAGAATAAGCCCAGAGCCCATGATGTGAGCGGGACGGATCAATTATCAGACCAAGAGCGCAACCACTCGTTGGAAGTTTGGTGAGTAACCCGTGATGAACACTTGCTTGTGGGGAGTTGGGGAGGGGAACCCCTTCTCAAACCCCAGGTGGTTGCGCCCTTGTAGTAGTTAGATTAATGACCAGTGGTCTTATTCATTCATATATTCGTTCACAATCTGTTCACTATTGTAATAGAACTCTATAACCTTGTGCACTTGACACTTTTTCATAACTATCCAACACCAACTTCCATTGTTGAGAAATCCCACGAAGGTCTTTAGACAATAAAAGTTGCAGTACTTGAGAAAAAAAAAAATCTTATTAATGAATATCAATAAAATATAGGTCATGCATGTCCTTATATAGCCTTTCTACGTCGTGGTCGTTCTCAAAGCGCTTCACAGTTATTAAACCCTACACCACCCCCGATCACAGGAACCGGTACGCTCTCCAAACAACCCCGGAGAGTATAGTTGCTGCCATTGTAGGCGCTATTGTACGCAATTCCTCACAGGTTCCCAATTATCCGCCCTGAGTGGGGTGAGACAGGAAAGCAAAGTACCCATCGCCCCGGGGGAAAAGGGAAAAGTTGATCGGTCTTGGATTCGACTCGCAAAACTTTTCAATCAACCATCCGTTATGCTATACGCAGTTGAGCCGCGTTCCAATGCGCGCGGCGGGCGGGGCGGGCGTCTTAATTCGCTCATCGTTATTTGCATGGAGCCGTTCCCATGCAAGCGGGCGGGCTGACGGGCGGGCGGGCGTTTTCCCTCGAATCGTTCCTGTAGCATTTTTTCCGGCCCTCCCGCGGTGTCGCATGGTATTTCGTGATCGCTTTTCGGGGATTGGTTTCCCTGCAATCTTATCTTCTTCCCGTCTGTATCCCGATAATGGAGAGTAGATGACAATTTTATGTTCAAAATGTTCCTAACAACATTCATACTGTTTCAACACTAGGGATAATTTATAAAGATTGTCTCCATTGCAAACAACGGCCAGACACCTATTTGAACCATATTTACATGTTTAAAAAACCATGATATGTCAAGTATTCGCTAATTAAATCTCCACAACCTGTCAATTGTGAAGTTTTAATAGTGGGGCCGTAATCGTTTGAACAATTTAGAACATTGTTTTCAGGAAAATGAACCCCGGTGTTTTAAGGGCCTAACACTAGTATGCGTTCCGGTGTTTGATAAATAATAATAATAATAATAATAATAATAATAATAATAATAATAGGCTACATCGTTTCTTATATAAGCGCATATACCCATGAAAAGTGAGAAGAGGCGCGTGACTCGAGAAAACGCCCGCCCGCCCGCCCGCCCGCCCGCCCGCGTGCATGGAACGAGTCTCCCAAAACGCCCGCCCGCCCGCCCGCCCGCGTGCATGGAAACGCGGCTTACATCAACCAGTTTTCTTCTAAAAGAGAAGTACATATATAGACTGTTTAACGGCAACATCAGTAATGCGCGCGTGTTACACATGCGTGTTCCAGTGCATTCTTGATAAAGTTAAAAATACTCGCCTCTGTCACCTCGCACGTCTGTCTTTTTCTCGCGGGGGGGGGGGGGGAGGGAGGGAGGGGGGAGGGAAGGGGGAAGGGGGGGGGATGATGAATCGGGCCGGTCAGATTGTCGGTTTCACTTTTATACACGTGCTCTTTGATCAGCCTTTTATCATAGTATTGGCACTCTGGATTCGCCATACTGCAACGACACCGAAGAGGAAGCTAGGTCGGCAACGGATCACACTACGGATCACCGTGTTCAACACACTGCGATATATTAGTATCCCTCTTTTTCGTGGGAGGGGGGTTTCTAGGTGAAGTGAATCACAAGCATGTAGTGCGGGAGCCCAATATTGCCTGGATTCCCTTATTGGAACGATAATGACTAGGTTATCACATGACATATATTATTATTCATGTATGTTTATGTCGATTTACGGTCCACCCATTTGCGCTTCGTGTAAAAACATGATTAACGTCATCCCTTCTTTACGTTCGATGCTATAGAGGAGTACGTGTCACGAGTGGACAAAAACTACATCAATGGAGTGGCACCTCCTCAACGGTATCACCGATTGTCAATTGATATAGCTAGGTTCATTTGATCAGTTTTCGTCTAGTTCCATATCTTGTGTAATACCCCGTTCGCTCTATATGTCTTTTCATGTTTAAACCATCTAGCAGCATCGGAGATAGTAGGATAAAAACCTTCTTACGGTATTTCGGGCGGTCGGGCCCTAGCAGATTTGACGATGGACAGCGATCGTCGAGTGCGCTTCTTTTAAATCTAGTAGAAGCTATTTTAACACCTATATCGCCTCACTTTATAGCAATATATCGTGGTTGCTTCCTGGTGTTCCATGCTTAAGCATCTCAACCACACGGTCTGTTTCCGGAACTGTCGCCTTGAAACACTTCACGATTCCCCGTGTTCATGCAATCCCATCATGGACAACGCCCAGACAGTGCAAACCTATACTTTGGAAACGTTCAATTGAAGCAGCTGATAACCGAGAAGATTATCTCATACCCATGTATTATTATGAATGTATGTTGATGCGATATACGTCAACGCTTAGCGCTTGTAAAAAAAAACATGATTTACGTCATTCATTATTTACGTTCTGTGTTTTAGAGCGTTACGATTGGAAACTTACAACAGTAGTGTCAGGCCTCGATCTTGGCATTACCGATTGTCATTGATATAACCTTTCATCTTTTGTCTTCTTCGTGTCATGTTATAAACATCACCTACACACCCATACACGTATCTTCGTGCAATGATTGGAGTAAACAATAAATTGTCATTCAATATTCACACTTCTGCGTGATTACCTACATTTTACAATTGAGAGTGGCAATATCTTCTATTTAAGTTTATAGGGTCGTAAAACCCCCAATTCTCGATGATATTCATTCTGGCTGCGCACGCTCGTTCTGTGCCGAAATGATCACATTACCCCTCCTGTTTCCGCGTCTCCTCATAACCAGATAATTGGGCGCGTTTCGTAGCATCAGAGGTGTAGGATAAGAGCCCTTTATCGGTATGTCAGGCAGTAGGGCCCAAGCAGATTTTGACGATGAACAACGATAGCCGGGTGCGCTTTTTCAACATTATCAGAGCTATTTACCACCTATATCGCCTCAATTTATAGCAATACATCGAGGCTGCTTCCTGCAAGGTGTTCGGTGTTTAACCATCATCTCAAACACAGTGTCTGTTTCAGGAACGTCGCCTTGGAACACTTTTCATGCTTTTACGGTGTTCACAGTCATGCATAACCGACATGTTCATATTCACCCTCTTTTGCTTATGAATTAGCTGCTGATTGAAGCAGATGTCAGGGCCTCTGATGATATAGGTGACCATTATATATCTATTTTGGAACGAAATCCCGCGAAAAGTAAAAACAATAGGCCCTTTCCGGTTACAGTCAATGAGCTATAATATCATAAAACAAAAGTAGGAGTACACTGGCATTAGACGTTCACGGACATTGTGCAGAACATACGTCATTTGAAACTACTCTTGACTAAATTCACGAATCTCACCATCACATAATTTCTACCAAGCGTATCAACAATAACATGGGCATGAGATAATTGGCTCAGTTTTCGAAGTGCGGGGACAGTTTTTACAATTAGATCGTAGATAGAGCTATGGTGAGAATCCCGTCCATTCCCCCGAACTGTTTAGTGATGAGCATTCGCACCTACGACCAGTGACAGGCCTATTGAACAAACACCTGACAACGCATCTCAAAGTCAGAAAAGTATAAACTCGACTAACTGTTATAGACCTTGATGCACATATCCATTGCAAAAAGGGGTAGCGTGCATGAGCATTCTCCGACCGCCGGGTGAAACGAACGGACGTGCGAGCAGCTTGCTCTCTTGACAGAGGAGCTACAACACTATCATGAGTGATTGCTAAAACGTTACCAAGTGTGTATGAATAGTTTAGAACAGTTTGTCCTTTTCCCTCAGAGAATTTGGATCCATTATACGCAAGAGTGTGAAATATTGATGTACCATGTCCATGGCGGCTATTCCGTGTTGGCGATTGGGGGGGGGGACGGACGAGTTGAATACTATCTAGCGTATCGCCTCCTTTAGTTGGCGCGTAGCGTAAAATATTTTTTTTTCGTTTGACAGATCCCTAGATTGCAGAAACGGCCCTTCCTCGGGCCTCAAGGGACAGTAGCAGCATTCCTAAAATTGATTACAAGTTTTCTTTTAGGAAAGGTTCTCAACAACTTATCAACTTGAAGGTTTTGCGTTCGGTGGTTGTGACAGTTCGGAAATACAATGCAAGTGACGTTACGGTCATGAGAAGAGGCATGGAAATGGGCAATGGCAACAACCACTACATCGCGCGAAGCGCGAGATTCTTTGCAAATCCAATTTGGCCAACACATTCGCCCTGCCCTATCACTTAGACAGGCTTTAGTTTTTCCACCCAAAGATTACGGCCCCAATTTGTCTTCCTGACGAAGTCAGGGAATCTATGTAGTAATGTTGTATGTGGTGTGGGGTGTGGGTGTGGGTGTGTCGTCCCGCTTTGTAACATGATAACTTGATGCAGGTCTGAGTAGATCAGGGCTCTACTGGTCTTGTGTTTCCCCATGATGAGTGCATGCACCTATTGGTTCTAGTCGATCAGAGAGATCTGAGGTCACCAGAGGTCAAAAGTCTGATTAACTTGAAAATTAGAATATAGCTTCATCAAGAGTACAGGAACCTATTGGTTGGTTGTGAAAAAAAACGGGAAGGAAAATTGTCAGATGTTCTGTTGCCCATGCGGTATGGTACAATCTCACAGTGTCCGGTGTTGGCTTAGGTTGTCAGAGAGGGGCAAGAAATTACTTTTTAGTTATATCTTGTGGAAGTTGTGGGACCACAAGCGCATGGAGGGACACTCCCAATTGGGGCTAGACAGTGGCTACGAAATGAGGATAGACCAGAGGTAGAACCACAACGGCGCGCGAAGCGCGGCCAAATTTTGTTACTTTGACATTCCATTAAAAAGTCAAGCAATCTTTGAATACACGGATCTTTACCTTGAATTTATCATGTCTTTGCACGAGTTTGTAGCGTTCCCTGGCCGAATGTTCGATGGCATTTTTAAGGGCTTCACCCGCACCGTTGTGCCTGTCCCCTATCTACAACAAGTGGTCGCACCCACAAATTGATTGCTTGAATACTCTATTTTAAGTTTTTAGTTTTGCAAATGACCAAAATGCCAAAAATTCACAGGTCCCGCCACGGTGTTAGACTTCCCCCGTCGCTCAACCTCCTTCCTTCAAAACACCAAAAAACTTTGGGGCGTCCATCGAAAACTTCAGGCGATATTGAACGTGGCCTTTTTTCACTTGAAATTTTGAATCATTCCTTTTTGACAACACCGCAATTTGTTGCGTTCCCTGGCCACATTTCCGATGCCCGCACAGTGTGCCTTCACAGTGAACAGTCTGTGCCCAAACCCAACTTTCAACAACATGAATAATAATAAAAAAATCACAGATCCCGCCAGGGGGTAGTTAGGGGACTTACCGCCAGTTCGCCTAACTCCTTACCTCAAGAAAGCGATTTGATGTTAGTTTGTGTCTATTTACTAACTGGTTCCCTAGCAGGAAATCGACTACGTCCAATGAATTAAAGAGCAACCCCCGGCGTAAAGCCAATTCTTATGCAATCGATAGGGAGTGAAGGGAACCCAACAACCCAGAGTAAGTTCAGGCACTTTTTGTTAAGGAACAACATCCTATGTGCTATCATATGTCTGGCACAAAAGGCCCACATATGTCTGAACTCTACCGGCTCGGTGTAATAACCTGCGCGCGTAGCGCGCAAAAATCTCGAAAATTGGCAAACGAAAATTCCCCTCAACTTGATAATTTTGGGCATTATGCATTTGTTTAAAAGCGGTTGCTGCTGGATATTTCGGAAAACAGTGTCAGCGAACTAGCACTCGGCCCAAATATTGGGGGGGGGGGGGGACAAAATGCATTGCGTCCCCCCAACACCAAAATTTGGCCCCTCCCCCCCCCCCCGCGCCCCCCCCCCCGCCCATGATCGCCGCCCTTGAACCGCACGTGAAACTGCCACGTGGAACAGTAAAATTACTGAAAAGTGTTTCTAAGTCGACCAGTTCCGAAACATGACACTTGCTGTCATTACCCCCGGACCCCCTCGTGGCTTCCCCTTCTTTGTTTGTTTAGATGGTTGAGCACCGACACCAGGAAGCAGCCTCGTTGTATTGGATTGACGTGAGGCATCTAGGTGTTTAAATAGCCTAAAATAATGTTGAAAAAGCGCACCGCGACCGTTGTCCATCGTCAATCTGCGTGTAGGGTCCCACTGCCTGATATACCGAAAGGCTCTAGCCTCCACCCTCTGATGCTGCGAAACGCGCTCAATTTTCTGGTAATTGGAACTGTGTGGTGACGCACAATGGATAAAGAGACTGGAAACAGGATGGGTAATTTGACAGTTTAGTACCTAACGGGCGTGCGCAGCCGGAAGAAGCAACATCGATATTTTGGGCTTTTACGACTCAATAAACTGATAAGTAGAATATATTGCTACTCTCAATTGTGAAATGTTGGTAAATACGCGAAGTGTGAACATGAATCCAATTATGATACTGCACATTATCGCACGAAGATACGTGTATGTGTGGAGTAGGTGATTGATTACACATGGACATGAAAAAGACAATATGAAAGGGATATCAGTGACAATCGGTAATGCCATGAGCAGAGCATTGTCAATAATGATTAGCGTCCCACACGTACCGCTCTTAACACAGAACGTAAATAATTGAATGGCGTAAAAATCTGGTTCACCAAAAACGTTAATGGTGACGTAAATCGCATCAACATACATACTTAATAATAATGTCATGAGGATAACCTTTTGGTTAGAGCGTTGTAATTGAGCGTTGAAAAAGTAGGAGTTGTACTGGTGAGCCCTTGTCCATGATTGCATTGAAAACTGTACATCGTTTAAAGTGTTACAAGGCGACAGTCCGAACATGACACTTGGTGTTTGAGATGGTTTAAACAGTTAGAACACCAGGAAGAAGCCCACGATATATCAAGTCGGGAGTTCTCCTGTTTGGGAGAATTCTGATATCTCGGTTCGGTAAATCAGTAGTTAATTCATCATGAATAATCATTATCTGCCGACCATTAGATACAAAACAGTCGTCCCAGTTATTTACACCCTGCGCTGACTGAATAATTTAACATTAGGCTCGGTTGATGATTCAGTTACTGTGATTCCATCGCCTTGTTACATGTATTGACGTTATGGAAGTTCAGGTCTTTACGCCAACTCTTAACAATTGGAGCGAGCCCGCGCGGAACGACTGTGAATATCACTCCAAAACGGTACCCCGGAAGTAGTCTATTCTTTTTCGAATATCTCGAAAATTCACCCCTAGACAATTACCAATCCAAACCATACTTTCTGTAGGTTGGGACAACAAGGGCTCCTGAATATGCAATAAAAATTGAGACTGAGACTGAACGAATTCTCAAGAGGGGTGGAAAATGAATAACGCCTCTATATATTTCCATATGCGTGAACGTTGCATTGTTGGCAAAATACATTATGGCCAAGCCTCATAATATTCAATTCTACCAAACAGGAGACAATTTCATTCTCCGAATAGGAGATCTCCAGGATTGTAATTGCTATAAGTAATGCGATATAGTGGTGAATCGCTCTAATATCTTTAAAGCAGCGCCAATCGCGATTCGCTTTGTCCATCGTAAATCGGCGAGGGGACAGAATGGCCGATATTCCGATAAGGTATTTTATCCAGCACCTCCGATGCTGCGAACCGCGACCAATTATGGGAAAACTGTGTGGTGCCGCACAAGAGAGGAGAGAGCTAGTGAAACGGGGGAGGAAGGATTCTATCTTAGCACCTAACGAGCGTACACAGCCAGCAATATGCATTTTATCGAGATGTTGAGCTTTTACGACCTTATAACTGTAATCCATATTGCCACTCTGAATTGTGAAATGTAGGTAGAGTACGCAGAAGTTGAATATTGACTTCAACTTAATGATACTGCACATGATTACATGAAGAAGAAACGGTATGATGAGTGTTGTACTAGATGGTTATAACATGAAGAAGACAAAATCGGCGATCGGGATATCCGAAGATATGGAACAGACAGAACTGATAAAATGAAAGCTAGCTGTATGACCAATCGGTAATGCCGTGAGAAGTCTGCCACTCGTTGATGTAGCTTTCATCTAGTGATCGTACGCCTCTAGAACACCGGGACCTGAACGGAGCACAAATGGTTGACGTAATCGCAATTTAAACACACAGGAATAATCATACAGGCCAGGGATAACCTATTCATTATCGTTTTACCAATAAGGGAAACTCCAGTCAATATTGGGCTCCGCCACTGACATGCCGGCGAAATGCACATTACCTATAGTACCTCCCCCTCTCACACAAAAAGGAGGCGATCAATTATATGTCTCGCACTCGGGTGTTACAAAAGATGAGAGGATAAGGTGATCCGGTTTACCGGACCGACCCTCGACGTCAGGTGTCATTGCCAGTAGGCGAATCCAGGTATCCAATACTTGTGAAAGAGAATGATCAAAGACGCGAGCCCCAATGGAAGGAGGAAGACGGTGTCAATGAGCCCAGGCGCCATAATATGGACGCATAGGGGTGCGCGCTTTCAGTGGTTCATTAGTAACACAAGGATACACTGCATGTGGAACACGCGCGCCAGGGAATGAGAGAGTGCGAGGTGTACGTTAAACGCGTCCATTTATTACGCATTTTTGAAAGAAAAAGTTAGGTCAAGCATAGCTGAAACGGAAGTGATTTCACTGCGTATACTGCGATAGCATATTAAAATGGGGCAGAGGGGACTCATGACAGTGGGATATTGACCCAAGTGCGGACGCACATTCCTATTCAAGCGAGGCGATCACTGTTAAGGGCCTCGCGGTATTTTATTGACTCAGGTGTGAACACAATGGGTTCTAATCAGTCACCACACAAGCCAGCCAAGGACCTAATCAATGTAATACGGGCTGGATATTTGTGCAGACACACTTGACACACCACATGTGACCACGGTCAGTCTTCTCTGATTTGAGGTCTTCATTAGAAAGCATTGCAGGCGACCTTAAGAAGAATTCACATTTTGTTGTGATTCTCTGTAACTGATTTCCTATCATATGGGAATAAACCTTGTCATTCCGATGCGCTGGGAAATATTGCACGCTTCAGGTTAATGTCATCACATCAGTTTCTAGGTATAAGTATAATCTGTTAATAAGAATAGTACGAATGTGAAGTTGATGGATTTCAACAGTTAGATGCACACCCAGTTTACGATAATCAAGCAGTTAGACTGATATTGCATTGCTAGAAGAAGTGTTTCAATAACGGTTTTTGTAAAAGCACTGCAACTTTTATTGTAATACAAAGCTCCTCACCATGGATTTAACTCAACCATGAGGTTGGTGTTGGATCTGGGATAGAATGAGAAGGCGGATATCCAAAGTGGTCACAAGGTATAGATGGTCACTATCACGTAGAAATATTCGGGAACGCCCACACTTGCGATAAGAATTGTGAGGGGGTTTCCACAGAGAAAGAGGCATCTATTCATCAATTGTCGTGAGCCAAACTTTAGTACGAGAGGTTGCGCACTTGGTCTGAGAGGGATCAGTCCGACTAATGGGTGAGGCTATTCTTACTACTGATGTTAGTCATACTTGATACTTTGCGTTTCCATATTCCTTTTAAAAACTTGTTCTCAATTTGGCGTCGGCTATGTTATTGGATTTCCGTATTTAAGCCCCCAAATATCATACGGTACTGTAATATATGCCAGCATGTGAAAATTTAATCGTTGTATGCTATGATTGAACACCGATGTAATTTCACCTGCTGTCTCAGTGATACATAGGCCTTACCTGAAAAGTGCCACAACGTGATTCTTCAAGACTGGTGCATTGCTTCTGATTAGATACGTTCGTTTTCATCCAGGGAAGTTCAAGACAACCCGCTGGTGCATGTTCATTTGTGGTTAATACAGACAGGATTGATATCTACTTTTTTAAAACGCATTTGATAATCAATGCCCTTGGCATGATTTAAGCATTATGTTATGAAGTCTGCTGCGCCTATTTAGAGAGCTGTCCGGTAGATAGCATTATTAAATCAGCATGAGTTGTTACTCATACAAGTCCTGCAGTGAAACGGTTTGACATATTAAATCAGTCACATATCCATCGACTGATTGATGCTAGTCAATATATGTTATAATAGAAGATCTGTTGATATACAAGTTTTATATCAGTTGTGGCAGAGTTTCTTACAGACCGTGTGAGGACCTTTTTACGTATTTTTTTCTCAACTTCGTCGTTTCTTATCAAACTGAATTGAACCCGTCTTCCTGCGAATAATTCCAATAAGTGACAGGTAAGGAAGTAAATCGGAGACCAGCCGTATGACTAAATGAAGTGCGGGCATGGGTTGAAGAAGAAAAAAACTGACAAATGATCTAGAAAAGATTGTTGCGTGAAAAACTAGAAAACCGAGAGAGGCAGGTATGGTTCGATTGAATTCTCGATAGAAAAAAATGAGAATAAAAAATGGAAATGACACCGGAGAAAAAGTCGAAACTTGAAATCACATCACGGCCACGGTAGTTTACTTGAAATGCTGGCGATCTCTCTTGCATTGTCGAAGGGATACTATCGATGGACCCGAATATAGGGTTGTTACCAGGCTTTTGTTTCTGCAAGGATTAGAGAATATAACAATGAAATGAAATGGGAAAACGTCGAAAACTCAAATATCTTATCGCGGACACGGTAGTGCACTTGAACATGTGCGATATCTCTGGTGCATATCTACATTCATCATAAATCGATCAGCCTGAGTATAGTTACCAAACTGCAGTGGTGAAAAAGCTGATTTTTTAGAAATAATAGAGGGCAAACGAAGCAGTACACTGCTGTTTCTCATGAAGCTACTAAGATCAAATGAGAAAGAAAAGAAAGGAGGACATTACTGTTTTCGGAGGATATGTTCCAGAAAAGTAGGACCATGACAATGAAAAAGGACGTCTGATGGTGACCATACGTGAGTAACCACCTTTGTGTTCGGGCGTTGTGAAATGATCGAAGGTTTTTTTTTGTTTGTGTAGCCGTCTCATGATATTCAGAGGACTCACCCATGTTGTGAAGTTGAATATGACTTAAGCTTAACTTAGACCTGCAAATACGCATTAGCTGATGAGGTTGGTCACTCTGTAGGATAATAGACGGATATGATGAGATATAGGTTACTATCGGGGTGTCGGGATTTGTAACACTGACCGGTTTAATTCGGTAGTTATGTCAGTCGAGTTCGCCGTGTCTTCTATATATATATATATATATATATATTATAATATATATATTTATTATATAGATATATATATATATAGATATATATCTATATATATATATATATATTATCTATATATATATATATATATATATATATATATATATAGATATTATTATATATATATATATATATATATATATATATATGATATATATATACAAAATATGCGAGCTCAAAAATAATAAGCATGTTGCACACATGGAGTACTGAAAATATATATAGTTAGGAAATTGTCGGTCCTCCTGGGACCTTCCTCAGCGGGGTGACAGTAACAGAATAAAACGTTTAACAACAAACTGAACACCAAAAGACGGTTAATACAGGCATGGGCGGCAATCCCAACTATGCGACTTCTTAGGACACGGTGGTGAAAGTATATTGATTTAGGGGCCATAGGTCTCTACAAGGCCATTGATGTGGGACTTGAAATTAAGGATTTAGATCTCCAATCAGCAAGTATTGCGGATTTATTCGGAGGCGAAGTTGGACCTGACCACAGGCATGTAGATCCAATGAGTGATCGGACGATAACATGCTATTATTGTGAGCTACAGCATATTTGGATATTTATTGGAGTACACGTGGACACAATTCTAAATATATCGATATATATATATATATATATAATATATATATAGATATATATTATATAGATATCTATATATATATATAATAATATATATATATATATATATATCTAATATATATATATATATATATATATTAATATATATATAATATATATATATATATAGATATATATATATCTATATATATATATATATTATATAATATATATATATATATCTATATATATATATATATATATATATAATATATATATTCTTATATATAGATATATATATATATATATATATTAGAGGCTACCGGAGGGTCTCGTACGCGATAAACTGTGTCGGGATGTTATATCACAAATTCGGTGCTGAAATAGACAGGATTGTGAATGTCATTCGTCCTAATCCGTTAGCATATAACTTATGCTGTATAAAGGGGGACCAAATTAACTCTTCAAAAACGCGAGGCATCCACTGTTAGGGCCTGGCGTGATTGCGTGAAACAGTGGGTTTTCCTATCAGTCACCAAACATGCAACCAGAAATTAATAATGTATGGTGTTGTGAGTTGTGCAGCCACACTTTGCAATAACATGTGACCACGGTGTCTCTCGGGATTCCGAGGTTAGCTTTTTAGAAAAACCTTCAGGCACCTCCAGAAGTAATTATATTTTGTGTATTTTGTCAGGTGATTCCAATGATTATGCGGGATCAACGTTGTATCCGGTTGCCTCGGAAATATTCTGCAGGTTAAATATTTCATTATTTGAGGACAGAGTATAATAACATGATGCACATGATTCACTACTATTCAAGCAGTTAGATGGTTCCATTGCTAAAGAAGTTTTTGTTGTATTGAGCTCTCGTTGTCTAAAGGGGAAGAGGGATTTCTCAACAATGAACCGGTGTTGGATTGTTATGAAATAGCGTCCAAGTGGTCACAGGTAGTAGAGTCCACTATTCACATAGGGAGAAGTGTGAACGAAATATGAATAAACTAAGACCACTCGTCATTTATCTATATAATACAAGGGCGCAAACCACCCTGGGTTTGGGAGGGGGTTTCCACTTCCCACAAGGAAAATGTTCAGCATGCGTCTAGACCCAAACTTCAACGGGTGGTTTGCGCCCTTATTGAATCTGCTAAGGGGATCCATCCTCATCAATGGGGAGATTATCACCTAGACCTGATGTGAGTCATTCCGTGATAATAGCTTCTCCATTTCTTTCAATTTCTCTTATTCGGTTGTCGGCCGTTATTGATTGTGCAGGTTAGTTCAACTGAAAATGGATATAGGAGGCTATGATTGAATACTGATGTAATTTCATTGCTATCCAGTATTAGACATACCTGAAAAAATGCTACACCTGTGATTCGTAATATGATGCCGCGATGCCTTTTCAAAATACTTACGTTCATTTTAATCCGTTTAAGTTCAAAGACAACCCGCTGCTGCATGTTAATATGTGGGGACTACAGACAAGGTACTTTCAAACGCATTTTTCCGGCAATGCCCCAGGCTTCATATGAAGATTATGTTATGACGTCTGCTGCGCTCTATTTAGGGAGCTGGGTAGTAGCAATTACATTCTTGCTGGGTTACACATACAAATCCTGCAGTAAACGTTTGCCATATTCAGCCACAATAAACATACACTGATTGATACTGGTCCAATAGTGGTAGAATAGAAGATCTGTTGATATACAAGTTTATATAAGTGGGCAGAGTTCTACGGCCAATAAACAAACTAAATATAGTGGCCAAGTAGAATGATCAGCAAGAGCAACGCTGCTTCTTATTATCGTAAAGTACAATCGGCCACTCGGCGGTGAAGTGTTAAATTCTTGTTGTCGCGACATTGACCTCTTGTCGTACTGTCGAGTGCGTCGAGGAGGAAATGCGAATTTGATTGGAATTTCTTTTTCTTCTGGACGACAAAACAAACGGCAAAACTAATTTTTAGCAATGTGCACATAATTGCGAAGAACAAAACGGCGAAAATATTTCTGTGTATGTAGGTTCATTTAATTAACAATGAATTGCTCTTCACTCAGAGAAAAAACAGGCACGATGGCATGATTAATTGTGTGAGTTCTCTTTAGTGTGAGGACTTCTCTGGTTCGGTTTCTCCTGATTTATTCCCCTCTTTAATTGTCGTGTTATGATAGAAGGACACGTCTATTTATTGTGTCTCGTAGGTCTGGTAGGTTTAGGTAGCTTGAGAGTTTCAGAAAAAGCCCCCCCATAATGACAATATCTGGATGGTAAGTTGAAGAACAGCCGATGACTAACGGATTACGAAGTCCCCCATGGTTTTAAAGAAAAATGGCAAACGATTTTAGAGGATAATGCTGAAAACGGGTAACGCAAGCAATGCAGGTCTCGTTAACTGATATTCTCGATAGAAAAGAGGGAATAAAAAAAAATGAAAACGAAACAGGAGAACGTCGTAAACTTGACATCACAGCACGGCCACTGGTAGTGTACTTGAACAAATGGCGATTTCTCTTGATCTCGGTACATTCATACCAATCGATTGACCCAAATATAGGGTTACCAGGCTTCGTTTTTGGCTGATAATCTTAAGTTAAATTAGAGAATATGAAAATGAAATATAATAGGACCACGTCGAAAAAATATTCTCACGCGGACACTGGTAGTGCACTAAAGCTTTGTCGATCTCTTCTGAATTATCAACAGGCATACCCGCCGATCGACCGGGGTATAGGGTGTAAAATAACAAGTTCAGTGGTAAAATAGAGGATATTTGCGAAATACTGAAGCAAACAATGGAGGGCAAACGAGCAGGAAACACTGCGTTTACCATGAACTCTACTATAGCCACAAATGAAAAAGGAGGACATTACTGTTTCTCGGGAGGGATTGCTCTCCAAAAAAGAGAACATTTTACCCGAAAAAAGGACTGGGGTTGGTTACCCTAGTAAGTAACACGGTCTTGTTCGGGTGCGTGTGAAAATGTCAACATTCGTTTGCTGTAGCCTGCTCATGATATTCAGACGACTTTCAACCACTGTTGTGATGCACCACTAGCTAACGAATAATAACGAAATAATAACAGTTAGATTCAGCTATCAAACACTGGCAGTGAACGAGACTTCAGCTCAGACCTGCAAATACGCATTATTGACTAGGATGGTCACTCTGTAGGATAATAGACGGATCTACTGAGATTTAGCTAATTCAGGAGTTATAGGGATTTCTGAGTTTAATAGATAATTAGTTCAGGCGAGTTCGCCTGTTGTTTATCTTAGGTTATACAGGAGCCAACCGGAGGAGGAATCGTTCTCCGATGTTTATCAAAAGACAGGATTAAGATGAAATTGAGTATTTCATAAAACATGTCATTTCGTACGAGATAATGTTCATATCACAAATTCGTGCTGAATACGGATTTGTAAATGTCATCGTCCTGATCTTTAAGTTGTAAACTAAACATTGTCTTCAAACGTGAATCGACATGTGACTGCCCAAGTGATCTGTAGCGCCGATTGGGGGCGAGTCCACATACCTCAGCTATTCGGTTGTATGTTAGTCGATCGAGGACAAACATCTTGCAGATGCCCGAGGTGGTCTCAGGAGGAGCCCGCTCTGTACCTTGCTTACATACGAACTCCCAGGGAAGGTGAACCGCAGAAGAAGAGGAACAAGGAGAAAGTTGAGCAAACGCAAATACTTGTGACAGGCGCCCGACACCCCAGCCCGAGCCATGCTTGAATGACAGACGACGGGTCCAGAGTTTTCTGAGCAACATTTCTTCCCTGCTCCATCTCTAGTGTTGGGCGTTCTCCAGGAGGAGGCAAGAGTGTGCAAAGGTACCGTACTTTTTTAAAGTCCTTGGTATAGACCCGACCATGATAAGAGAGAAGAACAGAACAGAGGGACTATATCTCCGTCCCGAGGATTGTATGAAAAACACACTTAAGCAGAGCTGTGTTCAGCCAGGTGGGACGAATGACAAAAACCTTCACCTCAGGTGTTTCCGAACTGCTGCATTGAGGAAATTCTCGGACGCATCAGGTATGTTGTAGGTCCGTCAGATCGAGACAAACATCTAGCAGAGCCCGAAGGGGGGTTTCAGAGGATCCCCGCAACCTTGTTCATAAACGGACTCTCGTCAAGGAGGGGGGGGGGCGAACCCAGGAGAGGAAAAAGGAAAGTGTGAGGCACACGCTGGAATGAGAAGTGGAAATGACCCCAACCCTGGGGTCATTGTCACTTAGTTGTCGCTGAGCATACATTTTGGGGAAATTCTTCGACCCCACATCAACTTCATCTTCAACATTGACTTCTGTTCAGCGAGCCGTCCAACCTATCCATGTTCACTGTCAGAACGTTAGATACTCCGCCCGCCAGCACTTGGCCACTGACATCATGAACGTTATACTGAGGAGAAAGAACAAACAACTGTTACCACAAATTATTAATAATTCTACATTGGTAAGGAATTGCAATCACTCATCGCGTAGTGGGCAGTAGCTCCTCTGTCAAGGGAAGCACGCTTGCTCGCACGTCCGGTTCTATTCTCCACGCACAGCGGAGGGGTCCGGACAAGCTCAGGTATGCTCGATGTACGCGACCACGGGTTTGTGCAAATGGGATATCTGTGCATCAAGTCGAGCCGATTGACGGTTTTTTTTTGTCTCGCCTGAATGAAAATCAGGAAGAGCACAATGGTCACTTTGGCGTGTGTGTGTGTGTATGTGTTGTGTGTATGTGCACTCTTTCGTTAGCAGGATTTCTCACGAACCGTGAGGCCGAATAAAGACGATAATTGTGTGTGTAGCACCCGGGTTACGTGGACACCCGATCTGATTAGATGTGGGCAGCAAAAGTTCATTAATTAAGTGGGTATAATTAGCTCATTTATTAATTTATTTTCTACGGACGTCAGCAAGATTACGCAAGAACCGTATGTGCTACAGTGAGGTAGTTTACGAGCACAGTAGGACCTGGATGACAGGTAGATGAATGATTAGATTTTCGCCTAAAAATTGCTAATTAATAGTCTTATTGCCATTAATTATGCGCATTTTCAAGTTTGTTCGCGGATATACATTTCACGAAAACATACTCAGCCGGTAGATGTGGAGTCAGCGGAAGAACGAGTGAACATGGTTCTCCCCGAGACGGAAGAAAATGTATTTAAAGTGACGTTGAATAGTCGCTGTTGTGAGGATGTCAAATATGCTAATGAAGCGGTCTAATTTGCATAAGTATTGCAGCAATTTTTTAACGTTTGTTGGATTGGTGCCACAAAACATGTGGTAGATGTGATCATCTTTGACTCCTGCGCATTTTGAAGGTACAGGTGGGTCAGTAAGCCAAAACACCTAGAGGGGTCATTGTATGTGAGGGACTATTTGTATAATCATTCCAATTTGTCAACTAGGCCAAAATCAGTAGAGAATGCACACGATGAACGAGTAACCATAGCTCCTGTGACACTTTTATTGCTGTTATAAGCTGCCGAACGGGCAAATCCATCTGCTTACCCAAACCAATTTGATTAGGGTGATTTCTCTCCTCTAGCATTATTGCCGAGGGGGGAACACCGGTCCGGATTGCACCAATTTTGTCCTTACTGGTAGAGGTGGCTTGTGTTGCCTTATAAACAGTCAATTATATGTCCAAAGATGGGCAATAATCGATAGACAATGTGGAGGTTCCTAAAGTATATTTTGGGGACATTCTTGATGCTACATGGGGATAGGTTGTTGCTGTGTGGGGGACGCGGAGGAGGTTGTTTTTGCTGCCTGACAGGCGGGTGGAGGCAGGTCCGGTCCAGGCCGCTTGGAAAATAAAGGCAATGAATAATATGGAGGAAGGAGGAAATTTTGATTTTGAAAGGCCAAAGAAGCCCGGCCCGCTAAGGGAAGTTGGATTTTGGATCGACGAGGTTGAGTTGACTGAGCTAATAAGCAAAACTCATTTCAAATTGGGTATTTATGGAGGAGGAGTGGGGGAGGGGAGGGCAGGAAATTGAAGAAAAAGAATACGCATGGGAATGCGCCTATTGCAGTTGAGAGAGTCAAACTTATTGGTTCAGTGTAATTTAGGAAATTTCAAAAAAAAAATTGCCAAGGTGTTGTATGGAAAATATGTGATGTTGTTGGATGACAATGGTCTGTTGATTGTTTGCTGGTAGTGACTAATAGAAACCACCGATCACGCAACCAGGCGAACACTTTTGGCCAGGACGCATCGTATGACTTTGAGAATGCGTGTCAGATCGGGGCAGCGCAGGTATTTCAAATGATGCCGTATGTCACCAAGTACAAGTTCGGGCCACTTTGGCTATAGGCAGAGATTCCCCCATAGCTCTACGCACGGTCTATTTTTAAACTGTCCCCGCTTTTCGAAAACTCGATCCAACACCGCATCTCGTGCTTCAGATATGTTATTGTTGTTGAGTATGGGAAAACGTCTGTGAAATTCTGTCATGGATAGATAGTCGTTGAATTTGGTCAGAGTAGTTCAACAGACGGTCTGCACACGGAGTGTCCGGTGAAATGTCGCCGTCATGCCAGCTGCACTACCTACTTTATGCACACTATCTGTCTCATGCACTATCACTTAAGAATGAAACCTGGTTGGTCAAGGGCAACTGACTTGACTTTCACGGGAAGTTTTGCGGTCGACAAGATAGATTTATATAATATCTATGGTCAGCAAAAACGGCCCTGATATAGTATTCGATCAGCTAGCTAATACCATAAGCAAAGAGGGGTCGAATATTGAGTGTGACACAGCGGAATTAGTAGTTATAATTGAACGTTGTTGAAAGATACCGGTCTGTACTAGTAGCTTTCCAATGATGGCTCAAAAATGCCCATGATGACAACAGAGAAAACATGAAAGGTGTGCCAAGCGACGTTCCTGAAACATGACAACGTGTTGGTTTGATATGGTTAACACCGGCCACCAAAGAAGCAAGCTCGATGGATTGCTATTGAAGTGAGGGCGAATAGGTGTTAAATAGCTCTAATAATTGTTGAAGTAGCGCACCCCGGCCGATCGTATGTTCATCGTCTACTCCGCTAGGGTTTCTAATGCCTGATAGAACGATAAAGGAACTCTATCCACACCTATAATGCTGCGAAACGCGCAATGATTGGTTATGGGAAAATGCGGGTATGGTGGAGCACGGGAGGGATAAAAGGCGGAAGAAAAAGAAGGGGTAACCTGACCTCATAGCACCTAACAGCGTGAGCAGGGGGGCTTCAAGCCTCTATAAACTGCTGAGTAGAATTGCTACTCTCAATGGGGAGACGTAGGTAATTACGAAGAAGTGTGAATATTGAATCACGTGATTGCCAGTGCACATTATTGCACGGAGATAAGTGTATGGAGAGGTGTGTCGGTGATTACATTATAACATGACAGGAACAAGACAAGAGAAAAGTATATCAATGACAATCGGTATAGGCACGAGCCCGTCAGTTATGTTGTAGCTTTCACTCGTTACGCTCTTAAACACAGAACGTAAATAATGAATGACGTAAATCATGTTTTTTTTCACGAAGCGCTAATGGGTTGACGTTACGTAATCGAATCAACATAAAAAAAACCCCATCATAATCATATAATGTCATGAGATAACTTCTCGGTTATCAGTGCTGTAATTGAGCGTGTTGAAAAGAGAGGTTTGTACTGTCTGGCTTTGTCCCATATGAATGCATGAACTGTGACATCGTAGTAAAAGTGGCTTTCAAGGCGGATAAGTCCCTGAAACATGACACTTGTTGTTTGCAGATGGTTAATCATCGAACTCGAGAGGAGGACAGCAACCTCAAGATTGCTAAACCGATATATTTAACCCTTTTTGGCTTCTACGACCCTATAACTGGAATCCTATAGTGCCCCTCCGAATGTGAACTGTAGTATGAGTGTGAATATTGAATTCAGCCTAATGCTACTGCACATTATTATACTGAGAAACGGTTTGTAAGGACACACTCGTAATACACGTTTCAATCTTGTGGTTATGCCCTTCTTTTGATCTGTCTGCTTCATGTTGTAATCACAATGATTAAAAATGAAGGAGGACAGATCGACACGGGAAATCCACAAGATATTCGGAACCCGACGAAAAATGATCAAAATAAAAAGCTAGGGTAGCTATATGAATGACAGTTGGTAATGCGGCGAGTGTGCCACTCATTCGATTTGTGTGTTTTCCACTCGTTGACTCGTACCGCTCTATAACAACCGGAAGTAAAGATGAATACGTGAATCATGTTTCCACGAAGCGCAAACATACAATGGTGACACGTAACTCGCCATAAACATAATGAAAAAATGTCTTGTAAACCTATTCATTATCGTTCACAAATAAGGGGAATCCAGCAATATTGGGCTTCCCGCACTACATGCTCTGTGATTCACTTTACCTAGGTGCACCCCATCCCCCATTCCCCCCCCCTCCGCCGCCCACAAAGAGGGCTCTAATAGTCGCAGGTGTTTCCAGCAACCCCATCCTGGAGCAGTGTAGTTTAGTAGCGTGATCCGTTGCCGCTGTTAAGCGGCTCGTCGTTTGCCCAGTTGGACGGAATCCAGGATATCCACCGTCATTACTCGCTGGATAAGTGAACTCGGGGGTCGATCAAGAGAACGCTACGTGCACTGACAATTGAGCCACTCCCATACGGACGCGTGGGTTTGCGTGTTTTCACGGTACCCTCTCCCGCCAGAACCAGACAGTACGTGCGAGGAGAGGGGTGGAGATGGACCGGGCGGGGAGCATGTTTAACCCTTGTCAAGGAATTCATGGTACACCAATGTGTAACGCGAATGTGCGATGCGCAGTGGCGCTAGCGAAAAGGGTTGACAATTAGGGGGGTGTAGAGATTATTTGCCGACGGATTGGCCATGGTGACTGATTAGGGGGAAAGGCGGAGCTAAGGGTAAGGGGGTTATCCGATGTCGCCCCTCCCCTTGGGGACAAAGTCCCCTGATGTAATATTGAAAGACGATGACCTCCAGAATTTGCAATCTGGTGCACATTTTCCGACACACAACCAACCTTGTGAGCGTAATATCAACTGGCTACTCACCTAGTACCGCGTCGTGGTGTACCACACACACGGTCTACGCACGCTAAGAAAACCACTATTGAGACACTTGGAACGCCGACTCATTTTTGTCGAATTCCAAATACCCCAAGCCTGATTCTTACTGCAGTGTAAAGTGGGGAGCAGACACTCAATACAGGTATCTGCGCCGCAACCACGCACCGCACAGCAAAAATTGAACTGCAATGGTTGCAATGATAAAGTTTCAGCCATTTAGTACATCTTCTCTCCACTTATATCTCTTATAGGATATCTCTAAGTTGGGTAGTTTCCTGCTGGAATTTTCCATCTCAAAAAACTGGGGCATCGGTGCCATCTATCTTTCGCCTTTGTACCTAGCTATGCCGCTCGCATGATTCCCCGCCTATAAACTGAATACTGCATTGTCAGTCTGGAAAATTCTTTCTTCATTTTTTCAGCCAAAAATGGCTTGATTTTTTCTTTATGTATCTGTGGAATATAGGACGAGAAACAACAAAACTGTCAAAGAAATGTCAAACGCATGAAAAAATAAAATGTACAAAGAGAAACGCCTTTTTCCCTTTTGCCGAATTGCCGACCGACTCGGTCAAATCGTCAAATTACAACGACGGCGACGAGCCGGCCAATATATGTTTGCCGATTGCCATTCTCTTGCCGAACGCTGACTGCATTCGGAATAAATTAGATGAAGAGCCAAAGTCGAAATAGCGATAAGATTAAAGTTGACTTCGTTTTTTTTCATATTCTCTTTCATTCCATGTCTTCCACTGCATCACTTACTTCCCTTTTCCTTTCCCTTCCGCTAGTTCTTCTTTTTCCACCTCTCCTCTTTTCCTTTCTTTTCCATCCTCTTTTCCTCTCCTTTTCTCCTCTCCTCTTCCATCTTCTTTCCCTTCCTCGTGCTCTTTTTTGCGACAGACCAAAATTGCACGGCACGAAAGTATTGCTCGCTAAGCCCTGCTGATGCTGTCGCGTTAAAACGGTCCCATATATTATGTATTCAATTTTGAAAGCGAGAAAGAGAGAAGTAGTTGATTTCCACTGCGTTACCGGCATGGGATAACGGTGTGCGATAGCATATAACGTATTTGTATGAAGTGGGAACGCAATCTACTTCAACGAGGCGAATCACTGTTAAGGGCCTGGCGTTATTGCGTGCACAATGGGATGAAATAAATTCAATGTATGGTGGTTAGATTTGTTGCAGACACATTGTAAGCAGCTGGACCACTGTGTCTCTCTTGATGTGTAGTTCGTAATTAGAAAGACAATCCAGGCACCTCCAGAACAGTTTGTTGTTATTCTCTGTCAATGATTTCCTATTATGTGGGATCAACATTGTTCACCGCTGCCTAGGAAAAAATTCTATAAATATGTCATTATTTGAGTATAATTACATTCTGTTATCAGAATATGGGACTGATGGATGTAACAGTAATGCACTAATTTACTTTATCAGCATTTACACTGCGTCCATCTGCTAAAAAAGGTTTTTTTATTTAGTTTTTTAGTTACTGCAGCTGTCATGTCTTAAAGACCTTCGGGGATTCTCAACAATTGAACCGGTGTTGTTGGATTATAATGATGAAATTGCGTCAAGTGGTCACAAGTATAGTGACCCATGTTACAATAGTGAAAGTTGTGAAACGAATATATGAATGATAATTACGACTGGTCAGTTATTCTATATCTACTACAAGGGCCGCAAACCACCTGGGGTGTTGGGAGGGGGTTCCCCACAAGAAATTGTTCATCACTGCTTAGATCAGAACTTTCAACGGGTGGTTGCGCCCTCATATGATAATGGATAAGTCATACAAGTCATTCCCTTGATAATAGCTATCCCACTTCTTTCCTAATTCTCTCAATTTGGCGTCGGCCTGTTATGGAATATATGGGGTTTATGCTCAGCCTGGAAAATTTGATCATAGTATGCTACGATGAATACTGATGTAAATTTCATGCTATTCCGATATTACATAGACATACCTGAAAGTTGCTACACTGTAATCTTCACGTCTGATGCCGATTGCCTTCAATAGCATTTCGTTCATTTAATCCGTGAAGTTCAAAGACCAACCCGCTGCTGAATGTTAATTATGGGTTAATACATGCAAAGGTACTTTATAAAACGCTTTAGTCGTCAATGCCCTAGGACACTGAAGATTATGTTATGAAGTCTGCTCGCCCTATTTAGAGAGTGTGTAGTGCAAGAGCAATTACATCAGCTGAAGTTACATATACAAGTCCTGCAAGGAAAAACCTGTTTGACATTATTCAGCCCATACACAATCAACTGCTTTGTAGGTCTCGAGGTTCGATATGGCCGGCTCAATTGGCATGGATTATGCAGAATGATACGAGTCGTCAAAGTATGTCAATCAATAGAATATACTCAGATTCAGTGGTGTAGTTATGAGAGAACGTTGTGTCTCACGTATGGCTACGGAGCTTCACTTTTGGGTTTCGCATTGCTATAGCGAAAAGACAGACATTTACTCGGGAAGTATATTGTTTTTCTTACAAACTAGCTTCACTTCGAATATTGCAGCTGTACCCAATTAATTGCTTTCAAATCAGAGAAAAAAAAGTATTGGCCATGAAATTTTATGAGTTTTTACTGAGTACCAAGATTGAGTTTCTATTTCGTGCGAGGATTCTTTGGTTCGTTTCCCTGATTTTCTGTCCTTTCAATTGCTTGCTAAATGCTAGAAGTGACCCGTCGATTCTGCTTGTGTCTTGTAGGTCCTGTAGGTTTAGGCTCGTAGTTTGCAGATGTCGGAAAAATCACTCCGATAATGACAACATCTGGAAGGTAAGTTGGAGGGCCCAGCCGTGGACTAATGGTACTGGTCCATGGTTTTGAAAGAAAAATGGCAAAGGAGTATAGAAGAATATTGCTTGGAAACGGGTCTTATCGCAGAAATGCAGGTTCCGTTCGACTGAATCTCGATAGGAAAATAGAGAATAAGAAGGAAATGAGAAAGGAGAACGCGAACAACTTGACATCAGTCCTCATCACGGTCACTGGTAGGGTACTTGAACCACACGGGCGATCTCTCGTACATTCCGGAAGGCATACAATCGATTGACCCGAAAAAATATACGGGTCCAACTTACAGGGGTTCAGGTCACGTTTTTTTCCCGATAATCTTGAGTAAATTCGCGAATATAAAAAATGAAATGTAAAAGGGAAAGGTCAAAGAAATTTCTCACTGAAGCCACTTATAGTCACTTGAACCTTTGTCGATCTTTTCTCGCATTATCGAGAGGCATACTTCGTCGGATCGCCTGAGTTATAGGTTACAGAACTTCAGTGGTGAAAAATAGGAATCAGAAATAATGAAAGCAAACTGAATTTGTGTTGATTTTGTGGTAACACGGAGTAGAGCACTTGTTGTTCCTCTAGGCAGTACTACCCGGGATAGCCTCGAAATTGAAAGAGAGGCCATCACCTTTTTTCAGGAAGACTGCTTGCTGAAAAACTGAACATGATACCCCGAAACAGGACGTTATGGTGGCCCCTTACCAGAGTACCACCTCTGGTTCGGGTGCTTGTACAAATCAAGCACAAACGTCTGTTTTTTGTCTAGCGTGCTCGTGATATTCAGGGACATTTCACACTCTTTCATTTAAACAAGAGCGCAACAAAATGCGATGATTTCCTTTCCGTTCTAGAATTGCCTAGAACCTAGGAAACACCTGCCATGTAATGGGACCTTGCTACAAGGTTTATCAGACTCCTACCTCTGCTGATTCTTGGATGTCCATAGTCCTTGCAGACACAATTGAAATAGGGGTCCATGTACTCTCAGAAAAAATAAAAACCCATACTTTTGTGTTCAGTAGCTTATCGAATCGGTTTTTGTTGTTTTTGGAGAGTAAGGGGGAGGGGGGGCTTTGACATCTGTAGACCCTTACACGAACCTGGACAAGGCCCCAAAACGAAATTGATCATGCGCTCCAGATAAGTCAGCCTGCTAACACTAGGAGCTCTTTACAGGATTTACAATTAGCGTGACATGCGCACACATTCCCACCGAGCCATCATAAATTTGTTGTCTGTGGAAGCATTTTGGATGTGGATGCCCACCCCCCCCAATCCATCAGAAGTTAATACTACAACCAAAAATAGCTTCAGAAGTATTTGACACCAACAACTGTACCTGTATATATCACTCAACCCAACCAAAACCAATGAAGCCAATGTTTATTGACAGGCAAGATGATTCATCTCTTGTTCATATGACGTTTTCTATCAATTCCTCCTAGGACTAGTCCCCTCCTTACGGTGATAAAATGTGTCAGTTTGTAATCTAGGGAAACTGTTATAGCTATCAATCCTACATGGGTAGCTTCCCTAGTAGAATTTGAGAGATTAGAAAGAAAAAAAAAACAAAACCCCAACGTAACACTCGGGGTATAATGGGGGGGGGGGGGTATTGGAGTATCTGGAGATTAGCACTAATAGCGGGTCAATCTTTTTTCCTAAGGAATTGGAGATTGATTTGTAGGGTTCCCCGTGCTTTTAGCTTGGATATAAAACCTTACACCAACAAGCAATCAATATTTTTTAATAATTGAAGATTTAACATCTACGCGATCAGATCAGAACATTTATACTTCAAATGTTATTTATCAAAGTACCAGCTTCATTTTGCAACGCGTGGCAAGTATGGCATATATTTGCATGAGCAATAATTAACACCCACATTAACGCCCGGCACTAAGGACACCTCACATCAGAGGCTTTCACCTCACTACCGGGGGGGGGGGGGGGGACATAAGAATCTAACCCAAAGGTCACAAGGTCATTAGGTTCAAATTGAGGTCAAACGTCCAATGAGGTCAAAGTAAATCGTCAGATTGTTGTTTCATAAACAAACAAATCTCGACACCAACCCCCTAAAATGTTCCGTTGGGGAAATATATGCAGATCATTCTCCAGTGCTTAAATGATCTTGACCTGACACCATCAAGGATAGAGCAGGATACAGCTCTTCTCTTCCTTATATGTAACCCACTACATGATTACAACTTCTTATCTGCTTCCGTATCACCAATTATCGTGCTCAAACGCTTTTTGAAGATTTACCCCGCCTGACCTTGCAGCACCAGGCGCGGACCGAGAGATTTGTCCGCGGGGGGGGGGGGGGAAATCCGGAACCTAAACGGCCTCACCCGCTTTGGCAAGATGAGCGCAATTTATGGCCCCTAGACACATCTGCTACAATATTTGCTAAATCACAGCTGCAAACCTCTACTGAACTGCCCAACAAAAAAACAGTTTTTGTGTTAAATTTATTGGTCACTTTGGGGTCCATGGTTGGGTTCTGACCCCCCTAACGCCACTGCCTTGCACGACTTTCATTGACACCACCAAAACAATGGGCCTTCCCCTACAAGATTGTACACCTACCTCACCACCATGAACTTGTTACTTGCTTGCGTTTGTCAGATAGCGCGTGAAAGTAATCCGGTCCAAGCGGCACACACACGCGCAGCCCGGACATGACTGCATATATTCTTTTTGGCTCGCCTGGAATAAAAAAGAACTACCGAATTACCAGTCATATCATACGCTTATCACTCTAGCTGTGAAGGTGACTTCAGCTTTACTCAGACCTGTAAATACGCATTAGCTGATTGAGATTAGTCCACTGTAGGATAATAGACGGATCTACTGAGATATAATTTAATATCAGGGTTGTCAAGATTTTCCTATACCCTAACTGGTTTAATTAGGTGATTATATCAGTCGAGTTTTCCTGCTTGTTTAGTCTTCGGTTATATAGAAGCCTACCGAATCCGTATCAATGACAAGATTAACGATCGAATTGATTATGCTCATAATAGGTGTCATTTCGTACGTCATAACTGTCGGAGATGTTATATCACGAGTTCGCGCTGAAAGACGTGTTGTAAATACATTCGGCCTGGTCGTTAATCTAATAGCTGATACACGAACATGATAATATAATAATGTATCGAAGCTCGCCTGTCCTTCAAAAGCCCAATGTTAGAAATTATTTTTTTTTTTTTTGGACCTATACACGCAGCCGACCAAAGGGGTTATTGTGACGTAAGATATATTGCTGTATATTTCGAATTCCTGAAATATGTAACATTGGCATCTGCTTGGATGGTGTTTTGCACGAGTTTCACGCGCTTATAACTATGAATCCCCAACCGACAGTATAAATCGAAGGGAAACGCCCTCTCTCGGATCCTGGTGTAGTGTTCTATGACCATTGACCACTAAGGACATCGTCGATCTCTCTCGACTCAGAAATTGATGTATGGCCCAGGTTATATGTGGCAACTCAGCTACTGCTGTGTGTTCGCCGAGTTAGAAGATATCTTGCAGAGCCCAAGAGGATCTTAGAGTGGTCACTCTGCACCCTGTTCTCCATGAACACCCCCGGACGGAGGGGAACCTGGAAAGGGTAGAGAAGGAGAAGAAAGACCTCACTTTGTGGGAAAGCTTCGTATAGGTGTAAGGATCTTGTGTCCAAAAGACAGGACATTCCTGACCTCTGTTATTCTGATATGCTAACGGTAATATTCGGTAAAGTCCAAACCTCACATTACCTTGTTCTAGTTTTGGGTATAGGGCGAGGTAGAATTTTTTATGCCACAACATGTGACCTTCTGGCTTGGCGAGCGGCAATAGGAACATTTACCACTGCTATGGTATAATTCAATTCTCCCGACGCAAGTGCATGGCATTGAACGCCGTGTCACAGGCGTATCTGGGTTTGATTTGATATTGATTTGATTTGATTGCTTGGGGGGGGGGGGGGTTCAGGAAGCCAATTTGACTCACTCGTGGAACCCTAACCGAATTTTTGATCGTGGATGAGCACCGGCGGCAACTCGCCTTCTCTTCTCGACTAGTGCTCAGATGATATCGAGGCATGAGTGACACCAATCCTGCTCCCGGACCGCAATTTTACGTCCCCTCCGACGGACGCTCAGTGGGGGAACTCCAGGACCCTGAACCACTTTCTCAGAACCTGGAGGAGCGGAAGATGTTCGACGCTACTGCTCACAAAGGCCGCCTACTAGACCTCTTGCAAGTGCCCCGAAAACCCCCGTAATTACCACAAGCCCCCACTGCTCAACAGCAGGACCGGAACCTACGACCAGGAACACGCCAGTCGAACTGCAAATACAGCCACTTCTGGAAAAACGGGCCCGTTGCTGCTTCGTCTTGAATTCGAACCCGGACCTGTTGCATGCATAGCGACACTGATACCAACCGCTCTACTATTCGCCCGCCCCTACTATTCTCCCGTTTGGGAGAATAGTAGGGGGGGGAAAAACACCACAAAAATGTTTGCACGATTTAAAATGTGATATTCTGTACCAGTTAGTTTTAACCCTAAACCCCCGTAGCCTAGTTTCTGCTGGCTTGTGCGATGGCCGCCTGTCGTGCTGTGAACGTCGGGTAATAGGGATCTCAACATGTTGCGAGTATTCACCTTCTATCATGGATAACAAAATCCCATGGAGAAAAAGGACGAGCTGTTTTTGAATATTCATGCATTTTTATATTTGGTAATGTAATTGCTTCGCTCATGAAAATGGTTTATCTCCTCTGTCATTGGAGCAGAACTGCTCGCATTTTTCTCTCTATTCCACCCGACGGTCCCGAAATTGCTCACGCCTAACCCACATTTTGTTGTGGATTTTGTGTATAAATATCTAACATGTAACACCGAGTATGGTTCCCTGATTTTGATATGTGCTGTCAGGAGTTTTCCAACGAGCCTGTCACTTTTGTAAGTGCGCATGCTCACCACTGAATAGTTCGGGGTATAAACGGAATACTCATAGCTCTATCACTAGGGCCTACTTTTAACAGTCCCCACTCAAAACCGAACCAATTTATCCCATGCTTTACTATGTTAATCTTGCATGGAGGGGGGGGGGGGGGGGGGGAGAGGGGAGGCATCTGTAAGATTTTGATTCCTTGCCAACGGCAAAGGAATCTATGCGGTCACGCAAGTATGTGTGTTGTGTCCGTGTGTGTGTGTGTGTGTGTGTGTGTGTGTGTGGTGTGACACAGTTTGTTCCGGACTATATCTGGAGAACGCAAGCATGTATCAAGTTCATATTCGGCATGTGGGTTCGTCATGTGGTGTATTTGATTCCCAAAAAAAAAATATTTCTTCTGTTGCCCCGTCCGGTCACCAAAGGTCAATTAGAGGCCAAATCTGAACTATCAACACGGTCAATAACTCCTATTAGCACGGTCCTACCGCTGACCTTTTGGGACTATTTGCGATTGATGAGAATTGATCATATTAACGGTAATTTCATCCAAGGTCATCAAAGGTCTTAAGGGGTAAAAAACTAGTTTTTGTTGGCCATAACATGGGAACCAAAACCTTTGCCGTGGTTGAATTGCGCCCTTGTGATCCAATCATTGACCCCTATCCGTTGACCTTTGACCTCATGTGACCTTCCATGTTTTTTGGGCCGAATCAATTTTCGGTGGCCATTTTCGGATCTCAAAGGTACCTTCGATCGAAATGGTCCATAACTTGAACCCATGTGACCTCTGTGTGCGAAGATATCAGCGGTCAAGTTTTTTTCATTTGAAGTTAGTGCAGGTAGGATTTTCATAGTGATTTGTCATGGTGTTTTTGCAGAATCATGGGTCAAATACCTCTGATGATGGTGTCAAAAGGTCAAGGTCAAATCCTGCGAATATATGTTGCTATTTTTAGAGTTACACAGGCAAAAAAAATTAAAACTGTCAAGTTTTGGATATGTGACAGAGCTATGTGTGTGAATAGACACAATAAACTCCAGCTTAATCGCGGGCACTCGCGTTCCAAGTTACAAGAGGTCAAAGGTGGTTTTTGATACCTTTTTGGCAATAGCATCGGTGCAGTCTACTTTGGGACTACTTATGCTGTAGGCTGCGTGCCGGCTGCATTCATCGAGAGTAACATTTGGCATTAAAAAGTGTCTGTCATCAAAGGTCATTTGAGGTCACTTATGGACACAAAACGATATTTTTTGGAACAACTTACATTGACATTGCTTGGCAACGTTGAAATTTCAGGACAGGGGGTACAGCATGGTGGAGAACATTTCTCATAAAAACCATTCATCGTTATCAAAGGTCATTCAAGGTTCACGTTATGGGCATAAAACTCCCAAATAGTATGTGTTCCTTGCCACAACTTCCAAGTGACTCTTCTGAGTTGTGGTTTGTCATTCAGACACAGTGTATCCCTCTAGGGTTAATTTTTTATAAAAAAGGGGCACGTCATCCAGCCATTAAAGGTCAATTAGAGGTCAAAAACTAGTTTTGGGCCCCTAACATGAAACCATATGTCGGTCGAGGTGGGGAGGTGTGCCAAAGTGAGTGATCCCAAGTAGTGACCTACATCTGTGGTGTGACTTGGACCTCATTGGACCTTTACTTGTTTGGGCTGAATCAAATTTTTGTGGCCATTTTCGAATCTCAACGGTACCGTCCGATCGAAATGGTCCATAAATTGACCCCCAATGTGACCTTGTGTGCAAAGATAATGTGACCCGCTCTGCGTCTGAGTACACAAAACAAACTCCCTTTTCATCGGGCACTTGGTTCTCAAGTTAACAACACGGGACAAAGGTCGTTTTTGATACCTTTTTGGCAATAGCAATCGGCGTATACTTTGGATACTCATCTTGTAGGACTGCGTGCATTGCATCGAGAGTAACATATTTCATAAAAACGTCATGTCATCAAGGTCAGTTCAAGTCACTTATGACAAAAAAACTATGTTTTTTGGAACACCTTACAGTGTCATTGCTTGCAATGTTTGAAATTTTCAGGACCGTATGTATGTCATAAGGTATTGTTCTGGTCACAACAAGTATAAATATTGGCCCATTAATTACTACTACTGCGTTAATGAGTTATTAGCAATGTTATTTGTGATTTACATACTCTACTGCTCGTTCCCAGTAATTTAGTGTTCCCCTGCCTTCAATTGACTACCCAGTCATGGTCCTTTAAGATTGGCCAGCAGTTCTGAACAATAGCCATTTTATCACTGTCTGACAGCTGTCTGACGTAGTCTTCATTTGGCACTTGACCTGGGCTTTTCCCTCTCCTACTCCCATAAATAGCCTATTAACTAGAAGACAATGCCCCTGCACTGGTGGTCTGACAGGTCTATCTAGCCACTGACCTCCCCCATGACATTGGTGTTTCAGGGTTGGCCCTGGTTATAGCCTGTCTACCCTTGTTTGTTTATTTGGGTGGGAACTACATTATTCTTAATTTGTCTTAAAAGGCGTCATGTCTCCATATTTGCATAATTTGGTATCCCTTTTTTCAGTAGGCCTGTCCCTGCGTAAGTTTTCATTTAGTGTATTTGAGCAACTGAAGGGGAGATATTCCAATATGACCCTTAATTCACTTGAATATCTGAATGATTGGATCGTATAGTATTGAGAGAAGATCTCTTATCTCTGAGTTTTCTTATAATTATAATCTTAATAGTTTAATCCCGTGACCTGTAGTGTCCGGGATATTGATGGTTTTTGGGTGTGTAGCTGCCGCCGCCGTGACCAGTAAAAAAAAGCATGTATTTGGACACAGCCTAGTTTTAGTTGGGGATAACAGGCAGTTGACAGAGTGACTGAAAACTGAATATTACTGCTAAAGGCAGGATAACACAACATGAATAAAGTCAAATAAAATGATAAATTTTTGTGTCCAAAAGACGAAATCAACCCTGTGAATGTACGCTGAATGAGGTAGGGGTACATTATTAATCCAAATAACATTCATGGATGCAGGTCAGTAAGGCCAATGAGGGGTCATTTACCTTCGTTTTAAGTGCAAATTCAATTTTTTGTAAGGCATTTTTTTCCATTTTGAATCACACAGGTATGGGTCCTCACTGGTAACAGTTTGTTGGATCACTCTGGCCACAGTGTCCCTGGTCACAGCGTCCTGACAGGATGTGTACGTTCGTGTGATACTGATATTTCATGAGTGAGAGTAATGCCGTGTAAGGCAGTATATGGCTTATACTCAGGGGGGTGGTGGTGCCAGGCAGTGGCGTGCGCGATGTGGTGGTGCCAGGAATCCCTTTCCCTCAAATTCCCATACGTATACTGACCCAACTGTTGTCCCAAAACACCACGGTATCAAAATTTTCCTGAATTGGGGCCATGCCCGCCCTGCAATAGAAAAAGCATAGGCATACAGGGTGTCATTTTTGGGTGAATTCCAAAAACACGAAGGTCTCATCATCCAAATGGGTAGATGAACCCGATTTCCAAAATTGATAAGTGGCTAATAATCGTAATACAAGAAACAGCCAGTGTAAACCTTCTTGGCAACTTGCAAATTGGGCATAGGCCCAAACGGCCCAATCTACAAACAACATTTATCTGTCAGTATCGAGATCTCACAACTGTCAAATTGAGTGTAAATATGGGGTGTGTGAACACTGTGTGAGAGAAGTGTTGAACCCTGGGGGTGTCGTCTGTGAAGCACCAAGAGAAAGGAGCAAAACAGGTCAGGCTAAAAATAACAGTCCCAATCGACCCTCCACCCCTCCACTTGTATTCGAATTCAGTGCTCTCCGCCTAATAAGTAAGGATTGTGGGGAGGTAGGCCATGCATTTGCTTATTGCGTATATTGTCCTGCTGACTCATTTGTGTGTCCTTTGAACTCACCCAGCAGTGACCTTGTGGTCATTTTAAGACATGGATGAAGACAACCACAGATTGCAAACTCATTGACCTTGGGTCATATATAAACTCATCCAACCAAATTGTAATTGTGATATCCTAGGCAGTAGGCATAGGCCTAGGTTGTGTAATCTTGTATAGGCCAGCATTAGCCTAGCCTAACTTATAGACTGATATGGATGTACACCCAACTCAGCCAATGGTTGCATGTAGGTGAGGCCTCGGCCTGAGTCGATAGGCCTGAGGGCTAGGCCTGAGGGTTACTGTTTTCCACATGATTCTTCGTCCGGAAATCATTGTATAATTCCCCCAGGTCTTCATGTGATGCCATGCTCTCGGATCTGCGCCCCTTGCATTATCTCTGCTGACTCTCTGCTCTGCGTGGGTGCATAACAATGAAATCAGAGTCATTACTGCCAGCTTGCATCTTTACAAATTTGCATTTAATTATCAGAGAAAGTTTCATGTGCATCTGGGGGGAAACATCACCCCGGTGACAGTCATTTGTCAACTCAACCTGAATTATTAGGAAGAGAATGTCTCCCCCTTGACCCCTTGTCATTTATTAGGCGTTTTGTCAAGAAATTTATTGTTATGCTTTCACTAGGCATCTTTATTGGAGCAAATGTTGAAATTTATACAAATAGTTCATACAATTTAATCATCTCCTTGCATTTTCAATTGGAGCCCCCTTAGCCGCGTTTCCATGCACGCGGGCGGGCGCGCGGCAGCGACACGCGAGTAAGCGCTATCGTTTACATTTATGAACAATGTTCTAAGAACCTAAAACACCGGTGTTAGTGAACACACAGTGTCCTATGCGTCCGGTGTTTTTGATAATAATAATAATAATAATATAATATAATGGCAAAATGATAATAACAATAATAACAGAAAAAATAGTAGGCTACAACGTTCTTATCATAGCGCATATAACCCCTAGGTGCGGAAATTCGAAAAACGCCCCGCCCGCGCCCCTCTTGCGTGCGTGGCATAGGAAACGGGTCACTCGCCGTTGTCCTGCGTGCCCGCCCGTCCGCGTGCCTGGAAACGCGCTAAGATCATTGTGTATAACGATGACGGCCCTCCATGTTCTCGTCAAGCACCCAACATTACATTTTTTTATTATAACCACTCACCGTGACAGTACTTGGAACTGTTAAAATTCTGCGACAAGGGTGTTCAAGGACAAGGTGTTATAAAAGTTTGATATCGTTATATGGCAAGGAATCACTACACTGTTTGTGTTCTTGTTATTATATTCTCAGTGGGTTTTCGAAAGAGTGTTCTGTACACTATTTGTGCAAAGTTGACAGGCCAGAGGACCCCTATGACGTCTTACACGATAGCATTGACTGAAACTGCGATGAAGAGACCTGTTGTTATACTTGTTACGGGATTCCGTTTCGAACATTAGTGTGATGTCATCTATGTCACCCAGTACCTGACTTCTGCGTCGATCGGCAGCTAATCTATAACCGAATAGACTAATCATATTTATTGAACGTGAACTCTCATCGGTTAGTTGTAAGCGTTTCAAAGAGCGTTTCAAAAGTATAGGTTTATACTGTCCGAGCTTCCTTCTTGCATGATTGCATGACACTGTAACCACGTAAAAGTATTTCAGGGCAACAGTTCCTGAAACATGACCCTTGTTTGTTTGAGGTGGTTAAACAGGAAAACAAGACGCAGCCTGGATATGTTGCTATAAAATGAGGCGATATAGGTGTTAAATCGCTCTAATATATTTGAAGGAGTGCACCCGACGATCGCTGTCCATCGTCAAATCTAGAGGGCCCGACCGCCCGATATACCGATGAAAGGTCTTTATCCTACCACTCTGGGGCTGCGAAACGCGATCAATTATAGTAACTATGTGGTGACGCACAAGAGAGGGAGAAAGGAGACAGACAACAGGAGGGGGACTTGTCATTTTAACACCCAACGAGTGTGTGCAGGCCAGAAGAAGCATTATCGAGATTTGGGGGCTTTTCAATTTACGACCTTTAACTGGAATTTATTCCGCCACTCCGAATTGTGAGATGTAATAGCAATTGCGCAGTTGTGAAGTGTGAATATTGGTTTCAATTTGATGCTACTGCGCATTATTGCACGAGAAAGACAAGATGATACGGGGTTAATCCACATGATATAGAACCAGACAAGAGAAGATCGAAAGGAAGACTATATCAATGACATCGGGAATGCCGTGAGAGACGTCTGTCACTCACTGTTGTAGCCTCCCACCCGTACGAGCTCTATAACACCGGACGTAAAGAATGAATGAACTAAATAATGTTTTTACGGAGCGCAAATGTTGCCACGGTAAATCGCCATTACCAATACAGGAATAATGATAGTATACAAAATGATATATGCGATAACCGTCTCATTTTCGTACCAATGAGGGAACCCGTGCATTATTTTCTTCAATGATCTCGACCCTCATGTTAAATTTATCGGGATCGATCAGGGAAATTCCCTGGATTGATGGAAGTCCGCATCAACCAAGATTCGTGGAAATCCAGCATAAACTACGCCCGAAAACTAAACAATTTTGCATCGCTAATGCATTTGTGGCGATTTTCAGATATTTTGAACACAAGCCTGCGGGCTAATTAGCCGTCTATATGCACATCTATACGGAGTAGTCATGGTCGTTTTTCGATCGAGCGGGACAATGGGGGACGCACGGCCACACTCGAGCATACACCTCCACATAGGCCGCAATTTGAGCATGAGGGCACTCGCGGTCCAGGAAATTTCGCTGCGCAATACGGGCAGACACACACACACAAACACACACACGCACACACACCACCACACCGCACACACACACACGCGCGCGCGCGCGCACACACACAACAGAGTGATCACTATGACTTCTTCGAACAAAGTTTAGGCGAGGCGAACAATCTATTTCCGCAACGCAATATTCGGCGGATAGAGAAACTAGGGTCTCGAGTTCGCACCGGTTTCATTCTCATTTCCTCCGGCTATAATGTCTCCTCACATGCGCCAATTACCCTGAGCTCTCCCTTTCTCGTGTCCGTACTTCTCTCTTCGTCTTGTACCCACTCATATGTGTGGACCAGAAGAATTTCAATACCAGACAATCTCACTAACAGAGGGACGGACAGCACTGCAATTCCCGCCAAAAGTGACATTAGTATGTACAACCAAAATTCGTTCCTCGTCAATTGACTGATCATTGATTCCTTCGAACCACTGGGGCCCATGTCTGCTTATCATTCGAAGCGTGCCCCAGGATTGATATTGAGAACTCGAAATTGTTCGAAGTGGAGGTGGGGAAATTTCCGAGGCAATGCAATGCAACTCAAACAGGTATTGACGGCATTATTTTGGCAGTTCGCATCTTAGCAGCAACAATAAGTGGAACAGGTAGCGCATCTGCAGGGGCTTGGGTTTAAACCTATCGTGGACCGCAAAGAATGCTTTATGACAGTAACTGATTGTACAAATACATATAGACATTCGTAACCAAGGTATTCCTTCCAACGTTGTTTGAAACACATTACGGAGGCGAGCAATACAAAATAAGACACGATTATCATAAGATCATCTCCGCGTGTCATCACCGACACACTTTGCAACTATGAATCTATGTAAATCGAATGTCATAATCACCTAATAAAATTGCTCTGTTTACCTTTAAATACCTAATGGCCATCTGCACGCACGATTTAATTATTTGTATGGGGCCTACTAAAACCGGTTCCATCCACAATTACACACGAGACGGGAAATAACCAAATTTATCAGCAACTCATTGCCTACAAAACCGCCTGGGGTCAACTCGGCCTAAAGTATATATTCATGAATAGAATAATCTGCTGTCGTATTTAGAAGAAAGCACTTCTTTTAAGTGTCCATGTCATGTGATGCTGCCGAAAACGTCATTGTCCGAATTATAATATTACTGTAATGGGTTGGATGGGGGGGGGGGATGTTTAGTGTTGACTGTTTATTCATTCTCCAGCCAGATAGTATATTCACGATCCTATTTCCTCGGAGAAGTCCACTCCTTTTTTATGGGGTTTCGAGTTCCGCACTGCCTTCATTTCAATTTGATGAAAAACGAATACTTCATAGAAATGGAATTACCTGATCATCAGTACAATCTGTCTGTCTCGCCTTTATCATTGAGCGACGCAAAGTCTGTTTGCTTTTTCGTATCGCCAAGAGACTGGGTTCCAAACCCTGCGGAAAAGGGAATTCATATATGTGGTTGCAATTCTAGTGAATGATATCATTAACATTATTTCATTTTTTCAATTTTGTCAGTTACCTGCCTTTAGTTTATCGCAATGTGAGGACAACACGCCAGCATCAAAGAGCGTGTTACAATCACTGTTGAAGGACGATAGTGGTCAATACGTCCATATTGCTACTTCCATTTTTGCTTGATATCTTATGACTACTTGCTTCTGTGAGAAACGTGGAACAATTTCAATCCGGAGCGTGGCGGCCTGGATGATTTGTGACACTTTCTCTCATTACGAGTGAGATATCGCTTGTATTGCAGGTCAGCTTCTCGAAAGATGCAAACATTCTGTAGATGTTTCGCAGTCGCCTAGTTTTAAGCGGAGACAATTTAATTAACAATGTTGATATGAGGTAGGAAATACTGTTATCCGAAAATGAATACTCTCCGTGATTTTGAGCCGACTTTGCAGTTTGTACAACTCCTCACTCCATCCCCCCTTGACTCCCCCACTCACTCCCCCACTCACTGCCCCCACTCACACCCCCCACTCTCTCATGGGAGGAGAACAGCCTGGAAGGGCACCTAACCGCCATCCACCCGCTTCCAATTGCCGCGGCCTTCCACGGACAAGCGACCAGGCCCCCTACACCCTGATGGTACCCTCGAAGCAGGCGCCAACCATGAGCTAGCTAACAATTTGATTTGATTGATTGCTACGGGTTCAGGAAGCCAATTTGATCATCGGGGAACCCTAGCCGAATTTGATCGTGGATGAGCACCGGCGACAAACTAGGCCTTCTCTTCTGACTAGATGCTTCAGATGATATCGAGGCAGGAAGTGACACCATCCCTGCTCCCGGGACCGCAATTTACGTCCCCATCCGACGGAGACGATAGGGACTCCAGGACCTGACCAGCTTCTCAGAACCTGGAGGAAGGAGCGGAAGATGTTCGACGCGACTGCTCAAAGCCGACCGACGAGACCTATTGCAAGTGCCCCCGCCCCCGAAAAACAACCCCTCGCAAATTACCAAAGCCCACGATCAACAGCAGGACCCCAAAGAACCTAAGACCAGAAACACGCCAGTCGAACTGCAAGTACAGCCACTTCTGGAAAAACGCAAGGTGCTGATCGGCTGGAATTCGAACCCGGGGACCTGTTGCATGCAAGCGACACTGATACCGCGTACTATTCTCCCGGAAAGATGCGGCGCCAACCAGCGCTAGCCCGAGCTAAGCGGCGCCAACCATGAGCTAGACAGAGCTCGCGGCGCCAACCAGTGAGCTAAGCCAGAGGAGATAAGCGGCGCCACATGGCTAAGCCAGAGCTAAGCGGCGCCACCCGAGCTAAGCCAGAGCTAAGCGGGGCCAACAATGAGCAAGCCGCGGCACGTCCGGCGGTCGGCCCCAATCCATCGGATCCCGTTCATAAAAAGACACGGTGGCCAGGGTCGTCCTTAGGTAGGCGCGGCAGATACCCAACGCAGCACAGTGGCGATCGCGAGTAGGCAGCAACCATTACTATTCCCTCCCTCCCGAATGCGTGCTGATCCTGTAGTTGAGTACCGTTCATAGGGGTAGATGTCCACAATCAACTGAATCATGTCGGTGCACGGGATCGAAGTTTGTTGTTTGATTTATTCACACGTTTCGACGTCCAGCCCCGGGCCTTCAAACTTCAAAAAAATGCCTGACCTAGCTAGCAAAAGAAGCTGACCGACTCATCTTGTTCTCATTCGACTCCATGACGCTAGCTTGAAGACACTCGTTGTATTGTACTTAATAAGTCGGCCAGACTGCCATAGTAAGCTGTGAGGGTCCAATGTTTTTTTTTTTTTTTTTTACTAACGTTTGTCTTCCAGCCTAACCTAAGTAGATCTATAGGCTCCATACGTTGAGGCGATTATTCCGTTACCCTACTTCATTATGATTTCAGATATTTGAATTATAATAGAAATAATATATATAATATATTATTAATATAATATAATATATATATATAATATAATATAATTATAATATAATATAATATAAGATAATTTAATACTATAATATAATATAATATAATATAATATAATATAATATAATATAAGATAATATAATATAATATAATATATTTGTTTAACTATGGGCAGGTTATTAATATCACGTTATTCAGGGCTATGCCTCTTTCAATGCTTTGAGAAACTAGACATCACGCCAGCCTAAACCATTTCTTCGTCTTTCCCTTACTATGGCCTGATTCTGCTTCCGCTGCAAGTGTCGTTCACACCGGATCTTCGTTCGGCTATCCATAGGTTAGTTTTGAATTCTCGTTAAACGTGCATTATTTGTTGTTGTTTTATTTGCGAATGCAGGTCTTAGGGAGTGCTCTTTTTCGTTCTTTTCATTAACCTATGTGCTACTGGAAAACTTGTGTAATTTCCAGAAAAATTCACCGCTGCTTTGTATTTGTACATGATTTGTCAAGAGCCCGGAGATTATTTCACAATGTCAACTCCTCACCAAAGCACATTAATGTCACCCAGGTGTATTTTTTTTTGGTTAGTATGACATAATTTGCATACTGGATTGTCTTATGAATGAAAGTGTCACGTCTGCTGTCTGGTTAGTCTTGTAGGTTTTGAATATTTGAAGCAAATTGTTGTCTCCATATCATCCATGTTGTCATTCTGGCTATTATTGGTCTTTGACTGTTTTTTGTTGTTTTTGGTTAAGGAATTGAACATGTCACTTTGAAGTGTCTGCTTAGCCTCTTAGAGCTGCCTTGATATCACTTAGGATGATGCTGTTGTGAATGACTTTTTTCAGCTCTGATAATTTGTCGTCGAAGAGTGTGTCACTTGAACTGGTTATGTACTGCCTGGTTAGCCTTTCTTTGAAATGCCTTGAAATCACCGATGTTGCGGTTGTAAATAACAGTAACGTTTCTCAATCGTGGTAATCTGTGAAAGAGAGTGTAACTATTGGTTTCTTGACTAAAATGGTAATTTGTATTTTGTAATCGCTTTGTCACAATTGTTTGGATTTGGAAATTTCTTTGAAGAAAGATTGGAAAGTTTGTTCTGGACGGCTTTTTTTATTCAGTCGCCCGTTCCTTACTCTGCAATGTTTTTTTTTTCTGCTCTCTATTTGATCAACACCATAACACAACTTTACTGTTGTTACCATTTTTAATGAGGATTCGAACCCGATTGACACAACCCTTTGGTACGGGCTCTCCCCGTCAGCGTTGAAGTTCATTCTCTTACACCTTTACAATCATGGTGCTGAAATTATAGTCTCTTCTCTCAAGGTAACCAGGTGGTTATTCTGTGGTTCTCATACTTGTATCCTTGCAGTCATCCCTTATGAGCATTGATTCCAGTGATTGGGCACCTGGCCCGTTACAACCAAACTAAACCAAACCGAAAAATCAGTTTTCTTTCAGAAAGGCCCTTATGAGACACCAGCGGCTCGCAAAACACCTCTCGGGTATTGACATATTCGCAACGATTGCGAATCGACAGTGATGAATTCTTCCAGAAATACAACTTGGTCTTCTACAACAACTTCTCATCGCGAGTTTGAATGCTTTGCATTCTGGTTTATTTGTTCCTTCGGCTGTGAGCAGTCACGTTGGACATAAAACTTCTGCTCCTAAAGGTGGTCGCAATCTGTCCACTAATCGTCCTTTTCTGGAGGGACGTGAGAGGGCGGTCCCGGGAGCATGTTGAGATTGGCTAATAATCCTGCCTCTATATCATCCGAGCCCAGCTCAGGAAGAGAGCTAGGCGAGGTATCGATCCACGATCAATTCGGCCGGGGTCGTGACGGGAATAAGACTAGGATCAAGAGGCGTATGGTATGTGAAAGCCATTTACGTCAAAATGGGCTGGAGTTGAAATAGTCTACATGAGTTGCAAAGATAGATTAGGTTGCCTTATTACACGGCTACCTAAACCCGCATCATCACACAATCGACATGATTAACGTGAAACAATTGCGTAATAACAAATTGGTGGTGCCTACATTTATTCTTTTCAACAGATAGAGCCCTGTCAGCAAAAGTGTGGTTTTTGTAGGCCATTTGTGTTTATATATCAGTTCATTTATCGGGCTGTCATGTATTTGAGCAAGATTTCTTCAAACTCCACTCGCCCACTGACAGTCACCATTGCGCTCACCCCATCATTACACTAGGTTTCTGAAACGAGCAGCTATAGACCCTGTGTGATGGGGCTTTCGTGTCGGTGGCAGTCCTCGTGTTCATGGGGGATTTCAAAGGTTGACCCGATGTCCATAATCTATATGGATAATGTTAGCGGCACATAAAATTCCATAGACCACATGTAGGCTATGTAGGTCAGTTATGGTGTAATCAGAGTGATGTTTATATACAGCAACAACCGTCAGAAACTTCTGGTGGAAGATATTCCCTGATATAGCCTGATCGCTCTCCCAGCTGTGGGTGCCATATGGACTGCCTGTATATCCGTCAACCTTCTATTTATGTTAGAGATTATTGATAACAAGCTGGAACGATGCGATGCTTTCATGCTTGTTCGGAGGAGATATAGGGTCTTCATTACAAAGAAGTTTAGTAATGTTGAATAAACATTAATAAATCCATAGTTATCACATCATTGACTTCCTGGGAATGGAGGGGCGCCGAGGAGATGACTGCATGCTCGCCATACCCAGACAGAGGCCAGCCCGGGCCCCTAGCTAACCTCATGCTAAATATGAATCGATCACCCGGTCGAGTTGTTAACACGTGTAAGTATCGACCATGGGCCACAGAGCCAGTTTTGTGTTACGTGGTCTGATCATTGGGGCGGCCCAGGGTGCCAGATTTGTATATTATCGGTCGTTCTCCTTTATTCTACTCTCTCGATAGGTAAACCGGGCATCAACATATTAACGACAGGTTTGACCGTAGGCATACTTTTAAGTGCGCTACTTCCATGGCGTATGGGAATGACTCGGTAATAATAACGGCTTGTGTCAACTTCAATTGAGCCGCTAGTCCCAACTGTGGCATTTATCGCCCCATTTCACAATTGAGCTCTCATTTCGCGAGATATAGCTAACCGTTCCTTCTTTCTTCATGGATATTATCTTAATCGACAAGCGACGTGCGACAAGAGGTAAGACTGAACTTAGCAGAAGTAGTCGAGAGCCTTGATATTTATTTATCGATACTTTATATTGAGCATGACCATGCTGGCTCACGATCGAATAACGTGATCTTTAGTTCATTACCAGAATCGTGGTAACTTAATTATGCACGGTTGTACAGGTACGCGTATACTTGTTTGCTTTTCTACGTAATGTCCACGTCCGAAGTGCTCCTTTCAAGCACTTAGTATATTTATTGGTAGATAGTTCGTCCTGAAGTGAGGCCTTCGTGTAATTGTGGTAATAGGTTGCACTGTGTGGGATCTCTAAGATTCATCGTCTTGTCAACTTCCTTCACTCTGTGTGTGACATTCATCAGCGGTGCTTGAACATTTTTAATTATTCGGTAATTTTAGCGCTCAAACATCTTCAAATGCACGCACACGTGCGCACATAATTAAAATAAAATCGGTATTTCCGACAAACTGTGGGTCCATATTGTTCTTCTATTTGCGCTAATGTCACTAAGCCCCGAGTTCATCGAGTTCATTCATAGTTTGCGAGTAAGCGAGATGATTTATTCTGGAGAGTCAACTATTTTGTCCAGACACACACGCGCGCGCACGAACGCACACACCATGGTTGGAGGTCTCGAGGCCGGCCTCGGCCTCGGCCTCGGCCTCGGCCTCGGCCTCGGCCTCGGCCTCGGCCTCGGCCTCGGCCTCGGCCTCGGCCTCGGCCTCGGAGCTTCCGGCCTCGATTTTGGGCCGAGGCCGGGTCGAGGCCGGACAATCTTTTTTTGCTATTAAATAAAGAACAAATGAAAATTTTATGTCACAAATGATGCTTCTGGATTTGTTTGAATTTCGCGACAACTTGAACTAACGTAGCATACTCGTTATCACCCAAAAGGCTGCCGATAAAATGTACTGGCGCTGGCGCTAGGCCCTCCGTGCAATTCCCCAGTGCAGTGCTGGAGTGCCGACTGCCTAGCGAGCTCGCTGGCCATAGACATCTTGTACTGAATGCACTTGCACTGCGAGTGCACACATACGCATACGTATAGCTTTGTGTACTGAGCAGCGAATCCTGCACAGGCGCGCGGCCACTGTGAACATTCACTCACTGATCGCCCCCCTTATGTCGTAGCAGGAGTTGCGAGATGAAATTCTAGTTTCTAGTGCATAAAACTGCTGCATAAGCTGGACCAGTAGAATACGAAGAATGTGGTCTGTGCTGCAAATCGTGAATGTATTTTATTATTCAATATAAATTGATACGGGGACTTTGGCACAGTCCTAGGCCTAAAAGTTACGTCTGCACTGATTGAATTGCAATTTTGTATTAAAAAGATTAACTAAACACCAATTAGTACTATCTGTCAAATTAGCCTGACTGACACTGTAGTCTGTAGTGTATACATGAAAAAATCACACCACAATATTCTTGATTCCTTCATTATATTCCCACATGGAGATATTAAGGTTCTGTCTTCGCCAGTACTGCCGCCGCCGACGGAAAATTTATGTTAGCGCGATGACTCTCCAACGCATTTGTTCGGTTGACTTGAAATTTTGTTTGCACACATGTTTATCGAATAAAAATCTCGGATGAGTTCCAAAAATTGGGCGTCGCCCCACTACAAGAGGGCGGGCATCAGTGGTTTGGACCGGAACTTTTTTATCACTGATGTGCGTGTGTTTTGGGAACATACCGGTATGGCGATCCTTTTTAAACGATATATTTATATATAACGTGGTTTAACCGCCAGGCGATGTCTAGTTTGATTGACTTTAGTCAAAGGGATCTATGCAGTCATGACAGTGTGTGTGTGTGTGTTGTGTGTATGTGTATGTGACGCCTGATTCTTAACACGATAACTCGATCCCACCTTGGTGGATCAAGCTCATACTTGGTATCAAGTACTCTGCTCTATCTGCACTGGCTAGGAATGTGCCTCTCTGTCTCAGCTATTAGTGCGCCAGTGGAAAGAGTGTTTAGACATGGGGTGGGGGATAATCTGCACCATGCACACCGGCCAAGCGTTATCACAGATGTGAATACCTTGATGAAGTGCAGTGCAGTGTCCTAGCATCTAAGGTAGTACCTGTTGCCTGTGCCACTTATGAAGAGTCATATTGAAGAGTGTATTTAAGGGATGGTATAAGTTACCTTTATACAAATCCACAGCGGACAGTTTTCACAACTGGCATTCATATATTTCTTTTCATTCTGAGTACTGACTCAAGGATAAAATTGTTGCATATCAACTTGTGCTTGTTCAATCCTCATTTTCGGGATCAACCTTCTTATCTCCATATATTAATTATAAGACTAGCTGTAGCTATGGGGAAGACAAAACAACATTATTTCTGTATTTTAAACACAGGTAATTTAAAATTTTATGCTGTTATATTATTGTCCGGCATCGGCCTCGGCCTCGGAAGGGGTGGCCTCGGCCTCGGCCTCGGCCTCGGCCTCGGAAGGGGTGGCCTCGGCCTCGGCCTCGGCTCGGCCTCGGCCTCGGCTCGGCCTCGGCCTCGGAAGGGGTGGCCTCGGCCTCGGCCTCGGCTCGGATGCAGCGGCCTCGACTACAACACTGGCACACACACACACAGATCCAACAAATGTATTGAATTGTTGTTTTTTCTCTTATTACGGTACTTTTAATAAAAGCGATCATGGAACCGTGCTCCCAGTAGACAAACACAAGTTTGATCTAGATTTCATTGAATTATGTTCGTCGCCTGAAGGATTCTCGTGGGAAGAGTCAGCAGACTAATTCCCACACCCGGAATCACACAATGACAATAAAAGTCAGGTTGCGCATCTCACGTGATTCCCTAATGCAGCGGGGCGAGGCATTTTTGGGATTAAAATGAAAAATCCTCTCGCGGACCGTACTTCTGTTGAAACCTTTACTTAACAAACATATGCACACACGTCTAGTTCGAAAAATGCCGAAGCAAAAGATTATAATAATCTCACTTCAATGTAATCAATTGTACCATTTATGAGAATTCTTGAAGCTCGGATTTCCGTTCACTGCAAAACTCAAATAAAGGGGGGAAAAAAATCAGGAAAAACAATCGCTTGGTCAGTTCAATAAATTTAAGTGATTGTTGATCTGAAAGATTAGGGTTGATTTTTTAATAGGTCTGCTGCCACAAAAAAAACAAAAAAACAGCAGCGATAGCTCTCCGGTTTCCCTCTTTTGACTCTAATGTTTTGCGATATGACGTCGGTACGAGTGTGGCCACATTCAGAATTTGGTCATTCTATTCATCAGAGTATCGATAGTGAAAGTTGTGCCATCTTTCCATTCTGGTTTACCTCACCATCCTAATGTTTCAAATTGATTGCCGATAATAGCCGTCTTGTCGAGGAAATTGGATAGGCTTGGTATATCAGCATTTGCTGCTATCTCCCCCTCTCTCCCTCATCTCTCTCACCTTCTCCCTCCCCCCCCCCCCCCCCTCGCTCTCTGGGGTACGCTGGCCTGGTTCTGGCGAAATTGTGGTTACACCTAATATCGGTCTGGTCGTCACGATGGTCGGCGTACGAAGTTTACGCTCTGACCCGGAAGAGCGATGACACAGTGCAGAAGGATTTCACGATTAACTAAGTTTTAGCTGCGGGTAAGCAGCTCTACAAGTCATCTGTCTCTCCGTCCGTTCGTTCGTTCGTCACGTTCGGTTCGTTCGCCGTTTGTTCGTCACGTTCATTCGAAATTTCTGAACCGTACATGCATCAGGTTGAAATTGTGGGTGGATGAAGGCATGCCACTGGCTAGGATGAGTTAATTTGTTGCATAGTTTGTTGATTAGATGTTGATTAAATCCAATTAATACCCCCCAATTTGCAAGCCATTGAGCTCTCTGTGCCATGTGAGAGAGGGTGTTTACATTACTCATCCTCTGCAGAACAGTGTTACCTCAATCTATCAAAAGGTCCAGGTCTGCAGCCCTAGTTGACAATAAAACACAAGGGGAGAAAGGATTTGTCCATCAACACATCTCGCGCTAAAATGTGGCTGGTGATCCAGAAAGAGAGGTGTTTTCACATGTTGGGTATAATGTAGCTAATATACAGGCATAGGAATGATTTAGTTGGGGACTTTGGGATGGGCCCTGTCGCAAAATCATTAGGCTAATGTAACAGACATGTTCCAAGCCATTCCAAGGTGATGAAAGATGTACAGTAAAGGGTAATTAAATGGAACAAACAAATGGATTGGTGAGAACATGCAGTGTATTTGCCACAGGAATTTTTACGTCCTCAGCTATCAAGACGTTTAGGATTGTTTTGAAGACAAACTCGCCAGACAAAGGGTCCAACTGACACATGTCAGACGAGGGTGGTGCCTCAATAATGTCAATATCGTAGCTGTGAACCTCCCCAGGGAAGATTAAGGCAATTTCTCTGAGGCGTGACCGGTGATATGAAGGAGGATTGATTATAGGCAGACAGCAGTATGCCTAATGCCTATTCCTCATTATGAACAATATTGGATAAGTACTTGAGAAACTCGCAATCAATTAAGCTAACAGAAGGCGTCAAGGGCTACTCCACCTCCAAAAGATTACGGGTAAAGGCAGTGTTTTATGAATGACAATGAGATCGTTATAGGGGTTCTATGCGGCAGGCTTCAAATGCGATGATAACAAAAACTGTCCGTACTTTGGTGTGGAAGTAGGCTATTCCAAATCGGACAGTAGCCTGATTGTTGTTCGGCGGTGGGGCCGTATGAACTACAGGTAACCGTGAACCGTCTATTTACGTTAGAGATATGATAAAATGCAGAACGGTGCCGTACAGTCATTGTTCGTCAAAAAAGGATAGATAGTTTCACATTGCAAAGAAGTTCAGTAATTTTAAGTTGAACTACATAAATCCACAGTTATTTGGATCATTGCATTTCTACCATTGAGGGGTGCTCAGGAAGAGACTACATGTCTGGCATACCTACTGACCTAAACAGAGGCCAACCTCTAACCTCATGTTAAATAGGCATTATAGGTTGCCCTTCTTCATTCTACTGTGGACAAGAGAGCGAGCTTTGAAAGAGGCATAATTTCGAGCGCGTTCTTACTTCATGGCAGATAGGTGATGACTCTGATAGATAGAAGAGATAAGCTCGTGTCATTTTCGATGGGAACGTTAGTTAAAAACTATCGCATTCATCGCCCTCTTTCGCATCCAGCTGTCATTTTGAGATATCTTTCTATTTCTTTCTATATATATATTATCTCAACCGATATGGATAGCTTAGGCGCATCTGTAAGATTCAACGTCGTACAAGACATCGAGATCCCCAATGATTGTTTGCTTACGATCGAATAACGTGATCCATTCAGAGCTGTTTTAGCATTTTACTAGAAACGTGGCAACCATGATTACACAAGGCTGTGCAGGTACATGGACAGTATTTAACTTGTTGCTTTCGTACGGTACGTAATGGCTACACATGTCTTCCTATAACACACATCATGTTTAATGGTAGTTACTCTGAAAATAGCAAAGACTAGACTGAACCCCTCCCCCCATCCTCTTGAAACATGTAACTACTATTGACCTTTCTCAAAATATTGGAATAATTCAGTCATTTCAGTCGCCAAATAATTTCCAATGCACACGCACACGCAGACGCACTCACACAATTCAGTATTCCTCACAAAATTAGGTTCTTGTTATTATTTCACGTGTGCTCGTTGAATAGATCCAATTCCATCATTGAAAATGTTCAGTTTGTGACTGACGACAGTCAAATGATTTTGAATTTCGACCATTCTATATGTTCTGAACTTTGGACCACTACTTTGCAGAGAGATGGGTGGGTGGGGGAAGGGTTCCATCACAAGGATTCCATTATTATTTCTCTCTATACTTACAATCTGAACCTGTACATCTGTACAAGATGGTGTTGTGGCAAGTGGTCGTGGTGTTCTTCGTTGCTGAACCCATTGTGGGTTTTGGATCTTATTTACTTCCTTTTAGACGTTTATTCATGATTCGCTGTACGGCATATATGATCAGTTGTTGAATGAATATGAATTATATTAATTTACTTCACCGCAAAACTACAGTCACTCCTCGAAATAATTAAACTTTGGAGCATCACGCTTCCCTCAGGGCAGGTGGTTGATTTTCTAACTGAATAGACCTACTTCAACATGAAATCACGAGAACATCACCTTTCCGATTACCGTCTTTCATCTTTTGTGGTGTGACGTCAATTACGGACATTGCCCGCTCATAGTTCCCTTCAATTTGAGGACGGTATTCGGCAAGCTATATCTGTGACGAAGGTAACAGCAGACGTCAACAGTAGGCTGATTCGGCCTACATTCGGTAGGACCTCAATGTAATATGATCGGTAATAATTACTCAAGAGTGTTGTGATGTGTCCGACATAACTCGTTAATGGTCATAATTAGGTCCTTGTGGAAATTCTGCACCTGTGATTCTTCAAGTCTGGCCTCATTGGCCCTTTGGCATACGCTTACTCTGATTCTGTATATTTTCAAAGACACCCGCTGCATGTTCCTTTACTGTTAATACAGGACCGAGTAAAAACTACTCTGAAACCCTTTGGGTCAGTCAGAGCCCTAGGCTATATAAACATTCTGTTATTGCTGTTATGACATCCGCTGTGCCCTCATCTCATAGAGTTAGAACAGTAAGCAATTACATATCAGGGTCAATAACACTTCGTTGAAGTGGAGCTAACTTCGACATTATTTAGCTGCACATGAGCTTATTTATATTGGTGAACATGTGTGATAATGATCAAATCTGTTGAAGACCAGTTCATATCAATGTCGTCAGTGTTTTGAAGAAAATCCGAACCTGCTAATTAAAGTGAACATGCCGGCCAGCTCGTCTCAGGACAATCAGCAAACCAGCGCTGCTTCTTCCGTGAGAGGGCATTTACAGATTCGGCCACACGGCAGTATCAGTATTACTTACAACTGATCGGATTGATCTGGCCAATTCGACTGAAACGTTAATTTCTTGATCGTTGAAATTTTTTGCTGCAGGGCAATACTGTGAAGAAATTGGCCGATTCCGTATGTTTGTAATCCTAATTAAATTAACTTTAGTATCAGCCCAAGTTATCCGAGAGAGTTTCAAATCAACTTTGTCCAAGTCAACTTGAGTGGAATAACATACATTTGTTTTAATCAAGTATGTGGTGGCTTGGTGCTAATTGCCCTCTATTTGGAGCAAAAGCACATATGGTATCAGATGTATATACATGTCACAAAATGCGATTTTTCAAACTTATTCAACATATGTTCCCGAGATGGAAAGATAGACCTCGTATGTCTAACATGAACTACGGTATGAATGTAAACACCTTTTTGCATTATTTGAGTCAAACACCAATAATTGTATGTTCGGCACTGAGCATTTTTATCTAATTTCTTGCAATTATATTCAGTACTGATAATAACTATACTTGCACGTACTAATTAAACACATGTTTGGGAATTCACAGGCCACAGATATCACAGGTTCGTTTTTTCCTGTGTCTATGAGTGATTTGTGCGAGTTGATCGGACATCGAGCCCCAAATAAATAGGGTTTATTCATTATTTCTATGGCTGTATTTGGCTCACAGGACACTTGATCAGTTTTTGAGAATACGAAAACTCGTCCTGCAGTATCGAATAGACGAACACCGTAGAACGTAATACCTACATGCCGTGTTCCAGTTCATTCGTAATTAGAATAATTAACAAGTAGAGTTTCACCATTTGTAAGGATTTTTTTAACGACAAATTCAAGAACAGAGAGTCGAATCCAGCCTATGTAGATCAATCGACATAGTCAGATGATATACTCTATCCAAACGGAAGACTTTTCAACCTATTTCCAATTGAGCAACGTTGAAACCTTACAGAATAGTCTTAGCCTTATGCAAATGAATAGAGCCACGAGAAGAAACAGTATAATGTTGTTTCTTTTCCAAAACGACAAGAAAACGGCCTAAGTACGTTTGACGTGTACCATTTTCCAGCGCTGGTTGACAGAGTTGATATGATAAACTAGACACCGCCTGGCGGTAGACCGCCAACTTGTATATCCCCACTGCCAATAACCAGTTTCTATTTTTTTTTGCCCGTTAACTCCTGAATAAGCACATTTATTCAAGACTCAACCTTTAACCACATGACCAACCGACAGAGGTCAAATTGAGGGTCAGGGAGGTCACACACATGCAGGTCAATAATTATATCACAATGGTGAACCTTCCAGCCTTCACAGATATTCAATTCTCCAATTTGGCCAGAGAAAGAAGCGGGAAAACAGTTTTTGACCCCTAAGTGACCTCGAATGACCTTAATGACATGGCAAATTGTTATGAAATGGTAATCACCATGTGATACATCCACTCCTAGGAGCATTTTGCATTCTGAAGAACATGCCCAGTGCTATAGCCGAAAAAGTACCAAAATCAGTTTTTGACCCCTACGTGACCTTGATGACCTTCAATGACATGGCGGTTTTAATAAAAATTGTTACTCTCTATTGTTGATGCCTCAACCTCTAGAAGCATATTGCATTCCAATGAACACGCCTAATGTTATTGTGAAAAAGCTATTAAATTAAACTTTGACCCCTTGTAACTACAAAGTAAGTGTCCGATCGAAGCGGGAGTGGTCTCCTCCATAAAGCACACAAAGGTCTATCACATATCCCAAAATAACCAGTTTCTATTTTTTTTTGCCCGTTAACTCCTGAATAAGCACATTTATTCAAGACTCAACCTTTAACCACATGACCACACTGACGGAGGTCAAATTGAGGTAAGAGGTCACACAATGCAGGTCAACAATTATATCACAATGGTGAACCTTCCAGCCTTCACAAAATATTCAAATCTCCGATTATGACCAGAATACTTTTGACGGCCCTTGAGTCTACCTGAATGACCTTCAATGACATGGCAGTTTTTATGAAAATCCAACTCTCCATGTGATACATCCACTCCTAGGAGCATTTTGCATTCTGAAGAACATGCCCAGTGCTATAGCCGAAAAAGTACCAAAATCAGTTTTTGATCCCTAAGGGACCCTTAATGACCTTTAATCAAAAGTATCGCAATTTGACCTCGGATGACCTTGAAAATGCCACCATGTTTTTCGGGACCAATTACCCCTAATAACCAAGTTTCGCCAAAATCGGATTTGTTGCAAAAAATTACCACAATTTGACCTCGGATGACCTTGAAAATGCCACCATGTTTTTCGGGACCAATTGTCAGCCCTGAGTACCAAGTTTCCTGTAGATCGGACAAACTTGGAAATTTCGCGTAAAATCACCAAAGCAGAGAGCAGCAGACTTACGGTATTACCAGTTTTCGAAAGCACCCGAGATCTCCATGGGGTCAACCCGTGTACCAAGTTTCAGCTAAATCGAGTAAAGCGTTGGAGAGTTATCGCGCTAACGCGAAAATCTTCCGGCGGCGGCGGACGCGGCGGCGGCGGACGCGGCGGCGGCGGACGCGGCGGCGGCGGCGGCAAAACCTTAATATCCCCGAAGTGGGGATATAATTGACCAGGCATAACTGCGTTATACTCAGATAGTTAGGCCTACCGGTGTAATTGAAGACTCGTAATTCAATAGCGATAGAGGCCATACTCCTGGCTCATTGCCAAGACTTTAAGCCAGGGGTGTGACACAGTTCTCCTCCAAACAAATGGTCACTTTCTCCCAAATCTGCTCGATTCGTTGCCTCCAACGACAGAGAAGGGTAAGAATGTTGCAATAGTCAATTTCTTCTTAATCCCAAATCTCTTCTTCGATGTTACGTGCCAATTGTCCTATGTACCACTCGCTTTCGGATTGCCTGATTAAAAGGCGTAGGGGAAAACGCCATTTGGCCCCCTACAACAGTGCCTGATTTTCTCTTTTAGGATTCTTCCCCACCTTCCATGTCAAACGTCGGTGAAAAAATAGCCATCGTATCAGCTTAGCCAACACCGACCGTGGTGGTACTTAGCTTTGACAGCAGTGCATTACTGATTGTTCGTATAGGCTGATAGACGGATTTGTTGAGTTACAAGTTATTATCAGGCTGTCAAGATTTTTGGAACCAACCGGTTGATTTAGGTATCTTCGGTAATATGTCAGTAAATGTGCCTATTTGTTTATCTTTAAGTCATGAACGTCAGCCGGAGGTAACGCTCCATCCGTTATATATCGTAGGAAAATTGACGATGACATTTGTTGCCCTTTGTTATTTCATAATCGATTACTAACAGAAATGTTATGGGATCGAAGAACGGTGTTATAAATTTCAACGTCAGCTCACGAAAAAACCCATTCTTGGCTACAGTGTGTCTCCGATGTTATACACATCATTCCTGCAATGTCACTACTTGGACCAAAATGGTTATTTTAGAAGTAAGGTCTCTTTCTGTATATATCCGAATAAATGGAGATATGGACTTTCGCTTTTGTTTTAGATCTTGAGACGGTGCAGATTTTGTTGGGTTTTTTCTCTTCTCACCGGGATAAACACAACAACACCAAGAAGTGTTTTGGCTTTTGCTTCATGAATCTGTCAATGAACCAATTGATGGGAACAAAATTGGAACGTCCTCCATTCCACATTATTACCTACCACTGACTGACCTTGTTGCTCGCCCTCTGATCCGAAAAAACTTGTTACATTGGCATAAACTTGTCGGCTCGACATTGCATGATTTGAATGATTAACATGCTGTTTTAATCTTTCCGGCCGGGTTCGCCTTAAATGTTGGTTAGCTGGTTAAGCTGAACTTTTCCGCATACATATCCGAACATTTCCGTCCCATCCCGGGTCGATGACACTGTCTCTGAAAATTTATTTGGTCGGCTACGCTGACCCTAATCCCTAATCTATCCCAGCCCTAACATAAATAATAATTTATTGTAAATACCACTAATCGTCCAGAAAATACCTCTAAAAGCAGTGCACATAGCATTCACCAACGCAAGATAGCAATATAGATTCATTGGGAAAGCATCTTTCAAATTACCGACCAAGTGTGATATCGTGAGTTTATTAGGGGTCAGTATATTAGTACCCCCTTTTTTATTTTCCCTTGTCCTCATAGTTGAACGGCATGCCTCGTTTGTTGCTGAATAAAGCTCTTAGGAAACAGACTTCGATATTCGTCTTCGTTTTGAATGATGTTCCGGACCATATACACCAAGTAATTGGCATAAGGACGCTCCCGGACCTCCCGGGGGCCGCGGCAGGCCCCATGCTGCTAGGAGAAATCGGTGAAAATCAGCACGTATAGCTTTGGCAAATTCAATCATTTAAATAGGAAAACTTATCATGGATCAGAAATCCAGTAATCTTAATATGAAAACGAACAGTTGCCTTGGAATTATTCATTCAATGTTTATAAATGCGCTTTTCAAATCGAAAACTAGTACGTTGGGGGACTGCATCAAACCATAGTATCGTTAAAATGGTTCGCTTCTCCGCCATGGGGGTGCAGGCTGCTCGTTCTCTCTCCATTCACAATAGGTTGAATGCTCATGTAGCCTATCACGTTTACGATTTCGACGTTTTGTGCCTTTTTTTTTTTCCGTCGAGCTGTATGTGGATCGCGTTTCGTTCTTCGAATTTCTCCTACGACAGTGTTATTGATTAGATTTTGGTTGTTACGGTATTCCATTTCAATAATGACGTTCGAGTCTTCCGGAGATTGCTTTGTCTTTCGGATGGGAGGGGGACAACTACCCATACGCGGAGGAACCAATATAAACCTGAACACACGGGTTAACAAACTATACACACGGTTGGGTCTGATTGTTGATAAAGAGGTGCCATATAACCACCGATAAAAATATAAGGGTTTGTACCCTACCTCCATATGATATGAGTCTATGCTCGCATGGAACCATACAACATATGGCCAACAGTGCCGAGTTTCAAGGCGGGAAATCCATAATTACGATACTCGTTGATTGAGCTAGTTCACACCGAGTCCCGCCATGAATTGATGCCATAAATAGGCGACGTGACAGACATGGGTGGCGAATTCGTTGACTACTTCCAAACTCCCTTAATCACGGCTCTATATACATAACTTAGTGCGAGAGAAGCGAACTCACTCGAGCGTCGCCACCGTCCACAGCTGTTAGAGCCAGGTCTCAACCTTAAGGTTTCTTTTCAGAACTCGTCTTCAATCGTCAGGAGGAAAGGAAGACTGAAAGAGGATGATGATTGTCCATGTCAACACCTAAATCGGAGCACCACCTCAGCTCATCCATTATTTTTTGGTGGCTTTGGAAGGCCCTTTATTCTAACTAATCTATATATATATAGAATAGCACATTGAAGTTTCGAAATGTATCAATTATCAGTCTGGAGTATTAACTAAGGATCAACTTCGGGTGTGTAGGAACGCGGTAGAAGTTTGATGATGGAAAGTCTCTTGAATAACGGGAATGATTAGGGGGAACCTTATAACGTCAAACTGTCATGATTCGGAGAGAAACAGTGCGCGGCTGGTACCACGCTGATACAGCCTTTCACATAAGCCCTTCTAATGGTTGATTGTGGGTCAAATCGGGGTTTGACACAACATGGTTCTAAAGGTCTATATACTTAATAATTAGCGGCAATTTTTTTCAATATGAGGGGGGCACCACGTTTCCAGAGAAATTACTGTTGGCGATTTACGTCAATATTGGGACATTAGATCTCACGTTTCAAAAAGTTACAACGTATGACGAGTTATCGGATCTACTATACTGTTCATGCGACAATCTCACACTCTGTTTTATACGCCAATCTATGACGAGAACTGCCCACTTTTCACGTTGTACCTACAACTACAGTCTAGACTCTTGAAAATGTTGTGTAATTAGCAAACCATCAGGGGGTTTTTAAGGAAATTACACAATCGTGAGGTATAAAAATACTGCACAATTTGTGATCTTTTTACACAACCTTTCCTTTCTCACCATCGCTCCCACAACACTACGATGGTGTGCTAGTTACACATTGTATGTAAATCATGCACAAGATTTTCAACAGTGTAGGGCATAGCGCGCGCTTTGCATTACTTGGTATGTTGCCAAAGCTATACAATGGCAATCGAGAATTCCACACTCGACAATTGTCGCGCAGTCATTCAACGCGCGTATCTAAACCGCGCAACTGGTAACGTGCCTTCACTCTAGAACGGCGACATGGTTACAATAGTGGAAAAATCTTCGTCGCAGTCGTCCCCGTCGTGGAATTTAAAGCTCTCTCATTTAATTTGGAGAAACTGCGACTGATGTCCATATCTGCAGTCCTCCCTGCCCGTTTGGCTCCACTTGGAGTGCTGGGCAGTTCCTCATTCAAAACCAGTGGGACTGTAAGCGAGTGTTAAAAAGGCATAAATTTTTGAATATTTTAAATGTTGTTGCTTCTATTGAGAAAGCGATGTGCACTGCTGAACAAGAATTCAGATATTAGATAACTCTACTCAATAATTTGATCCTTAGCCCTAACGAGAACCACAAACAGTTTCTTGAAATACGAGCGGCAAATCAGGAAACACTTTGTTCAGTTGTTGGAAGCGCGCCCTGACTGCCATAGAGAATTGTTCGCGATTTTGTGTAAGCATGTGGCTGAATAGGAATAGTAATTGGAACATTTACAATGTTGATAAACACTCTTCGCCCCCGCCCATATAACACAACCCCGACCATTACATGCCTACTGTGTCGATTGTTTCTTTCGAAGATCCTTGTTACACAGGTCCTCACATTATTCTCCAAAACACAACTTTGTCTTAGCCAGAATTTCACCCCCATGACAAGTGTGTAGAACAATAAGCGATAACTGTGCTTCGTCAACACTCTATAGGCCCCTCTCCCTCAAGCTCGTGACACTATGGCAGTCTGTATCCTCAGTCACGCTATATCAATTCTTTCTTCTGATTGGCCAGTTGCATTGTATTGTATCAAATATACTTGTTAGGGCTATGGAACAGTGTTGGAAGACGCACTGCGGATCATCATCATGGCCTATCCCGTCGTGTACGAGATGAGTCGGCTCTTCTTAGCTCGGCGTTCGCTACAAAATGAAAAATAGGATTGGGTGGCAATGACCTTTCTCTGGGGATGGGACCATCAGATGGAGAGAGGCTAATATAATAGCTCGAGGAAAACCTAAATGTATCAGTCCAAATCGACGTCCAGACGACTTTTCTTTACTGAGCGAGACCTCTGAAGTGTATGCATGGATTGAGTAAATCGAACAACATCCCATCACGCAATAATATATGGTGTCATACTTGCACAACCCTGCAATACCCTTCGTTTTCTAATTAAAATGTAAACATCAATTCGAGAAAAAAATCTAAGGAGGGGATTGCTGTAGTGGGTTAGTGGGTGTTGGTGAAACTTACTTTGGTGGGAATAAGACATTCGAACTTTTGTTGAGTGTTCAAAACAATGGAACAAGGAAAGACATAAAATAGTTATTATTGTTGTTTCAACTGTGACGCGTTACGCTATCGCGCAATGGGGAACCCCCTTGATCATTAAAACCTCTATTGTATTAGTTATGCTTGCAGTTGTCCTTTAAGGATTGGGGTTGGTGTACCTACCCACAAATATTCTTCCGGGACAGTGTGCATCGACCCACACGAAAAAAGAATGATAGAAACAAGAGACTGAAGTGATGAAAAAAAGACGAATGAATATAATCGGGGCCGACTCGCCTCTTGTTCGCAGAATCATAAATAGAGCAATGATTCAAACTACAAGGCTACAAACGAAGAAGAAGGTAAAATGATACAGCCTAGAACATACTAGACGGGAAACAATAACAGCGTTTGTTGGGATTTTCTGTTTCAGAAATAGGTCCCACAACCATTAACCGGCTCACAAGAATGTTGTATGTTGCAGTTGCATTTTGAGTGGAGATTAAATTGAAACGATATAACAATTGTAGTGAAAATATCTCTATATTTCGATGATTCTGAATCACAGGATGAAGAAAGAAAACACTCACTGTGCGCTGTCGCGTGTGTTAGGGTACCTGATTCTTCAGACTGATTACGGCATCATCGATGTCATAGCAGGTGACAGTGTGCGCCAATACCTGCCTTCACTTAGGAACGCACACTTTCCACCGACTCAGTTCACAGCTATATCGAACGTCGTGGATTTTTTCCCATGAGATGCGCAAGGGAGAGGGAACTATATCGAACAATTATAATTAGTACAGCCTAACAGAAATATTGAAACCTGTTATGACTCTCTCTGTTCCAATCATTTTCGAATAGAGTGCTTGTTCAGCGTTGGGTTGCAATGTATTCTTGTTATTAGTGTATTTGTCTGGTTCATGAACGTTCAGACGGTCTATAGTCGTCTAGACAAACTGTCATGCGAACGTGAGACCATTCAGATCAACTGTTTTTTCTCATTTCATCCTGACGGCCTTTCGGGAAATCAAAACGTAAAGTTAAGATTAGAAAATTGAGAGTGCCTTTACCTGCAGACAAACTAGTCAAAGACACCTTTTATAACAGCGTTGATATCGCACAAGCGTGGTCCGTAAAAAGATTGAACGATGAAAACACATGAAAAGGGTGTTGTTAAATGTCTTCCACAGTTTGCAGAACCAAGTCTCGATCTGATTAATTGAAGCCGAGTATCAAATTCAAATATTGGGGTCGCTCGATGGGAACATAACTAACGTAATGTTTGTCGCCAGAGATTCCTGGTAAGTAATGCCGATAGGAAAATAACTCTTCAACGAAGAACATCGGTTAGCCGTGCAGTTATTGTGAGTTGTGAGCAATGACGAAATTGGTGTATATACTCAGTGTCGATTGTACCTGTAATTGTTTCGTTCTGTAATTTATTGAGCCTATTATTGTTATATGCTTCAACTGGAATGGACTGCATTGTTATTTAATATACATTATTGTGAGATTAAGTATGTAGGTAGGTGCGGATTCGATGTAATAGGAATGTGAAAGTCGCATTTTCACGTTGATATAAGAGCAAATAGAGTCCAACAAATACGGAAAGGCCAGGAAATAGAAAGAAAGATGAAAGAATATATCCTATAGATTTGTTCACGGAGACGCAGCACAAACACGCATTGTACACTCTGTTATTTGCCTATGCGTGCGCGTTCCATTTATTTGCATATCTTATTGCCAAGGAGAACCTTCCCTTATCTGCACATGAAAACAACATTAAACACTTTAATCGACCATGCTCACGTGAACTGGACATTTTTGGAGTCATGCCGAACGCCGCATTCGAACTCTTTGGGGTCTCACTTAAGGCCGCTATGATTCCATAGACGGGCTGTGCGGTATGAATGTTGAAATAGAACTTTGCCAGAAGCTTAAATATACTTCATACAGAATGAATGATGTGAAAGAGCCATGCGTTAGAAACTTAGGAAAGGCCCCCAAGGTAACTTGCTTCAGGGGGAAGAAATGCCGTAAAGTGAATTTTCCGTGATGCGGCATCCATACGGCATTGATGAAAAGGATCATTTTGCTCGCTCAGTGCACGTACGATTCTATTTTATTTATTTGTTTGCCGCTACGGAATCTCTGCGAACGAACTGCAGCTAATTCGGATGTTTTTTCTGCTCGCACTAGCGAGGATCCGTTATTAGCGGTGCATTATCGTAACACCACATTCGACTCTTAATCTTTTTTCCCTTTTGATATTTTTTTTTATATGCTTCAATTCCCCAACATCAATCTTTGAGTCGGAGTTCACTTTATTATTTGAGTAATACCTGTAGGCCAGCATTTAAAGGGTTTGCCTCTTGCAGTGGATGCAAAGAAGCTGAAAGATTTTACTATTGAATCGGGAAGAGACAAGCCTTGAGTAATAGCTAGCCCAATAACATAATAAAAAGGCTTCAGTGTGATTGCTGTGTCCAGGTTCAGCAAAAATAAGGAATTGTTCTGACGTTCTATCCTCTGTGATCATTGATGAATGGAACTAATAGGATATCGTTTGCCCATTCACAACCTTGATAATCTTCCCAACAGCAGAAGAAATAGCTAGGAGACATACACGAGACCGCCTGATTGCATTAGGAAGAAAAATTATACTGCAGTAAGGGTTGAGAACTGTGGGTAATGTAACATCACGGAATGACATTTCCGAGAGGAATAATATGTCATTGCTCAGGTCTTGAATGTGGGTGTAAAACTGCCAAAGTTGCTGGTTATTGTTTTCTGATGAGTCGTCAATGGTACTCATCAATCATTTAATGATAAGCAGACCCTTCAACAATATTTCTGTTGCTTGTTTGCGAGTACCATCCTTGCCTTCATAAAACACAGAATATACAAAGGCAATTCAGTCAATTGTGACTGATTCTTGGGAAGACTGACATTTTGTGATTGAATTTACTTGCTCGAAATTACCTGCATTGCGACGGAGCGACTTTTAATTTTATCAGTTGTAGCAGTAACTGTATACCGGCGGACTGTTCCGGTAACAAGGTAGGTCTGTGGACGCTGATGAGGAATCGGATCCAAATAATTAGAAGAAATTCGTCGAGGACATGACACATCCACTGAATACATCGGGGAATACTGATAAGTGGATTCCAACAGTCCAATGTTATCGCAACGGCAATGCAATACGTCCATGCAACCCATAAAGAAAAGGTCGGGTTCGAAATTTACCACGTCGGGGTCGGTTTCAATTTGTCAACAGAAGCCAATGAGAAAAATCGATTGCCGAAGATCCGAGCTGCCTTTTTTTCGGGGGAAGAGGCTATTCCATTGGACAGTAGCATGATTGCGTACGGCGATGAGTGCCATATGAACTACAGGTATCAGAGACTTCGATTTACGTTAGAGATATGAGTAGTCAAGGAAACGGTGCGGTACAGGTACTGCTCGTTGAACAGTTGAAAGGAGTATAGTGTTTACATTGCAAGAAAGTTCAGTTTCATTGAAGCTACATGAGCCAAGTAATTCAGATCATGGATTTCTAGGAATTGCGAGGTGCTAAGGAGGAGACTACATGTCTGGCATACCCAGACAGAGGCCAGCCCCTAACATCATGGGCCATTAATATAAAAACACGTTGGCATAAGTTCAGTGAGTTCATATCAGGGCGGGGGATCTATAGATACGTGAATCGATTTCAATGCGATCGCATTTCATCGCCCTCTCCGAAACTTATCCAGTTTCATTTCGAGATATACCTTTCTATTTCGTTATAGATATTTTAACGATATGGATAGGATATGGTAGGTATCTGTAAGATTCAACGCGCCACAAGAATTCGAGCCGTCAATATCTGTATAGATACGTACTTCACATTGAGAGTGATATGGGATTCACGATCGAATAACGTGATCCATTCGAAGCTGTTGGCATCTCATCAGAACGTGGCAAGCTATGAATAGCGAAGACGCGGACCGATCCCCCCCACCATCCCTGACAAGATGGACTATGTTCCGGAACAGTTCTAACAAAATGGGAATAACAGTCATTTCAGTCGCCAAATATTTCCGGTGCCTAGCTCGCACATAGCACAAGTCAGTATTCCACCGAAATTGGGTCCAGTTTCCATTTAATTGTTCTGCTGAATAGACCCAAATTCATAATAGAAAATGTTCGATTTGCGAGGACCGTGGAATTATTTTGAATTTCGGCCGTTTTATTTCTTCTTGACCACTATTTTGCGCATTTTCAGATGATACAAACACACACGGAGAGATCATCACGAAGTTTCCATTGTTATTCCTCCATAATTCCAATCTGAACCGTACCGTCATAGCTAAATCATCATTAGTACTCGATGACTCAAAGTTTAATTTGGACCATAGCTTTGCACACATGAAGGATCAACGTGAAGAAGTAGCGAACTAATTACGACAGAGTCAATCAACACAATGCCTATAATTAGTCGCGCCCGTTCCGTGATTCCAGAATGCAAAGCAATGTGGAGGATCAAATTGGAAAGTACCACCGCCGACGGCCGTACATACCTTCATTAATACTTGATTTGAAAAAAATACTCACACGCATATATTCCAGGCCAGATCATGCCGATCTCACTTTAAAGTTCCATCAGACTTTAGTTCATGTCCTCCTACTTCCAGCCACGAAGCTATACTCCCATACGTGGAATCCATTATTGACTGATGCAAGAACAACCAAGTGAAGGGAAAAATCCATGAACAAAAGTATTGGGCAAAACATCGTAAATTAATGGTATAGCCCGTGACGAAACATTAATAATTGTTGCGACCGGCCGGCCGTTTTGAAAATTCGCGAACTGATCACCATTCTCGCCAAGAATGGATATGATTTTTAGTGCTGTAACTTTGACTGCAGTTCTTCTTGTAGATGAGGTATCGAACGATGGCATCAGTTTCAATATCACTGATGCTTATTTTCTCGAATATTTCGAAGGATGGATGGAACTTTGTAATCAATTGCTAAGATTTTCATTCTTAGTTTTGAAAGATATATGACTTATTGGGGACATTATCGCTTAGTGGAATTATGAATTGATTTTAGGTGAGTAGGTAGGTGGGAGGATCGTGTTGTGCAAGTGGTCCTGGTGTTCTTGTTACTCATAGGATATTTAGGTTATTTCAGTATTAGCACTAATGACTTATAACATGGAGTGAGCCTATTTGCTAAACCATTGTGGGTTTTGAATTTTATTTACTTCCTTTTGGACGTTTATTAGGACTCGCTGTACGCATATATGATCAGTTGTGGAATATTAATTATAATAAATTACTTCACTGCAAAACTACAGTTACTCCTCGAAATAAATAAACTTTGGAGCATCTAAATTCGCTCAGGACAGGTGGTTGATTTGCTAACGAATAGACCAACTTCAACATCACGAGAACATTACCTTTCCGATTAACTCTTTCGTCTTTTGTGGTGTGACGTCAATTACGGACATTGCCTGCTTCATAGTTCCCTCAATTTGAGGACGGTATTCGAATGGCAAAACTTTATCTATGACGAAGGCAACAGCAGACGTCAACAGAAGGCTTACTCTGCCTACATTCGATAGGATCTCAATGTAATATAATCTGGTTTAAAGTCGGTAATAATTACTCAAGAGTGCTGTAATGTGGCCGACATAACTCGTTAATGGTCATAATTAGGTCTATATGGGAATACGGCACCTGTGATTCTTCAAGTATGGCCTAATGGCCATTTGGCATTAAGGTTTTCCTTCTGTATGTTTCAAAGCTAACCCCTGTATGTTCCTTTACTGTTAATACAGAACCGAGTAAAAACTACTCTGAAACCCTTTGGGTCAGTCAAAGCCCTAGGCTAGCTAAATATTCTGTTATGACGTCGGTTGTGCCCTTATCATAGAGCAGAACAGTAGCAATTACCTAGCAGGGTCAATACTAACTTTGACATTATTTAGCTGCACATGAGCTGATTAATGTTGGGAACATGTGCGATAATAGTCAAATCTGTTGATAGACCAGTTCATATCAATGTTGTCAGTGTTCCATATGGAAAATCTGAACCTGCTAATTATAGTGAACATGCGGGCCAACTCGTCTCAGGACGATCAGCAAACCAGCACTGCGTCTTCCGTGAATGGGTATGCACAGAACCGGCCACTCGACAGTGTCAGTGTACAAACTAATCAAATTGATTTCCGTGAGCGCCGATCTGACCAAAACCTTTTTTTTTTGTAGAATATCTTTGCTCTCGGCGATACTGTCGAGTAATAGGTGATTCCGTATGTTTGTAATCCTTAATAAAAAGACCTTGGTATCAGCCCGAGTTATTCAAGAGAGTTTAACCACTTTGGCCAAATCAAAACTTACAAGTACAGACATTATTTTTTAATCAAGTATGTGGGGGCTCGGTGCTATTTGCCCTATTTAATAGGGAAGGCACATATGATGTCAGATGTACATGTCCACAAAATGCGATCCTTGAAACATTCATTTTTCAACAAATGGAAAGATAGAACTTGTATGTCTAACATGAACTATTGAAATGTAAATTACATTTTGATATTCGAACCACATTTTGGAGTCAGATACCAAGAATTTCATGTTCGACACTGAGCATTTTTATTTAATTTCTTGCAATTATATTCAGTACTGATAATAACTGTATGTGTAATAATTACACATATGTCTGGAAATTCACAGCGCCAACAGATATTTCCATAGTTTTTTCCTGTGTTTCTAAGTGATTTTTGCGTGGAAATCCGACACCGAGCCCCTGATAAATAGGGTCCTTGATTCTTGTTCTATGACCTGTATTTGGCTCACAGTTCTTGAGGGTTCGGGCACTTGTTCAGTTCCTGGGGATACGATAACTAATATGATACTGCGTTATACTCAGAGAAGTAGGCCTACCGTGTAATTGGAGACTGCGCTATTTATTAGCGGTCTTTTTAAGTTTTTTCACCCAACACCACTACCACGTCACAGGCGGTGAGAAAATAGCAGTCGTATCAGCTTAGCCAACACCGACTGTGATGGTAACTTTAGCTTTGCTCAGCTATGCATTAGCTGATTGTCGTAGGCTAATAGACAGATTTGTTGAGTTACAAGTTAATATAGGCTGGGCAAGATTTTTGGAACCTAACCGGTTGAATTAGGTATATTAAGTAATATGCCATCAACATGTCTATTTGTCATCTTAATCATGAACGTCAGTCGGAGGTGCACGCTCCATCCGTTATGTATCGTAGAAAGATTGACGATGACATTTGTTGCTCTATGTTATTTCATAAACGATTACTACCGGAAATGTTATGTCGCAAGCTAAGATCGAAGAACGGTGTTATGAATTTCAAAGTGCAGCCAACGAAAAACCCTTTCTTGGCTACAGGGTGTCTCAATGTTATACACTTTATTCCGAATATACACTACTTGGACCAAAATGTTTATTTAGAAAGTAAGATCTCTTTGCTGTATATATCCGAATAAATGGAGATAGGGACAGTAGTTTGTTGGGTTTTCTTCACACCGGGATAACAAAAACAACAACCAAGGAGTGTTTGGCTTGTGCTTCATGAATGTGTCAATGAACTACAATTGATGGAAACAAAAATCGGAACGTCCCATTCCGTCATGAGTAGCGTACTCTTACCACTGAGTGGCCTGTTGATCGCCCTCTGAATCCGATAAACTTGTTAACTGGCATAAACGTGTCCTCGACGTTGTCCGATTTGGAATGATGATCATCTCTGTTAATATTTCCGGGTTCTCCTTCAAATGTTGGCTAGCTGGTTAGGATGAACTTTTCTGCATACATTTGCCGCACCTCCATATTTTCTGGGTCGATCAACACTGTCTCATAAGAATTTATATATTGGTCGGCTTCTGCTGACCTAATCCGTAATCCTAATCCCCGATACTAACATAAATAGTAAGTGAACCTACATACCACGACGCTCAGAAAATACCTCCAAAAGAAGTGCACATAAGCCTTTTTTTTTCTTGTGCAATATGTTTCATACTACTTCACTGTTCATTTCATTCACCACTCAAAATAGCAACAATAGTTTTAATTGAAAAACAAACTCGGATTTTCCGACCAAGTGCGATATCGTGAGTTGGTGCGGGGTCAGTAGTTAGTTAGGTACGCCTCTTGAATTTTTCGTTACCTTTTACGGTTGGACGTCATGCTCGTTCTGCGTTGTTAAATACAGCCCTTTAGAAAACAAGACTTCGATATTCGTCTTCGTTTTAATGATGTTTCGGAGCTATTACACCAATTATTGCATTAGGACCTCCGCCGGCTGCATGCCCCATGCTGGTTATGGAGAAATTCGGGGAAAATCAGCACGTATAGCTTTGCATATGCAAGCATTTAAATATGATAACTTATTCATGGATCAGGAATCCAGTATCTGAGGGAATGAGAAAAGTTGCCTTGAATTATTCATTTAATGCTTTATAAATGCGCTTTTCAAATCGAAAACTAGTACGGTGACTGCATTAAACCATTGTCCGGTTAAATGGTTCAGCTTCTCTGCCACGTTTTACGATTTCGACGTTTCGTGCCTCGCCGGAACTGTAGGTGGGATCGATTCGTTTTTTTTCTGAATTTTCCTCCTCTACAGTGTTATGATTGAATTTTTGGGCGTTGTTACGGTACGGCATTTTCCATTCATAATTACGTTCGATGTCTTTCCGGGGAATGGCTTGCCCTTTCGATTTACAACTACCCCATAACCGGAGGAACCATTATAAAACCTAAACATATCGGCTAATTGTTGACAAAGAGGTGCCAATAGTACCACACCGATAAAAGTAAGGGTTGTACCTACCTACATATGATATGAGTCTATGCTCGCATGGAACCATACAACATATGGCCATCAGTGCCGAGTTTCAAGGTGGAAAATCCATAAATACGATACTCGTCGTTGATTGAGCTATTAAAAACCCCATCCCGACCATGAATTGATGCCATAAAGTAAGGCGACGTGACAGACATGGGTGGCGAATTCGTTAGCTACTTTCAAAACTCCTTAAGGCACAGGCTCTATAACAATCACATTTAGTGTGAGAGAAGCGAACCCACTCGAGCGCCGCCGATCGTCCGAGCGTTATAGCCAGGTCTCAGCCTTACGGTTTCTTCTCGAACTCTCTTCAAAATTCAACGTTCACACTTCAAGTGGGGGCCACACTGTCAGAGAGGAAAGGAAGACTGAAAGAGGAGTGAGGAGTGTCACGTTAACACCTAACGATCGTGAGCAACCGACCTCAGCATATCCATTTTTTGTGGCTTTAAAAGGCCCCTTTATTTGACTGATATATATAATAGCATCTTGAAGTTGCGAATATGTATGCAATTATTGAGTCGGAGAATTTAAATAAGGTTCAACACGTGCGGTGTGAGAGACGCGGTTAAAAGTTCGAGGGAAAAGGTCTCAATAACGGGAATGATTAGGGGGGACCCTATAACGTCAAACTGTCATGATTCAGGAAGAAACAAAGCAGGCTAGTACCCCACGCATGAACAGCCTTTCCACATAAGCCTCTTTCTAGATGTGATGTGGGTCATCGTTTGACACAACATGGCTTGCCAGAGGTCGTAATTGTATTAATACGCGATTTCTCAAGTTGAGGGGGGGGGCACCCACGTCGGTCCAGAGAAATTAGTGTGTAGGTCAGATGGCGATTTACTAAATGTTGGGAGATTAGATATACGTTTCAAAAAGTTTAAACGTATGACGAGTTATCGGATTCTTACTATACTGCACATGCGACAATCTCACACTCTGTTTTCATACGCCGATCTTATGACGGGAACTGCCCACTTTTTCACGTCTCTTGTACACAACTACAGTTACACTTTTAAAGATGTTGTGTAAAAATCAGCACACCTATCCTGGTGTGTGTAGGAAATACACAATCGTTGTGTTAAATCTGCACATTGGGGATCTTTTAAAAAACCGTTCTTCTCACATCGCTCAAAAACACCATGTTGAGGGTGTGCTAGTTACACAGTGTGTGTTAAATTTATACAACATTTTCCAACAGTGGAGGGCCAAGTAGCGCGCCACGTTGAAGTTACTTTGGTACTGTGCCAAGCTATACATTGGCATCGAGGAATTCCACAACTCGGCAATGGTCGGCGCAGTCATTCAAGGCGCGTATCTAAACCATGCAACTGGTAACATGCCTCACTCTAGCAAGGCGACAGGTACAATAGCGCTACGACCATTAAATGCATACTGTGTCGATTGTTCTTTCGAAGATCCTTGTTACACAGGTCCTCATATTATTCTCCAAAACACAAAAAACTTGGTCTTAGCAGAATTTCCACCACCATGACACAGTGAGTAGGAACAATAAGTGATAACGGGGTGCCTCGTCAAAACACCACTTAGCCCCCCCCCCCCCCTCCCTCGGGCTCGTGACACTATGACAGACTGTATATCAGTCACACTGTATCAGATTTTTTTTCTGAATTGGCCAGTTGCATTGCATTGTATAAATATATTCTTTGTTAGCGCTATGGAACAGTGTTGGAAGACAACTGCAGATACAAGAGGCTAATATAATAGTCGAGGAAAACTTATAAAATGTATCAGTCCAAATCGGTCAGAGACTCTGAAGTTATGCATGTGTCTTGCGTGAGATCGAACATCTCCAATCACGCATCATCAATGGTGTTTACTGCACACCCTGCAAATATCCCATAGTTTTCTAAATAAAATGTACACATTAATTTCCGAAGAAAAAAAAATTAAGGAGAGATTGCTGTAGTAGAAGGGTGTTGGTGGAACTTACTTTGGTGGGATAAGACATCCGAAACTTTGTTGAGTTGTTCAACAATGGAACAATGGAGCACATAACATAGTTATCACGGTGGTTCAACTGTGACGCGTACGTTATCGCGAACGGGAAAACCCCTTGATCATTAAAAACCTCTATTGTATCCATGCTTGCAGTGTCCTTCAAGGATTGGGGTTGGTGTAGCTTACCACAGAGATTCTCCCGGGGGACAGTGTTGCATTCCACCCACACGGAAAAAAACGATAAAAAAAAAGAGATTGAAGTGATGAAAAAGGACGACAATGGAATATATATCGGCGGCCCGACCGCCTATTGTTGCAGAATCACAACTGAAGCAAATGATTCACAACTACAAAGCTACAAAAGAAGACGAAGGGACATGAAAACAGCATCAAACATACACGACGGTAAACAAATCGTTGTGGGATGCTCTGTTCAGAAATAGGCCCACCACCACTAAACCGGGCTCACAAGAATGTTGTATGTTGCAGTAGTTGCATTTTGAGTGGAAGATTAACAACGATTGATAAAATATGTACGTAAAAATATTCTCTAATATTTGATGATATTTAAATACAGGATGAAGGGAAAAAAACACCACTAGAGGTTGTTCGCGTTTGTTATAGTACCCGGATTCTTCAGCCTGAGACGACATCATGAGTCATAGCATGTGGACAGTTGTGGCGGCCAATACAGGACTTCACTTAGGAACGACCCTTTTACCGACTCAGTAAGGGAGGAAGCCAATCATACTGTCATAATAACACCAAAAATGCAACTCGTCGCGGCTTCTCAAATCGACATTGGTTGATTTTCCACAGAGAGGCGCAAGAGGGAGGGGGATCTCTCCACGATATGATTAATACACTACATACAGAAATCTTGAAACCTGTAAGACTCTCTTGTTCCAATTCATTTTGAATAGAGTCGCATGTTCAGGTTGGGCGAGTTGAATTTTTGTTATTATGTATTTTATTCGGTTCATGAAACGCTAAGACGGTCTACTTTCTTACTGGACAAACTGTCCTGTGAACGTGAGACCATTCAGATCAATGTTTTTCTCCATTTCATCTCACGCCCTCTCTCTCGGAAATTGAAACATCAGGTTGAGTTAGAAATGAGGAGTGCCTTTACCTGCGGACAAAATAGTCAAAGACACCTTTTATAACAGCGTTGAAATCGCACAAGCGTGGGTGTAAAAAGATGAAGCTGGAACAAATTAAAGTGTCAGATGTCTTCTCAGTTGGCAGAACCAAGTCTCGATCGGATTGATTAAAGCCGAGTATCAAATCAATCATTGGGGTCGCCTCGGTTTGAACATAACTCGTGATCGTCTGTAGCGAGATTCCTGGTTAAGTACTGCCGATATGGGACGATAAACTCTTCCACGAAGAACATCGGCTAGCCATGCAGTTATTGTGAGTTGGAGCAATGACGAAATGGGTGTATATACTCAGGTTCGATTGTACCTTGAATGTTTTGATCTGTAATTTCTGAGCCGGAATTTGTCTTGTTGAGGTGGTTCAACTGGAAGGACGTGTTCCTTAATTAATTACATTAGGGTAGGATTAAAGTAGGTAGGTAGGTGGGATTCGAGTGGTAGGAATGTTTAAAGTCGCATTTTACGTTGATATAAGAGCAAAGAGGCCAACAAAAGTATATGATGATGCGGAGAGACCATTAAAATGCTCATGTCAACGGTGTTGAGTGAAACTTTACGGGACGCAGCATCCAACACTGCATGATAGGCTACACTTGTCATTATGCCTATGCAGTGGTTCGAAATTTTTGGGGTTATTCAATTTAGGCAATGATTCCATAGACGTGACGTGCGGTATGAATGTGAAAATTGTAACTTTGCCGAGAAGCTTAATACTCCAAACAGAATCGAATGATGTGAAAGAGCCATGGGTCAGAAACTAGGGAAAAGGAAAGGTAGTTACGGTAAATTGCTTTATGGGGAAGAAATGCCATAAATAATTATCGGATGCAGGCCATCTATGCGCGATGAGGAACATGTAATCGTGACCTCGCTCAGTGCACGTACGATTATGGTTTATTTATTTGTTTGCCGCTACGGAATCTCTACGAACGAATGCATCTAATTTGATGTTTTCTCTGCTCGCACTAGCGAGAATCCGTTTTCTCTTATTCTCTTTATTTTTCCCCTTTTTAATATTGTGCCTATATTCTTCCATTTGCCAACTTCAATCTTTAAGCCGGAGTTCACTTTATTACTTGAATAATTACCGTTAGGCAGCCGTTTAAGGGTTTGCCCTCTTGCAGTGTGTTCAAGAACAGAAGATTTTACTATTGAAAATCGCAGAGACTCGCCTTGAGTAATAGCTAGCCCAATAATATAATCAAAGGCCCTTCCAGGTGTGAATTGCTGGGGTCCAGCTTTCCAGCAAAAATGAATGGCATTGTCTATCCTCTTTGCTCATCGATGAATGGCAACAGGTAATGAAGAATATCCCACTCACCACGACCTTGAATATCTGACCCAACGCCATAAGATAGAGGAGCTAGGAGACATCACACCGAGACCCGCCTGATGCATAAAGAAATGGAAAATTATACTTCACGTGATGGGTGATAAATGTGGGGTAAAGCTAACATCACTGAATGACATTTTACCGAGAGGATAATGGTGTCATTGCTGGGGTGTTTTAAAGGTCAGTAAATTTCCGTGGTTTATTGTTTTCCTGATAAGTTTCGTCAATGAACTTATTTATCATTTAATGACAGGCAACAATTATGTTGCTTGTTGGCCTAGTAAAACCCTCCTTGCCTTCGAAAACAGAATATACGAAGGCATTCAGTCAATTGTAACTGATTGTTGGGAAGACTGGAACTTTGAGCTTTGAAGTGACTTGCTCGAAATTACCTGCATTGCGACTGATGCGACCTTTTTGGCGTAATTTTACTTTATAGTTAGTTGTAGCAGTAACTGTATACCGGCGGACTGTACCGGTCACAAGTAGGGTCTTTGGACGCTGATGAGAATCGGATCCAATAATTAAAACGTAAGTCTCGAGGCCTTTCACATTCACTGAGCATATTGGGGAAACTACTGATAAGTAGGTATTCGTCCACAGTCAAGTTAGCACAAACGGCACTGCATTACGGTTCCTATGCCACCTCATTGAAGAAAAAGTCGGGTTCGAAATCACCACTTCGTGATCGTTTCCATTTTGTCACAGCAAGCAATTGAGAGAAATCGATTGCCGAAGATCCGCCCTGCTTCGTTTCTTCCTGGTGGAAGTCGGCTAGTCCATTGGACAGTAGCCGGATTGCTGTACCGGCGATGAGTGCCATATGAACTACAGGTATCCGGGAAACCTCGATTAACGTTAGAGATAATTGATTAAATACCACGGAAACGGTGCGGTACAGGTGATGCCTCGGAACAGTTGAAAGGAGGTATAGTGTTTTACATTGCAAAGAAGTTCAGTTTCAATCCAAGCTACATGAATCCATAGTAATTTAGATCATTGGATTTCTAGGAATTGAGGGGTGCTTTTTAAGGAGAGGGATACAGTCGGGCATACCCAGACAGAGGCCCGCCCCTAAACATCATGTGAAATGTTAGGTATATATGTATATGCGCTCCCTTTCTACTGTGGACAAGCGGGCCATCTACATATAAATAACACGTTGGCATGAATTCAGGTTGCGTTCTTTATTATGGCGGATAGTGAATGAATTGACAGAAGATACTGTATTAATTCCAATGATATTCGCATTCATCGCCCTCTTTCGCGACTATCCAGCTTCTCATTTCGAGGAACCTTTTATTTTCTTCTATAGATAATATTTTAACCGATATGGATAGCGTGAGGCGTATCTGTAATGATCAACGTCGCACCAGAATTGAGATCTTACAATATTGTGTAGCTACCGAGACGTCACATTGGGCTTACGAAACCGAATAACGTTGATCCATTCGAAGAGCTGTTTTGGCATCTCATCAGAAAAAACGTGGCAACTATTATTAAAACCGGGTTGTGCATGTACATGTGACTATACTTATTACGTTTTTAGTACGCTATACCCTATTGTGCTTCTTCCTGTAGCAATCATCATATCAATGGTAGTTACTTTCTAAATAACAAAGACTCGACCGACCCCCCCCCCCCATCCTCTGGAAAAAGGCGACTATTTTTACCCGGTAAACCGTTTATACAAAATTGGGAAAAGTTCCATTAAATTTTCCATTAACGTGGCACATATTATCAAAGCTTAAGCCCTTCTTCCAAAGTTACTATATACTCCGTCCACTTTAACAGACTCTAATATTACCGTCGTTAACCTATTGTTCTACCATATGGGGTGGAACGGTGCGTGTCTAATCTGACAAGTTAAGCGTACTTCAGAAACGCGCAGTGCGTCATATTGCCAATGCCGAACCACTTTGAGCAACCAGCCAGCTATTTAGGAAAGTTTAATTTATTATAAGTAAATGATATTATAAATGTACAGTCGCTGTTTCAGTTACAAGCTTGAAATAAACTGTACCTTATGTATCTAACGAGTTTGTTCTTAGCAATACCCATATTCATTCATTATAGAAACCAGGCGTATTAATTAGGCTATCAACTCACCCTTTCGCAGCAATTTTGGAGCAGTAGCTCACGTACCCGTGCGACTAAAATGTGGAATTCCCTATCAAGAATCTCGGAATGCTTCTCCTTCTCTTGCGTCTTTAAGAGAAAAATAAAAAGGGGGGGGGGGGGGAATTTCATCAGGCGCAACTTACTAGATAAAAATATTAATTGGAGTTAACCTCACAGACGATATAGAATTAATTAGTTTTATTTTCTTTTTTCTTCTGTAAATACTCATGCTAGTAGGACGTAATTATTCCTTTATCTGGGCCAGTACACTTACCTTGTTAGGCTTTACTGGCTTTTTAGTGTACTTACCATCGCATGTTCATATGCACAATTCTTGGTTTCCCTTGGGATTTAGTTTAGAGTTAATTATTCAATCTATTATAATATGTATATAAAGTTCTTTTGCGAAGAACAAACGATAAATGAAATAAGAATGGTGATTAATCGGTTATTTAGTCGCCAAATTATTTCCGGTGCATACGCCGATCGCAACATACGCACAATTCAGTATTCCAAGCGACATTTGGTCATGTTCAATTCAGTTGTGCCATGCTGCATAGACCCAAACTTCATAATGGGAAATGTTCAATTTGCGAAGGACCGTCGAAATTATTTGAATTTCGGACCGATTATTTCTTCTTGACCAATATTTTTGCGCATTTTAGATGAACACAACACACACAGAGAGATTCATCACAACGTTTCCATGTTATTTCTCTTCTCACTTACGATCTGAACCCGTACTTTCATTGTAAGCTTATCATCCTTTTGTACTCGATGGACATTGATTCCTGAACCAAATATCCAATTGAACGACACTCCAAAGTTCATTTTGGACCATTGCTTTGCACATGAAAGGAATCCAGTTGAAAAGAAGAGAGCGGACTAATTACGACAAAGTGTCAATCAACACAATGCCTATAATTAGTCAGCTCGGCCGTCTCTTGATTCCAATGAATACAAAGCATGTGTGTGGGATCAAATTGAAAAGGACAACGCCGACAGGCTCGTAATACCTTCCTTTATACTTTATTCGACAACCACTACTCACACACTATATTACAGGCCCATCATAATATGCCAATCTCACTTTTAAGTTCCTTTCAGCCTTTTCATGTCTCCTCTCCTTTCCAGCTCGAAGCTTACTCATACTGTGGTAATCTATGGTATTGACTGACCAAGAACAACAATTGAGGAAAACAATCGATTGAAACAAAAGTATTAGGCAAAACATCGTTGAATTCATTGAATAGGTCCGTGACGACACATTCATCTTTGTTGCGAACCCGGCGCTTTTTTTCTAATTCCGCGACCATGATCAACATTCTTTCCGAGAATTGATTATATTTTAGTGCGGTAACTGTGACAAGCATGCTTCTTGTAGATTAGGTATCGAATGATTGCATCCATTCCCATATCACTGCATGCCTTATTTTCCTCGAATATTTCGAAGGATGGATGGAACTTTGTAATCAATTGCTAGAATTTTCATTACCAGTTTTTTAAGATAACTGACTCTTGGGGACATTATCGCTTAGGGGATTATGAATTGACTTAGGCAGGAGCGGGCCACAGAGGGGGGTTATAATGACTCAAAAATCGCAAAAGGGGAGGGGGACCACCTCCCCGCCCCCTCGACCCACGCCCCCATATCCGACATCCATGCCAAATCTGCCCCTCCCCCTATCGTAAAATTCTGGCGCCGCCCCTGACGCTAGGTGGTAGTAGGTAGGTGGGAGGGTCGTGTTGTGCAAGTGGTCCTGGGTTCTTTGTACTCATAGGATAATTAGGTTATTTCAGTATTATCACTATTTACTTATTTCTATATCAGGGAGGTAAGCCAATTGCTAAAACCCATTGGGGGTTTGGGATTTTTTTATTCACTTCCTTTTGGATGTTTATCTATGACTCGCTGTACGCATATTGATCGTCGTGAAATAAAGTAAAGACCCACTAAATATGTGAAATAAAAAAGTGATTAAACTTAAAGCATCAAAATTCGCTAAGGTCCAGTTTGTAGGTCAGGTCAGACTGGTTAATTTTTTTTCAAGGAATAGACCTACGTCATGAACATTGAAATAACGAGAACAACACCTTTCCGATTACTCTTCCGACTTTTGTGGTGTGACGTCAAATTATGAAACATTGCATGTTTCATAGTTCCTAATTTGACCGGGACGGTATTCAAATGGCAAACTATATCTATGACGAAGGCACGGCAGGACGTCACAGTAGGCCTACTCGGCCTCCTAAATTCGAAAAAACCTGGATTCGTATATTTTAAGAAACAGTATGTGGGGCTATTGCTATTTGACCTCTATTAAAGGAAAAGAACATCTCGGTGGCGAAACGTACAGTCCACAAAATGCGATTTTTTGCACAGTAATTTTTCACATATGTTCCCGGGATGGAAAGATATAACTTGAACTGTTGAAAGGTAAATTACAAGATTGCATATTCGAGCCACATTTTGGAGTCAGACACCAATAATTGTATGTTCGACACTGAGCATTGTTATCTAATTCTTGCAAATTTAATCAGTACTGATAATAACTGTATGTGTACTAATGACAATATGTCTGGGATGAAACCACGCCACAGATATTCTTGTTAATTGTTTTTGTGTTTCTGAGTGATTTGTGCGTGTAAATCCGACACGAAGCCTATGATAAAATAGGGTTAAGAATTATTTATAGCTGTTATTTGGCTCAACCTGAGGGGTGTCGGCAATTGTTCTTCTGGTAGTATCGAAGAAGCTAAAACCCCGTTCTATTTCACTCGTAAATTAGAACAACTTAATGAGTAGAGTTTCACCATTTGTAAGGATTTTTCAACGACCACATTCAGAACAGATAGTCGAATGAAGGCATATGTAGATTAATCGACATAGCCAGTGATATACTCTATCAAAACAGAAGCCTTTTTCAACCTATTTTCAATTGCGCAACCGTACAGAATAGTCTCAATGCAAATGAATAGAGCCACGGGGAGAAACAGTGTAATGTTGTTTCTTTTCCGGAATGACACAAAACGGCCTAAGTACTGTTTGACTTGTACCAACTCTAGTTGATATGCATGATAAATTGACAGGCATAGGGAATGCGTCATACTCAGAGAAGTAGCCCTACCGGTGTAATTGCAGACTGTGGGTATTCAATAGCCAATAGATGCCATACTCCTGGCTCATTGCCAAGACTTTAAAGCCAGGTTGTGACCAGTTCTCCTTGAGTGAACCAAATGGTCACTTTCTCCCAAATCTGCTCGATTCGTTGCTTCCACGACAGAGGAGGGTAAGAATCGTTTTGGCAATAGTCAATCTTCTTCCTTTTCTTTCTTTTTTCTTCTCTTTCTTCTTCTCTTTCTACTGGGTCTCTTTCTACTTCAATAATCCCAAAAAAAAATCTCGTCTTCGATGTTTACGTGCCAATTGACCTATGTACCACCTCCTCTTTCGGATGCTGGTAAAGAGGGAAAAGGGAAACGTCTGCTCCTACTCACAGTGCCCATTGCCTTTTTTGAGGATTCTTCACCTACCACTGACAACGGCGGTGAAAAAAATGGCAGTCGCATCAGCTTAATCAACACCGACTGTGATGGTAACTTTAGCGATGCTCAGCTATGCATTAGCTGATTGTCGTAGGCTAATAGACATATTTGTTGAGTTACAAATTAATATCAGGCTGTCAAGATTTTTGGAACCTAACCAGTAGAAATAGTATATTAGGTAATATGCCAGTCAAATGTGCCTATTTGTTTATCTTGAAGTCATGAACGTCAGCCGGAGATGACGCTCCATCCGTTATGTATCGTAGAAAAGATTGACGATGACATTTGTTGCTCTATGTTATTTGATAACGATTACTACCGGAAATGTTATATCGTGCAAGCTAATCGAAGAAGCGGTGTTATAAATTTCAACGTCAGCTCACGAAGAAATTCCATTCTTGGCTACAGTGTGTCTTCGATGTTATACACCTATTCCGAATATACACTACTTCGACCAAATGCTATTGTAAAAATAATAGATGTTCCTTCTTTTTTTCGAGACAGGTGTTGTTTTGTTGGGTTTTCTTCCTATCAGGATTACAAGAGCAACCAAACAGTGTTTTTCTCATGCTTCATGTGTTAAGTGAAATATCACATTGAGGGAAGCAAACTCGGAACGGTCCCCATTCCGGCATTAGTAGCGTAGTCTAACCACTAAGTCCTGTTGATCGCCCTCTGAATCTGGTAAACGTGTTAACTTCTTAGCATAAACGAACTTGTCCGCGGGCATTGCAACGATTGGCATGTATGATCTCCTGTCAAGCTTTTCGGGTTCTCCTTTACTGTTGGTTAGCTGGTTAAGCTGAACTTTTCTGCATACATTTGAACCCTTCTGGTTAACTAGCCGCATATCCTACAGTTTCTGGTCGATTGCACACGTCTCATAAGAATTTATTTGATAGGCTATGCTGAGACCCTAATCCTTCAATCTTCTCCCCCCTTACTAACATAAATAATAAGTGATTATTATACATACCATTGATACCACTATCGATCAACTACCCCCAAGACAGTGGCCATAGGTTATTTTTTTTTCTTGCTGCAATTGTTCATAATCTTACTAACTTCACCTGGTGAACATTCATTCACCACTCAAAATAGCAACATAGGTTTAATTGAAAAAAAAAAAAAACTTCGGAATTACTCGACCAAGTGAGATCGCCCGCTTTGAGGGGGGTTTTTCGTTATCCATTTGTTGGACGTCATGCTCGTTCTGCTGTTAAATAAAACCCTTAAAACGACAAGACTTTCGTTATTCGTCTCCGTTTTAATGATGTTTTGGAGCTATTCTGCAGAACCAAGTAATCGCATTAGACCTCCCTGCCGCTCAGCCCCATGCTGCTATGGAGAAATCAGTGAAATTCAGCACGTATAGCTACGCATAAGCAAGCATTTAAATATGAAAACTTATCATGGATCAGAATTCCAGTATCTGAGGGAGAAAGAAAGTTGCCTTGAATCATTCATTCAATGCTTTTCAAATCGAAAACTAGTACGATGACTGCATTAAACCATAGTATCGGTTAAGTGGTTCAGCCTCTCTGCCATGGGGGTGCAGGCTGCTCGTACGTCCGCCCCATTCAACAAGAGGTTGGAAAATGCTCATGTAGCCTATCACGTTTTTCGATTCGACGTTTTGTGACAGCGCCACTGTATGTGAATCGAATTTCGTTTTTCTGAGTTTCTTCTATGACAGTGTTATTGATTAGATTTTCCTGTTACGGTATTCCAGTTCAATAATGACGTTGAGTCTTCCGGGGAATGGCTTGTCTTTCGATTGACAACTAACCCATAACAGGAGGAGCCAATTATCAAACCTATACACACGGGCTAATTGTTGACAAAGAGGGTGCCAATAATTACCACCGATAAAAGTATAGGTTTGTACTACCTTCAATGATATGCGGTTATTGCTCGCATGGAACCATACAACATATGGCCAGCATGTGCCGAGTTTCAAGGTGGAAAATCCATAAATACGAACGAAAGTTGATTGAGCTAGTTGAACCCCGAGTCCGACAAGAATGTGATGCCCATAACGTAAGGCGACGTGACAGACATGGGTGGCGAATTCGTGGCTACTTTCAAAACTCCTTAAGGCACGGGCTCTATAACAATCACATTTAGAGTGAGAGAAGCAAACCCACTCGAGCGTCGCCGATGTCAGAGTGGTAGAGCCAAGGTCTCAGCCTTATTAAGGGGTTTCTTTCAGAACTCGTCTTCAAACGTTCACACTTCAAGTGGGGGCCACACTGTCAGGGAGGAAAAGAAGACTGTAAGAGGAATGAAGATTGTCATGTCAACACCTAACGATCACACTGTATCAGATTTTTTTTCTGATTGGCCAGTTGCATTGTATTGTATATATTATTTGTTAGGGCTATTGAACAGTGTTGGAAAACAACTGCCAGATAAGATAAACTAAATGTTATCAGTCCGCAAATCCGACGTTCATACGACGTTTCTTTACTGAGTCAGAGATCTCTGAAGTTATTATGTGTACATCGAACATCACCCATCAGCATAATATATGGTTTAAGATACCCTTGTTTCCAATTAAAATTGTACACATTAATTCGAGAAAAAAAAAATCTAAGGAGGGGATTGCTCTAGTGGGTTAGTAGTTGTGGAAGTTACTTTGGTGGAAATAAGACATTCGAACTTTTGTTGAGTTGTTCGAAACAATGGAACAATGAAGACATAACATAGTTATCTATGTTGTTCAACGTGAAGTCGTACGATAACGCGCAATGGGAACCCCCTTGATCATTAAACCTCTATTGTACCCATGCTACAGTTGTGCCTTTAAGGATTGTGGTTGATGTAGCCTACCACGGAGATTCTTCCGGACGTGTGCATCGACCCACACGAAAAAAAAAAAACACGATAAAAACAAAAGACTGAAGTGATGAAAAAAGACGAAAAATAGATATCGGACCGACTCACCTCCTTGTTCGCAGAACACAAATTAAGGCCAGTGACGACAAGGCTACAAACGAAGACGAAGGTACGATGATAAGGCCTAAAAACATACACGACGGGTAAACAACGACACGTGTTGGATTTTCTGTTTGGAAAATAGGTCCACACCAATACGGCTCACAAGAATGTTGTATGTTGCAGTTGCATTTTGAGTGGAGATTAGCAACGATATAACAATTGTAGTGAAGATATCTCTATATTGTGATGATTCTGCAATCAAGGATGATTGTCGCGTGTGTATGATACCTGATTCTTCATACTGATGACGACATCATCGATGTCATAGCATGTGACAGGTGCGCCAATACCGCTTCACTTAGGAACGCACACTTCTTACCGACTCAGTAGGGGGAACCTGCACTATAATAACACCAGCAATCGTCAACTCGGTCACGGCTATATCGAACGTCGTGGATTTTTTCGCATGAGATGCGCAAGAGGAAGAAGGGCGAAGGGAACTCTCTCTACAATATCATTGTACAAGCAACTATACGAAATCTTGAGACCTGTTATGACTCTCTCCTGTTTCAATTCATTTCGAATAGAGTTGCATGTTCAGGTGGGGCGAGAATTTTATTTTTTTGTTATTATTATTTATTCTGGTTCATGAACGCTCGACAGTCACTTTTTTTACTGGAAATCTGTCATATGACGTGAGACCATTCAGACCAACTGTTTTTTTCTCGCATTTCCATCCTCACGACCTCTCGGGAAATCAAAACATCAGTTGAGATTAAACTTGAGAGGCCTTTAACCTGCAGAAAAAATAGTCAAGACCCCTTTTAATACAGCGTTTGAAAAATCGCACAGGCGTGGGTCGTAAAAAGATGAAGCTGAAACACCTAAAATGTCAATGTCTTCTCATTTTTCAGAACAAGTCTCGATCTGATATTGAAGCGCGAGTAGCAAATTACAATCATTGGGTCGGCTCGGTTGAACATCACTAAGTGATCGTCTTGTCGCAGAAATTCCTTGTTAAGATACTGTCCGCGAATATGGACGATAACCTTTCAACGAAGAACCTCGGCTAGCCGTGCAATTATTGTGAGTTGGGCAATGACGAATGGGGTGTATATACTCAAGGTTTCGATTGTACCTTGTAATTGTTTTGTTCTGTAATTTATTGAGCCGATGTCTTTGTTGGAGGTGCGCTTCAACTGGAATGGGAACTCGTTTTCTTCTTCTCCCTTAATATACATATTGTAAATTTTAAAGTAGGTGGGTAGGTGCTGATTCGATGTAGTAGGAATGTGGAAGTCGAAGTTTTTCACGTTGATAGAAGAGTAATCGAGTCCAACAAAATTATATGATGATGCGGCAAGACATGAAAATGCTCATGGTACATGTATACGGACGTTGAGTAACTTAACGAGAAAAACATCCTATAGATTGTGTTGCAGGATGGCTCATCATCAACACTGCATTGGTACGCCTCGTGTAATTATGCCTTGCAGTGCTCGTCCATTTTATTTGCAAATCTTATTATCCACAGTACCTGCCTCTATATCTGCATATTGAAACACATATAAGAACAATTTCATGGCCCAGTGCTCACGTGAACTGACATTTTTGGATCATACCGAACGCCGCTTCAAACTTTTGGGTCTCACTTTAAGGCTATGATTCCATAGACGTGCGGTGCGGTATGAATTTGAAAATCTAATTTGCCGAGAAGCTCAATACTTCAGACAGCATCGAATGTGTAAAGAGCCAGCGTTCAACACTTTATGTGAAAGGAGTTAAAACCTCTTGCTTATGGGATGAAATACCATAAAGTAACTTTACCCGTGATGCGGCATCCATACGGCAATTTGTGAAAAGATACTTTTGGCCTCTCTGAGTGCACGAAGATCTTATTTCATTTATTTGTTTGCTGCTACGGAATCTCTGCGAAGAATTGTCAGCTATTTGGTTGTTTTCTCCTGCTCGTACTAGCGAGTACTCCGTTATTCGAGGTGCATTATCGTACCCCACATCGAACCTATCTTTCCTCTTATCTTTTTTTCCCTTTCAATATTTTTTTTTCTATATGCTTCCATTTGCCAACTTCAATCTTTGAGTCGGAGTTCACTTATTACTTGAGTAATACCTGTAGGCCAGCATTTCAATGGTTTGCCCTCTGCAGTATGTGCAAAGGAGCTGAAAGATTTTACTATTGAATCAGAGCGACAAGCTTTGAGTATAGCTAGCCCAATAATAATAATAAAGTCTTCAGTGTCCACGTTCCGCAAACCTTAATGGCATTGTTCTGACTTTCTATTCCTATCCTCTGTCTCATTGATGAATGGCAACAGTAATAAGGAATATTGTTTGCCCACTCACTACCTTTATATCTTGACCCAACGCCAGAAGAAAAATAGGTAGGAGACATAACACTAGCCCCGCCTGATGCATGAAGGAATGGAAATTACTGCTTCACGTATGGTTGATATCTGAGGGTAATGTTTCATCACTGAATGACATTTTACCGAGAGGATAATGGGGTCATTGTTGCTGGGGTCCCTAAAAAGTCGGTAAATTGCCGGGAAGAACTTACCTGCAGTGCGACGATCACTTTTGGCGAAATTTTACTTTATATTTAGTTGTAGCAGTAACTTTATAACGGCGACCGTAACCGAACAAGGTAGGTCTTTGGACGCTGGATGAGATCGGATCCAAATAATTAAAAGACGTAAATTCGTCGAGGACATGTCACATCCACTGAATTATCGGGGAAAACTACTGATAAGTAGGTATTCCAGCCGTCCAAGGTTATCACAACGTCATGCAATACGCTCCTATGCAACCCAGTAAAGAACAGTCGGGTCGAAATCTACCACTCTCTTCGTATCGTTCCCATTTTGTCAACAGGAGCAATTTTGATGAAAATCGATTGCAAGAAGATCCGCCTGCATTCGTTTCTTCTGGTGGAATAGGCTATTCCATCCATTGGACAGTTGGCCTGAAATTGCTGTACCGGGCGGTGAGTGTCATATGAACTACAGGTATCCGGGAATCTTCGATTAACGTTAGAGATAATTGATTAAGTACAGGAACGGTGCGGTACAGGTACTGGCTCGGTGGACATTGAAAGGAGTTATGTGTTTACATGGCAAAGAAGTTCAGTTTCATTCAAGCTACATGAATCCATAGTAATTTAGATCATTGTATTTCCAGGAATTGAGGGGTGCTAAGAAGGAGACTACATGTCTGGCATACCCTGACAGAGGCCAGCCCTCATCATGTTAAATGTATAGGTATATATGTATATGTCGGCTCTTCTTTCTTACTGTGGACAAGCGGGCCATCTACATATAAATAACTCGTTGGCATACTTTCAGTTGCGTTCTCATATCATGGCGGATAGTAAATGAATCTAATGGATACTTGTATCAATTTCGATGCTATCGCATTTCATATCGGCCCCTCTTTCGCAACTTATCCAGCTCTCATGTCGAGATATACCTTTCTATTCTGATTTTCTTTTATAGATAATATTTTACTCGATAATATAGATAGGTAGGCGTATCTGTAAGATTCAACGTCGCATTCGAAGCTGTTTGGCATCTCATCAGAAACGTGACAAATATAATTTCACCGAGTTGTGCAAGTGATGTATACTTACTTTTTTTAACGTAAACTATCCTATGCTTCTTTCTTCCTGTTGCCATCATCAGTAATCAAATGGTAGTTACTCTGAATAGCAAATACTCGACCGACAACCCCCCCCCCCCCCCATCTCTTGAAAAGGTGCCGTTTCTGGTAACCGTTCTAACAAGATGGGAAATAATTCGGTCATTTCAGTCGCCAAATATTTCCAATGCATGCGCTCGCACAAACGCACATTCCCAGTATTTTCCAACGCGAAATTAGGTCCATGTTTTTATTTCAATTGTGCCTGCTGAATAGACCCAAACTTCATGATGGGAAATGTTCAATTTGCGAGGATCGTCAAGTTATTTTGAATTTCGGCCATTTTATTTACCTCTTGACCACTATTTGCGCATTTCCATAAAAACTCAACACCATCACACACAAGATTCACCACAACGTTTCTGTTATTTCTATCTATACTTACATCGAACCCGCCTTCATTAGTAAGCTACCTCATCCGTTGTAACTCGATGTCATATGATCATGAACCAATATCCCAATTGAACGACACTCAAGTTCATTTTGGACCATATGCTTTGCACACATGAAGGATCCACGTGAGGAGAAGGTAGCGGACTAATTACGACAAAGAGTCAATCAACACAATGCCTATAATTAGTTTCAGCTCGTAGCGTTCTCGTGATTCCAGAATGCAGAGCATGTGTTGGAAAGTACCACCGCCGACGGCCGTACATACCTTCCTTAATACTTTATTCGACAACACATACTCACACACATATATTACAAAGGCCCATATTAGCCAATCTCATTGAAAGTTCCATTCATCCTTATTTCATTCCTCTTTTTATGCTGCGGGAGAGCAGCTCTACAAGTCATCATGTCTCTCCGTCCGTTCGTTCGTTCGTTCGTTCGTTCATCCCTTCTGTTCGTCACGTCCTTTCATACTTTAACCAGACATGCGATCAGTTGAAACTTGGTGGGTTGGATGAAGCTTGCTACTTGCTAGCCTCAGCTACATTTATGTTCGCATAGTGTTATTAGCTTTTAATTAAATCCAATTAATTACACCACCCCAATTTCCACTTTAAATGTGAGCTCTCCCCTGCTAGCAGACAGTTTGCTTTACATTACCTTAAGACTACTTACTCCATCCTCTGCTGACAGTGTTTACCTTACCTATCAGAAGGTCCAGTTCTGCGAATAGTTGACAACAAAACCTATTTTTGTCCCGGGGTGTTGATCTGTCTTTCATTCATTTTTCATCGCATCTCGCACTAGTTTACATTAGACCCTGCCTCCACAGGATTTGTTTACATTACATCTCGATCTCGGTCCAATTCCTCAGTGGTGACCTAGAAATGTGGGCTTGCGCCCTCCCCCCCCCCCCCCCCCCACCTTAATGCTGTTTGATGGTAACTTGTGGAGTGGTTCAACTATAACTATGAAGTGTCAACAATTTTTGTATTCATTTTATGTTGGGAAGTGTGTTTCCACTGTTCACTGCCACAGGCTTAGGAATGGGCAACTGCTAGCAATGATTAGGCTAATGTGGTAGACATGTTCCAAGTCATTCCATGAGTTATGACAGATGTCAATAGAGGTCAGTTGAATGTGAACAAACAATAAATGTGAAATGACGAAAAAATGCAGTGTATTTGCCACGAGAGTTTTGCTGTCAGCACTACCAAGACGTTCCGACTTGCACCTGTTTAGTCCCAAGAAACTATACTCATACTGGGCCATCAATTGTAATGATAAAAAAAAAATCCATTGTACCAAGTACTAGGCCAAACTTCGTAATCTCGTGGAATAGGTCTCGTGATGAAATATTCATATTGTTGCGTCCGGCTGGCTTTTTTTTTTCTAAATTCGCGAACTGATCAAGCTCTCTCAAGAATGGATATGATTTGGGTGCTGTAACTTCAGTTGGGTGCTATAACTGAAGTTCCTCTTATAGATGAGGTATCGAACGATGGCATCCATTTTCAATATCACTGATGCTTATTTTCTCGAATATTTCAAAGGATGGATGGAACTTTAATGTAACCAATTGCCAATATTCTGCTCGGATTTTAATTTAGCTTTGCGAGATAACTGACTATTGGGACATCATCGCTTAGTGCTTAGTGGAATTTAGGAATGATTTGAGTGAGAGGTTAGGTGGGAGGGGGTGTTACGCACTGGTCCTGGTGTTCTTGTTACTCATAAGATATTTAGGTTATTTTAATATTATCACTATTGACTATATATCAGGGAGTAAGCCAATTTGCTAAACCTATTGTGGGTTTTGGATTTTTATTTACTTCCTTTTGGATGTTTATTCATTTGCAATACGCATATTGATCAGTCGTGAAAATAAAATATATTGTGAATAAAAAGGTGATTAAACTTTAAAGCATCAAAATTCGCTAAGGTCAGTTTGTGGGTCAGGTCAGGTTTTTTTTTTTTTTTTTTAACTGAATAGACCTATTTCAGAACAAGAAATAACAAGAACAACACCTTCCGAATACTTTCAATTTTGTGGTGTGACGTCAATTATGAACATTGCCTGTTTCATAGTTCTCTCAATTTGAAGACGGTATTCGAATGGCAAACTATATCTATGACGGAGGCAACAGCAGACGTCAGCAGTAGGCCTACTCGGCCTAAATTCGAGAAAAAACCTGGATCGTATTACGCGGTATAGGATCTCGATGTAATATGATCGGGTTTAACGTCGGTAATAATTAATCAAGAGTGTTATGATGTTGCCGACATAACTCGCTAATGGATATAATTAGGTCTACCTGGAAAGTGCTGCCCCTGTGATTCTTCAAGTCTGGCCTAATCGTCCCATTGGCATACGTTTATTCTTATTCTGTATATTTTCAAAGATAACCCGCTGTATGTTCCTTTATTATAATTAAAGTACAGTAAAAAACACTCTGAAACCCTTCGATCAGTCAAAGCCAGCTATCGATTACATTCGTTGACGTCAGTGTGCCCTCCATCATAGAGCAGAACAGTAGCAATTGTAATGGAAGGGTCAATAAAACTTTGTGAAGTGGACCTAACTTTGACATTATTCAACTTCACATGTAGAGCTGATTTATGTTGGTGACAGTGTGATAATAGTCAAATCTGGTGATAGACAAGTTCGTATCAATGTTGTCAGTGTTTTGAAGAAAATCCGAACCTGCTAATTAAAGTGATCATGCGCCAGCTCGTCGCAGGACGATCAGCAAACCAGAACGTTTCTTCAGTGAATGGGCAGGTACAGAATCGGGTCACTCGCAAAAAAAGTGTCAGTGTACAATAATCGAATGACTACGTGAGCGCCAATTCGACCGAAACGTAAACTTTTTTATAGTTGGATTTCTTTGCTGTAGGCTAATATGTCGAAAAAATAGGCGATCCGTAAAATTGACAGCCATAACTGCGTTATACCAGAGAGGTAGGCCTACCGGTGTAATTGAAAGATGTCGTATAATAGCGAATAGAGCCATACTGTGGCCATCGCCAAGACTTTTAGCCAGGGAGTGACACAGTTCTCATTTGACAAATGGTCACTTTCTCCCAAATCTGCTCGATTCGTTGCCTCCAACGACAGAGAAGGGTAAGGATATTGCAATAATCATTCTTATTCCTATTATCCAAAATTTCGTCTACGATGTCAATTTGCCTATGTATCACCTCCTCTCTCGGAGGCTGGTAAAAAAAGAGGGAAAACGTATTGCTCTTACAACAGTGCCCATCGCTTTTTGGGGGATGGGATTCCAATTGGGGCCCTGGGGCACCACGGTCAACGGCGCAAAAAACTAGCAGTCGTACCAGCTTAACCAACACCGACTGTGATGGTAACTTTAGCTTTGCACAGCTGTGAATTAGCTGATTGTCGTAGGCTAATAGACAGATTTGTTGATTTACAAGTATATAAAGTGTCAAGATTTTCAGAACCTAACGTTGAATTATGGTATATTAGGTAATATGCCAGTCAAATGTGCCTATGTTTATTTTTGAGTCATGAAAGTCGACCGGAGGTGACGCTCCAGCCGTATGTATCGCCAGAAAAGATTGCAGGATGGCGTTTGGTGCCCAAGTTATTTGCATAAAACGATTACTACCGGAATTGTTATATCACAAGCTAAGATGCAGAAGGTGTATACTTTCAAAATTCAGCTCACGAAGAAATTCCATTCTTGGCTACAGGTGTATTCGATGTTAGACACGGATCCGAATACACACTCGTTGGACAAAATGGTTTTGTAGAAAGTAATATTCTCTTTGCTCTAATATCAGAAAGATGGACTATGTTTTTTCGAGGACGGTGTAGTATTTTGTTGAGGTTTATTATGATCAGGATTACAAAACAACCAAACAGTGTTTTGCTCAGCTCATGTGTTAATGAAGACCAATTGATGGGGATACAAATTGAGAAGTCCCCATTCCAGTCATGAGTCGCGTACTCTTACCACTGAGTGGCCTGTTGATCGCCCTCTGAATCTGGTAAACGTGTTAACTTAGCATAAACCTGCACGGCATTGCACGATTTGGCTGATATCATCATGTTATCTTTTAGGTCTTCTTTAAATGTGGTTAACTGGTTAAGCTGAACTTTTCTGCATACATTGAACCCTTCTGGTTAAACGAGCCGGATATCCGACATCTCCCGGGCGAGCACACTGTCTCAGAAGAAGGAATTTGGTCGCTACGCTGACCATAATTCCTAATCCTAATCCCCAGCCCTAACACCTAAATAATAAATGATTTATCATATCCCACTAATCGATCAGAAATACTCCAAAAGCAGGCACATTCGCATTCACCACGCAAAATAGCGATAAGTCTCAAATTACCGACAGCGTGATTCGTGAGTTGATGGCGGTAGGGAGTAGTAGGTTACACCCTCTTGATTTTGCGTTTCCATTTACGTTGGACGACATGCTCGTTATGTTGTGGGATGAAGCCCTAAAGAGGGGGAAGATTCGATAATAGTCTTCGTTTAAGGGTGTTGGAACCATTATTACACCAAGTAATGGCATTAGGACGCCGGTGCAGGACCTGATGGTCAAAGATAAATCGGTGAAAATCAACACGTTAGGTTTGCATAGCGTTTAAGATAATGGCAGGTAATAGATTTGCCTTGAACCAGCACAGATGAAAAGAGACAATTCAAAACCCTCACACCAAATTGGACGGTTTTAGAACTTTCTCTTGTTGAGATATTTAAAATTACTTTTGAGAAATTCAAGGGAGCAATCCTGACATCACGGGGAACGATGCATAGGTTTGCCATAGAAAGACCCTACACATGAATGCTACTTTGCACTTTTGTAAAAGGAAACGATTGAAGAAAATAATGAGATTATCTTGATATTTGTGAATGAGTTCTGTTGGTTTCTTCGGATCCCATCTATAGTTTGTTTAGTACACATATTTCAAAAGTACATGTTTTTCTTGACCTCGTAATATAAGGGATCTTGTGGTTTCCCGTGTATGTCACAGGCAATTTTGCAATAGCTGTTTGTGCAGTATCGGTACATTCAAATCGGCTGGAATTCGGTCTGGAGTTTCGGCTGTCATATGTTAACAAACAGGAAGCGCCAAAAGTGTCAGTCAGGTTTACTGACGCAATGGGCTTTTGTAAATTGAAAACTTATCATGTATCTGAAATCCTATCGGAGGGAAAGACAAGTTTTTTTTTTTTTTTTTTTTTTAAATCATTGTAAAGCTTGTAATGCTTTATAATCGCGCTTTTCAATCGGGAAACTCGTACGGTGACTGCAATTAATCATGGCATGGTTCAGCTTCTTCTCTGCCATGAGTTTGGCAGTCTGTTCGTACGGCTGCGCCATTCAACAGAGGTCATGCAGCCGATTACTCTTTGTGCCCCGCCGACTGTTGTGGGTGGGATTCCGAGTTTCGTTTTTTTCCCCCGATTTCCCCTATGCACATTAAATTTCCAGCCCTTGACGTGGACAAGTGAACTGTCCGATCGGCCGGTTCACGAACATAAAATCATGCCGCTTCTCCCCAAGGTAGCATCCTCCTTGGACCATTTGGTATTTGACCTTGAAACGGTTTCAATTGTACTTGTGAACGGAATTTTGAACGGGAACTCGAAACGCGACTGTGGAGAGGCCTACTCTTGACCAAAAATTAAATGTCTGGCAGGAAATAGTAGTGGGATAATATATGTTTTTGTCATTAGAAAAAATCCACAGGAACGTAAAATCCAGAGCAGTCGGCCGACAAACGAAAATATTTCCACGATCCCCACTTTTTCAAACTTTGAACGGAATTCATTTTAAACGTTGATTCTGTCGTTTTCGGGCGAAATTGAACAGATGTTTATCATTGAAACGTTGATTTTCAGTCCACTGATTGCCAGCGATCCGAATTCGAAAATGAAATGGAGAATGCCGAATATTCAATTCAATCATTCCATTTGATAAAATAACTTCCGCAGTCCGCGTATAACCACAAGAAATTGGGCACCTGTCGTTTTAAGGAGGGTCATTAGTAGTCACTCGGTTCAAGGGCGAGTTCTGTAATGAGTGTTATTGATCAGATTTTGTTTGTTACGATATTCCATTTCAATATGACGTTCGCGTCTTTCCGTAAATGGCTTGCCTTTCTATCGACAACTAACCCATAACCGAGAGCCATCTCAACCTATACACACGGGCTAATTGTTGACAAAGAGTGTGCCCAAATCCACTGACAGAACTTATGGGGTCCTTTTTTTCGCATGGACCTGAACATAATGGCCATCACTGCCGAGTTTCAAGGCGGAAAATCCATAAATACATACTCGTTGTTTGACCTAGTTAACCACCCGAGTTCCGACAGTGAATTCATGCCATGGAGTTAGGCGACGTGACGGACATGGGTGGCGAATCCGTTGACTATTTCTAGTTTCAAACATCGTTCCTCGAACGTTTCACACTCAATTGGGGCCACCCTGACTGTGAGAAAAGAAGGCTGAAGGGGTGGGTGGGTGAAGATTTTCCATGTTATACCTAACCGATCGTGATCAATCTTCAACAGCATCATTATATTCGTCCAAATGTAAACGAGTCCGCTGGACGAATTTTGGTTCAGATTCCACCGAGAACATACACAAGGGAAGGGATTACGTTATATAGTAATGAGCGGTTTGACGGCTCCAGTTTTCAAAGACTGCCTGCGAATGAGGCTTCGATCCAGTATACACAGACTTACACATAGCATTAAGGTATTATGAAATTCATCAAATATGTTCAATTGATATTTCAACGGGGGGGGGGGGGGGGTCTTTGCAACACAATCTCGGGAGAGCACGTAAGCCTTCGTTTGTGTAATGTCTCGGTAGAATCTTAACAAACTTCGTCCTGCGGACTGTTCCAATTTGGCGATTCTACCCTCGCCACTCTCTACGCTTGGTATTACGTGAGACTTGAAAGCAGTGATCATAGCCATGACAAAAATACAAATTACTATTTCCTCAGGTTCATTGCTGCTCATGTGGCAAACATAAATGCCCAGTTGCCTGGGCTGCCTCCCTCCTCAGGGGTTATAGAATAAGTAGCTTGTTTCAAACAGACTGGTCTAAAGATTCAGGCAAACCTGGAGACTTATCTATCGTTCTTATAAAACTTGGCAAACTTAGATTCTGACGCCCATCCTGCCAGTTTGAATGACGTGTAAAGAACATTGTTTCAACCTGCCGTCAACTGAAGCAGCTTCTCGTGCTATGTGCTGTTTAATGCTGGTATCTATACCAGCAGTATTCATAACATCACAGATTCAGGCGACTCAAAGTGTTCCGTGATGCTGGCCCATGTGGCCGAGCATGGGTGATGAATATCTGTGTAAGTCCCCCTCAGTGGTGTTGTACCCCTTGTGTACTCTGGAGTAATTGATGCACAGGTCCACCTACATTTTTATATGCAGGTAATACGACCTGCATCTGCTCTTTCTCCTCGCGCCGTGACTGTTGTCAGCAGTACGGGTATCTTAAAAATAACCTCGTTTTCAGTTACATGCTTGCTTTATATCCAATACCTTCAGGGTTTTGCAGCCGTTGTGGGCAGATATCATTGCTATCAACATGACCCAACTTGTTGGTAATTTGTTTCTCACCGAAAACTCAACGGTGGGGATAATGATCCTCAAATTTGAGGACCAATGAGTTCCACGTCCGTCTATATTTCGGTGTCGGGGTCTGAGTGGCAAAAAACTCCTCTCATGACACGGACCACCCGGGTGGGAACCCAAACCTTCAGATTTGTCAAACCCCAAGAAGCTTCAAGAGGCAAGCGGCTGTGTTTATGGTACTAAAGCTCAGATTTGATTTGTACATGTCAGTCAAATATGCTAAGACCTGTTTGACAGATGCGAATTGCATCAATTTTCTATGCATGCAGAACTGCTGGGAATCTTCGGAATGTTAAGTACCGTACTGTTCGGTAGACATCCTTCAGGATGATAAGATCATGCCGGCAGTGTCTTCTGGTATGCCGGCTTGTGTCGGAATCTATCCCCGAGACTAAAACACATCCAGAATTGCCGTTTGTGGTGTCGCGGGATGCAACTGACCCGGCCCCAGTGGCACAACCCCGATCCCCCTCCGATCTGTCTTCACTCAAACTTTTTGGAGTACTCTGAGATTAAGTATGGAGAAAAGCGTAAAGAAGCATCTACATAATGCATCAATGGTGGCTTCATGAAGCAAAGTTCCAAATCTGTTTATTTGTATTTGCAGCAACAAATCGATATCTGGTGTCCCCTTGTTTACAGATTATTTGGAATTTACCGGTGTCCAGTTGCCATTCAGTGGCAAGAGAGGCCCCGTTGCTCTAAAGTTGCTCTGCCCATTCCAATTAACTTCGCTTGTCCTATTGCAAATCAGGGAAGTGTTCCACCCATGTTAAGAATGTAAGCACTGCATTGAGCTATCTGTAAGATTCCTGGCGTACTGTTTTCCTGGATTAACTTCTCCAACAAATTCACAAGGCCCTTGTGGATTGCTATAATTTCTAACACATTGGCATGGTATTGTTTTTCGTGGACATTCCACTTCCCTTGTAATTTTGTTGAAAAAGTTGGTCAGTGTGCTCCCCATCCAACAGAAGATGCATCGTCACCTATGGTGATAGCATATCATTTAAAGTATGTGTTTGATCGGAACAACAATTCTCTTCCCACCATTAATCCTGGTAGGCTCCAGCAGTCCACACACTCTTCTATCAAAATTACCTTTGCCCTTCACCAGGCAGAACTTTAAACAAAGGTTCAGACTGCGGTAGTGTGCAAGGGTCCATATTTTGAAACCTGGAAAGATTGAAATGAAATGCCTATGACACGACCATTCTCTTGCAGTTTTGCGAGACTTTCGTCTAAAAAATTACTGCCGAATTGCTCGAACAGTTCTCTCTGGCTGGCGTAGCTCCATTCTCTCTCTGAATGAAGTAGCAAATTCCAAAAAGTCAAGCTTTTCGATTGTTCATGACGGATTTGTTAGGGTGAAGTAAAATCCAACTCCTGTAAGGAGTGTTGAAACTTTATTCACTTCAAATTGACATTCACTTCTGGATTTTGCTTCTATGAGAATATTATCTATGTAACTTAAACAGGATATTCCCATTTTCCCTAATTCTGATAGGATTTTTTCTTTAGCAACTTAGTAAAACTCGTGGAACCGAGGCAAGCTAATTTGGAGCAGATTTGGTAGAACTGACTTTTGTACGAACCTTGAGTATTGGGCTGACTTATCCCTGAGCAGAGTAATAAGGCAACTTTTAGTCTATAGATGCCTGAAACATCTGGTTGCAATTAAGTGGGGGCAACTCTCTGTAATGAATCCATTTCAAATGGTAATATTTGACACTTTTGTTGAAGTGTTTAGGTTTAATATTAAACTGGACAGAACATCATCTGGTTAAGCCTTAAAAGACACACTGGAGATAATTTCTCGCTGGCAATGGTGGGTCTCTTCCAAGATTCCTTTCTGTATCAGTGCATTCAACTTCCAATTGCAATGTTTCTTCTTCTTCCTCTGCCCTACCCATCGGAACGTAGGTTTCGTTTAATTAGAGTTTCAATTGGGTGATTCTCATCCAATTCAATTTTGTAACCGGTACCTAGCTCGAATTACTTTATTCATTTCGATAGTCTTCCATTGTGTCATATGTTTCAGCCTGCCAGCACGAAAGTCTGCACTTAACAAAGAAAAGGGAACTGGACCTTCTACCTGTTGCTACTGGTGCTTCTTTGTTGTCACCCCGTGCTGCACGTCCTCGCCCTACAAAAGGGTGGAACCTCCAATTCCCTTCCTCTGTAACCTATGTTACTTCTCTACTTCTCTACCTCTTAGCCTCTGGTTTGCCTGATGTTGTTTAATCCTGCCTTTTTATCTTGTTTGCAGTAGCAATATCACGAATGTTTGTGGTAAATATCATTACCAAATCGTTAGAAGATGTAAGTCGACAGACGTAGTACAGAAGTTTTGTACTCCGGCTTGATTTCCGTTTTGATCACTCACGTCGAAAAGAGTTTGGCATGCATTTTAATGTTTCCCAGCGTACGATGGCATCTGTGAGCTTTGCCAATATCCCCGTTATCTAGCTTTGTTACCCAATATCACTCATTCTGAGGCGTGTTTAGCACTACCATTTGCTTTCCATTCCCGGTTTCTACCTTTTATATGCCATGTCTTTAAATTTGGTGCCTTTTGAGTGTCCCAAACATTTGGTTGACTGAGGTAGCTTGAAGGGCCTCAACATTTCCAGGCCTCTTGTCTTTGTCTAATTTTTCCTCATTTGGCAGGGGCCATTCCGGTAACATTAGTTATCTATTTCGCAAGCGGGGCCGCAGTAATGTCCGTATCAGCCGTGGTCTCAGAGGCACATCGCGCTACGGAACCCAGAAACTGTCCTCTTGCTTGGAACATTCCCCTACCGACAGGATTTCTTCCTGTTGGGAACCTTGCAGACCTACACTCTTGGGAAGTTGTCTTGTAATCCACATCCAACATCATTTCAAATGTAGCTCTGGTGATTTTCTCCAACCAGGAGTTCATGTAGCCCCCTCCCCTACTCACCCCTGTTTACTTGTAGCCGACTTCTCAATCAAGTAGCTGCATTCGTCAGCCTGATAGAGACCATTCTTTTAGGTCAGAACCAGGGGTGGGTGATTTACCCTGGGCCAAGTGATTCCCCTCGTTTTCCTTGGTAAGGGCTTGTCATAGTCAATGAAGGGAAACGGGCGCTCATCCTTGCAATCTTCCATGTCAAACCGGGTTTTGATTTCAACTCTACCCAACTAACCATTAAACAACCCCAATCACTACAATTATCTGTGGACAGTTCTCGTTAAGAACCTAACGCCCACTCTCCGCACAGTACAACCCCAGTGGACAGTTCTCGGTGAGAACCTAACGCCCACTTACGGTGACAGCATCAATGTCTTTGTAGTACGAAGTGAAAAGGCCACCACGCTGCTGGTAATAGCGTCACCCGACCTCAGTAGTGGAAGCCCACCATAATAACGCCAACATAGTCACTCGTTCGGCCGGTGTTTCGAACTTTGTTATTTTTTCCTCCTTTTAGAAGTGGTGGGGGGAGGGGGATCCATCCCTTAAAAACCGATTATTATTAATAGTTACAGTACATACGAAATCTTAAACCTGTGTATGAACTCCCTCCGTTTCAATTCCATTGCGAAGTGATCGCATTTTTCAGGTTAGGCCAGTTCAATCTTTGTTTATTGTATTTGTATTCTGGTTCAGAACGCTCAGGCTTGTCTAACTTTTATTTCTGACAAACTGTCATGTAACGTGAGACATTCAGTATCACTGGTTTTTCTCATGCATCCTCACGGCCGGTCTCGGGAAATCAAAACATCAAGTTGAGATTTGAAATTGAGAGTGCCTCTACCTGCAACAACATAACCGAAGATACCTTCATAACTCGTTGATATCGCACAACGTTTTCGTAAAAAGTGAAGCTAAAACCTAAGTGTCAAATGTCTTCTCGTTTGCAGAACCCAGTCCCGGTCTGTTTATTGGAGGCCGATATCAAGTTCAACCATTGGGTTCACCGCCCGTTTTTGAACTTAGCCCCTTGAGCGTCTGTCGCGGAGATTCCTGGTTATGAACTGCCCGATATGGGACGATAACTCTTAAACGAAAGCATCTGCTAGCCGTGCAGTTATGTGCGTTGTGAGCAAACGGACGTGAAATGGGTTTACTCGATGGTCCGGATGGTTCTGTAATTCTTTGTTCTGAATTATTGAGCTGATGTCTTTGTTGAGAGGCGCGCCAACTGGAATGGACTGGGTTCTCATTTATTATACATTATTGTAAGATTTAAGTAGGTAGGTATAGATGAGGATTCGAAGAGTAGTCGTAGGAATGTGAAAGTCGCATTTTTATGTTGATATAAGCAAATAGAGTCCGAGAACAAAATTATCTGATGATAGAGGTGCTGTGCGGTATGAATGTCCAAAATCGTATCTTTGCGAAGGAGCTTAATATTTCAGAAAAAATTGAAATGATGTGAAACAAGCCATGCGAGATTATTCAGCAGCTCATGAATGAGAAGTTTTAAATTGCTTTATGGGGAAGAAATTCCTTAAAGTCACTTTACTGTTATGCGGCATCCATGCCGCATTTTAATAAAACATGATAATTTTTGCTCCACTTAGTGCACGTGCGATTCATGTTTTACATTTTCGCCGCTACAAGGAATTTGCCTCATTTCTGCAAGCTATTCAATGTTTGTTACTGTTCGCACTAGACCCATTATTCGAGGTTACATTCCGTTATCCCACATGCGTCCCTTTTTTCTCATCCTTTTCCTTTTTAATATTTTATATCTTTCATTTGCCAACTTCAAATTGAGTCGGATTCGTTTTATTACTCGAGTAAGTACCGTAGGTCCGCATGTGAGGGTGTGTCCTCTTGCAGTGTTGTGTAAAAATATGAATCTGAACAGACAAGCCCTAAATAATAGCTATCCAAATCATATGATCGAAGGCTTCGTTGTTAAGTGCTGTTGCCCAGCGTTCCATCAAAAATGATGGTATTGTTATTGTTGATATTAACTTTCTCTCCTCTGTGGGTATTGATGAATGACAACAATAAGAAGAATATTGCTCCGGGAACAACAGCAAAAAACATAGCTTCCAATTAGTACGGTTTATTAATTCACTCTTATATCACTGTGCAAGGGAATGCGAAATTCTTTGTCAAGAATGAACGATCTCTCGAAAGTCACTACTGACTGATTATTGGTATTCAGCAAGG